>CM031564.1:10848410-11285259 GCA_018467065.1 Ephestia elutella
AAAAAATTTATATTATTTTGTACATTTGTATGGGTTTTTACCTGAAATAAAAAAATATTATTATGTTGGTACGCTTTTCAGATCCACGGGTCCATTGGGACCCGGTCCTTTGAGGCGTTCATGGGGCCAAAGCCAACATGAAGAGGCCTTTTTGTACCTTTTTAATCAAAAAGTGAGATGGCTGCATCTGCGGAGATCTGTCCCTTAGTGTACCATAGGGATATACTAACGGACAGTCCTCCACAGCTGCCGAACTATTGCCAGGTAGGGATTAACAAGGTTTGGGCTATGTGGATGGGATGCTAGTGGACCAGATTGCTGGGTTATGGAGTGAGATACGGACATCTACCTTTAAATCTCTCACAAAAAAATAAGTTAGGCAGATGGTGACTTGCTGCTCTTTGGCTGTACAGCCTGTGGGCCTCCCTAATTAAGCCACCAGTTGGCGGCCAGGGCGCAACACAGTGTGAGCAGCTAAGGGTGTCGAGAGGTGCGGCTCCGGTTTCACCTTCACGGGGGTGAGCCCCGAGAGCGGGTTTTCCCGTTATTACACCATTACGTGCAATACACTTCCACCCTGGAGCGAGTGTTCCGCTCTTGCTTCTCCACTCTGAGCCGGCCGGCTAAGGCAAGCCAGAAGCGGGGGGTGTGTCACTGTGTGTATGTGTGTGTAGGTGCGTGTGTGTGTGGTCCCCCTGGAGATCGGGTCCGTGGTGACGCCACTCACCAACAGCTCGCCACAAGCTGCCCCTGCGGTGACTGATTGCACTGGAGATCCAGCGGGCGATGGGGTCGTCACATCCCGACGCCTATTATTATTATTAGTACAAAATTTTATGTTTAATACCATGATCGTTTTTACGATACAGCAAAAACAATGCGATACTAAAGTACGCGTAAAAATCACATTTGCTGGACGAGGGATCCCCATATTTTTTTATTTTTAGTACCTAACACAGCGGAGGCATACGCTTGGACCCTTTGTATGGAACTCAGAAAATAATTACCTTCTCAGTATATCCATGTAACTATAATTGCATTATGTATTCAATTAACAATATGTAAGCAATTTAGCAGATTGTCACCGGAATCTCGAGAATTGCTTCTGATATATTCTACGCAATTATACAGAGACATTGCAGTATGACGGCTCTGTACGTACAGTCGTACAGTAAGCTTCACATGAACTCCTGTTTCACGTGCACAACTAATGTTTGACTCAATCTATACAAAAAAATTATTGGTTCAAATTTTAAGGAAAGACAAACATTTAAATGTTTTATACCCTATGTGCTATTCCTGGTACTTTTCTAACCGTGTACCATTTTTCATTGAAATCCGTCCCGTAGATTTTGCGTGATTGGGTAACAAACATCCTCATAAACTCACATGCAAACTTTCGCAATTGTAAAATTAGTAGGGTTATTATTTCGAGAAATTGTTTTACGCAATGCAAAAAGCTATCCACGCCATCTGGGAATTCATCCTCAAGTCTCGTTTAAATAGGTACGCTTTTAAGAAATACCGTATTTTAAGTAGCGGAATGAGCTCTTTGTGTCTCTGCGTTGGTTTCATGTGATACTTTATAATGTAGAGACCTGCTGTAGAGTGTGCAACTTGCTCGTCGTTATATTACGTTGGAAGTACAGGCATTTTTATGCTGCGGGAAATGCTTTTCAGTTCCTAGTGCTCCATCCAACAGGTGGGCTGAATGCCTGTTTCCCCTTTCGTTAATGTAAAAAGTCTATATTATTCCAATATCGAGAATCAAAAAGGTAACTAAAAGTAATAGGTATCCATTTTTACCCGTATCCAGTACTGTATTTTCGCTTTAAAATTTAAATTTCAAAATACTTATAGCTCGATAGCGTATTTTATGCCGCATAAAAGAACCCGGTACAAAGTGTTTTGATTTTTTATCTTTTTGCTCAATTGTCGATGGAAATTGTTGGCGTTTGTGAAGCGGGATGAGCGCATTAAAGTAGTTAGTAGTTTTTATCCACTTTTTTGGCTTGTGTGATAAACAGTGATCTGTTTGCGTATATTCGAGAAAAAATACAAACAAAATAGTAACAAGGAGCAAACAAATTAGAATAATTAAAATATAACAAGGCAAAAAGTAACGAAAACAAGCTTAGACTTAATGGAAATATAATTAAACTAAAATATCTTTTTCACTTAGCACTTGTAATCTTTATCCTTGTTTTTATTAAATTTCCTTGAATTCCCGCAATGTATTTTTAATTATACCTCGTCGGATTACAATAAAAGCATTTGTCATTTGCGAAAAGAGATTTATTTCTTACCTACGAAGAGAAATAATGTTCACGAAAAGTTGTCAGTGTTACTAACACAGCCGAGACACGTAATAATGTCGGTACGATTTCCCATTTGTAAAGAAAGAGGGGAATAAAAGAGCCGTTTCGTATCCCGCGCCTTGCTAATGCTCGCCGCGCGGCCAACTTCACAAAGAATAAGCACTGCTTACGTGGCGGACCGCGCCCCAGATACAACCTCCTTACTACTCAGTCATATTTTAAGGGACCTTTAGTCAATTGCTTATTAAGTGAATTTTAAATGTAAGACATGCTCTTGCATGCGTAATGCAAGATACTGTAGTATGACCATTGGGTCAATACTGTTTGACAGAATCTGGTTGTGAGATGACCTCGTCTAGTGGAAAAGGAACTCGAAGGCCTGGAGGATAGCTAAGCCATATAAATGTGAAAGCGAGTGGAAATATTCCCCTAAGAAGGCGCGGGCCCATAGGCATTTGTTTGTGGTCGGATAAATCCAATTCCACGTTTTATACTTATACAAAATGGTGTACTTAAAATCACTTTACATGATATTAAAGTGGCTTGTTTCGCGTTGAAAATGGCAGGATAATCGAGTAGACGCGGTAAATTGATTTTCACTCACCTGATGATAGCTCTGGGCCGCTCCATCTCGGCATCGTTAGGTAGCTCGTTTAAGGTAGGTTCTGTCGAGAATCGACGATCTTTTATAGTCAGTGAGCTAAAGTGATATGAGTATACAAACAATATTTCTTGTTAAAAGGGTTTGACGGTAAAGAGGTCTATGGATGGGGATGCGTACCTCTACCTATGCTTATTTTCACGTAGTTATCCGTAAAGGCTAAGCTTGTTAAATTCGGCTTCATCCAATCAGAAATTGTATACAATGATATCATATAAATAAGTGAATAGTTATAGAAGTATATAAAAGATCCATCGTTGTGACATATATTTAATAGGTAGGTTGGTAATAGTCTAATCTGCAAAGTAAATAGTACCTATTAAAATCGCAATAAACTTGGGTAATGTGCTGTTGACCGTACTATTCCGGCCGGCGAAAGTTGACTAGTTTAGACAAAAGGTTGAATACGTACAGGAAGGGGAACAAAGTTTTTAGTTGTTGTTGGAAATGATAGCTTTTTCTTTTTCCAAGTTATAAAAAACCGGAGCAAAGTTTATCAATTCTATTTACCTAAGTACATGAGATAACTTTTAAAAATATTTGTAAATTAATTTTCCCATATCCATTTATCATCATAAACTTCACTCATCTTTTTAATTTATATTAGAACTATTTATTCTAAGAAAAAAAAAATGTTACGGTGAAATTGGGCAAATATCGCCCAATAACATCGGTAGTTCGGGGTACCAAATGTGGAAATTTCGGGACAAAGTGTGATAATACGAATTCTACCCGTCATATATATTTAATACTAATAATATAACGGATTTTCTAAAGTAATTAACTTTTGTGTTGTCTGTAAAGAATACATGTGTGCCTAAATAACATTGCGGAGTGTAGTCCTTCAGACCCTCGAGATTCCGTCCGAAGGTCCTTCGCAATCCGCTTATATTACAGCGGGGAAACATGTCGCGGCCGAGTTAACATGTACCGAGGAGAAGCCTCCTGAAATACTAAACCAGCTTAAAAGCTCCGCGTAAAGTTTACCTAACCACCACCGGAACAACGAACCTTTATCTTGTTTGATTCGCATGTAAATATGCTCGCAACGCCACTATTGGGTACGGTTCAAGCACCTCGCACCAATCGAAGCGTATTTTCCATTAACGTTGTCTTGTTCCAAGATTTTCGACTTAGAGGAACAAAATACACCGTTCAGGTACTTATTATAAATATATTAATTAAATTTTAATTAAATTACGTAAACGTACTCAACTTTAATATTATATATTTAGAAATATAAGACTAAAGTAGGTTCTTAGAATCCTGGTCTTTCACAATACTCGTTATGCATCATTTCGTTATTAATTAATAAATTAATATCTTCACCCGATTCTGAATTTCGCGGCAAGACAAGCAAATATTGGCAATATTTAGAAATGTAAATTGGCACCCGCTCATGCTCCGCAGATATTTGATTTTGTCAAGAGGATAATTATGTTGGTGTTAGGTCGTTAGCTATCTTTTTAACATATTTAATTTTTATTTACTGCTTGCAATATTGGGAATTATCTGCTAGATAACAAATCAAAATTCACGCCACTGCGACAATTTCATAGATTGTGCTGAATCTTATGTTATATCATCAGTGGTTTGGTTGTCATCATAATTATGTGTAGTAGGTATGTGTGTATATGTATGTATATTACCAGTAGGTATACTATAAAATGGTTATCATAGACTTATCGATTTTGTTGTTCAGTTCTATAAAGGGTCAATGGTTTGAAATGAGTGCATAACTTTCTAAATGAATGACCTAAATATCCAAAGAATATGGTCTAGAGTCTAAATACATGTATTAGTATTCCTTTTTTAATGTAAGATATTTTAAATGATGAAGTGGTGAAATATTCATTTTAAGGGCCGGACACAGATATTTCTGATAAATCAATAGCTAGTTTAAAAAAATATATTATTGTTACTCCTCTAATTCAATTTAGGAGTCGTAATCGTATTCGATGGCCATCAAGTGTATGGCTCGGGGTTAAATGAGAGCTGGCCCTTTGATCATTAAACATAATTTAATAGAATATCGATGTCTCAAGTGGTACTTGACAGACAGACGCCAAGGCAATATCCGAGTATAAATAACATTTGCGTCACGTCTTCTTGGATTGAATTGCTCAGCCGATTGCGGTCCAACTTGTGGTTTTGGCCACCACGTTGCAGTCGATAAATGTGCTTTGTACATAGCAAACTAGGTATGTACACATTCCTTACATTGTTATAATACAAAGGCATTTTGCGTCTAAAATCTGTCTGAAAGCGATAAACTCAAAAACTCACCTAAATGAAATTGAGAACACACGAATAGATTTATAGGGTTAAGTACAATACATTGAAACTTGATGTAAATAACCATCTGTAGGGAGACCAAAGAAAAGATGGTTGGACTGTGTGAGGGACGATATGAAGGGGTTGGGAGTGGATGTTGGTATGACGGGAAACAGAGACGTGTGGAAGGATAAGACATATTGCGCCGACCCCAGATGACGGGATAAGGTGAGGAATATGATGATGATACTTTTATTAATTACCGTTAAAACAACTGACTGATCCCTGAAACGAAAATCCAGATAAAGTACCGGTTAGGCAAAAGGCGAAATATTAGTTGCACCAGTTGTCAAATATATAGTGATACTTTCATATGTTAAAACTGTAACTGGTATGTCTCTTATGGTTCTTCGTAGGGTCAATAGAAACCGAAACGATTTTCTATACGACTGATCAAAAAAGGAGTGTTATGTTTACAGGGTTCATGTATGTAAGTTTTTTTATTCCACCATAAGTCCTGAACGGCTTAACAGATTTTTATGTGAGAGGTATTGTTAGATTCCTTGGATTCTATGTGAGTTGTCAGTCGTGTTTTTTATTTTTAAATAATTAGCTTATAAAAAAAAACTATTTGTGTACGAGCATCACGCAAAAACTACTTGATGAAGTAATTTGATGCGGTTTTCACAGTTATATTGTTGAAAGCCTAATTTTTTTTTAGCGTAGCGTAGGTAACAATAGAAAATTACGCGCGGACGATGTCGCGTGAGAAACCTAGTTTATACCTCTACGCATTTCTGAGAAAATGGCCTTAACAGTCGAGCAACAAAGTGATCCTATAGGTAAGGATTATTTCTTTACCTTTTAAGTTACGGAACCCGAACTACGAACATAAAAGTGATACATTATTTTAAGATTAGACTACTCTGTATTAAGGTTCGAAACCTGTCCTATTCTATATATTTTTTATAAACAGAGGTACACGATTAACGAGCAATAACATTGGATCTAGAAAAGCTGAAAAGCCAACCGGCTGCACCGCCGACACGTTTTATATCCTTCGTTAAAGTGACTTTATGAGGGAATAAAAAAGTCTGTGTTTTTAAAGTCAAAAATATTCTGACCATAATAATAGCGTGACTAACTATTTCAGAATTTACTGCTCGCTAAATTACCTAATGTGACCTTCGAGTTAGTTCCAAAACATTCGTAGTTAGAAGCTGACCATTCGTAGTTAAAACTGGAAATAAATATTTAAGTATGTTCGCACTCACTTGACCAGCTAGTTAATGAAGCTGAAGAAGTGCCTAATAGGTAAAATATCTAACTTCCTGCCTGCCTGTTATTTATTGTTACTCTTGACGCTTTTCTTCATATAGAATAACACTTTCTGGAAAAATTATTGGCCGCTCGCCAGCCTCTGAGGCGACAAGGCTTCAAAACGAACACACTTTTATTTTTAGTTTAAATGCAACGTATGAATCAAATTTTTAAGAAAAAAAATCCAGATTGTATTCTTTTGACTAAGAAAAGCTATTTCAATCTAAAAACCCTGATAGTCCAAATAACCATTTGGACATATAATTTTGAATTTACGTTTAATTTATTTAAACCATGATTTACATTGATTTTAGTGTGTTCTGTTAATATACGTGGAAAAGCGACTCGGTACTAATGTACTGGAATTTAGAACTGGTGACCTCCATTTTTATAGCTTGGAAACACGTAGCTACTGTATTTTGTTACTTTCAAAGCTCGGGTAACTTTTACAGAATAAATCATTACTGTTATACTGTATATCATACTAACTAGCTTTTGTCCTCGGCTTCGAACGCGTGAATTTCGATTTACACACATTTCACTCTTTTATGAATAGAATTTCCATTTTTTTTTCCTTACTGCTTGATTTTGTCCTTGCGTTGATACATGCCTATACAGATTGTATTGACTTTAGTAATTTAGAAATGGAATCTACGCTAGTGAACACGCCCTGGATATAGATGATGGAAGTTTTTTTGTTGTATTGTCGATAGGTGCAACTTGCAATATTGATAATGGGTAGAGGTTTCAGCGCCCTAGGAGACTGCTTGTTACTACAAAGCACACTGTTGGTTGGAAATATACTTAGATACATTATATGGCACAGAGGCACCGTGCCATTAACTATATGGCCAAATAATTATATTATATATTGGAATATGTACACATAGGTAAACACATTTAAGTATATGCATAAGATTCTTGCAATTAAAAGTGTATCTATACTAAGGAAAACTAAAAACAATAATATATAGAGATACCAATATTTATTTGCTAATTGGAATAACCAGTTACAAATCGTGGCTTTTTATTTTTATTGCCAATATCCAACTTCTGGCGCATGAGCCGCTTAAAAACAATTAATCCGTCCGCTGATAAATGTGAATGGTTTGATACCCTTTTTTATTCGGAACACAGTTATTCACACGATTTGCATCCATGTAATTGCGGGACCCTAGCAGAAGCCGTAATTTAATGTCCGTGGTTCAAGTATATTGCGAACTTGAAGTAGATATTGGCAAGCAGTGGTTAGCAAAAGGGTCCCAGTTGGGCGAGTAATCTTTTCTCCATGAACCAAATCCTACCCTATTACCCTCAACGGTATTCTTATTACGAGCGCCGACCTGCGCCGTCCGCCCTCACACACGCATCAATACCAACTTTTATTCCATTTAAAATCTCTTTTTGAATATCAATAAGCCTTCTTACGCAAATGCGTGAGTCGTTCGCGCGGCTTCCCGCGTTCGAATTACGACATTCTCTAAACGCCGTTCATGTGCACCCGTGGGAACATTGTACATTGAAGCGCGTTATCAATTGGAATATTCCTAATTTATTATAAGTGCGTTTGATAGTTCCAACTTTTCCTAATATAGATATCACTTCTGCCGATCTTTCTCATAGAGGCCGTACTATTTTTTACGAGGTCGGCTGCTTTATTGGGAAAGTTTGCAAGCTAGTTTGAAGTCAGCGATCGTAAAAACTATTGGATCGATTTTGATACAAGTTTGTTTTGTTAAGCGTATAATACGTGAGCCTAATCATATTATCTCCTTTAATGGATTGGGGCGGTGAATAATCTTAGTAAATTATGTCTACATACTAGGTACCTATATACATACGTAGCTATATATATATATTGTTTTTATTCCTTATCTCCAATAGAAGCCAGAAACTCGTATAAGATCACTTCTGAGTCCGTATGAATATAAATCCTCCATTCATAACACGGCACACGTGAACATACCTTTTTAAGTTTCCTCATAGAGCTTACGCATTGTTTAGGTAAGTAAGTAATATATAAGTTAAATCTCAGCAGGAATAATAAAAGTACATTTTCCCATTAAGGCTCCGGACTGGTTTGATTCCTATTATGTTGTCGTTTTTTGTTATCCCACATAATCGGGGTGGCATTTGGTCCTTTTATTTCCCCTTCTAGTAAATGTAATTTGCATGAGAATATGCTCTGCAGTGGACATTTCGATTAAAAAGCTATTGCCGACAGCTGGAACGCGCAGATTAATAAATCATAACAAAATACATAAGATTTTCGATGGTACCTACCTAATTCCATTTTGATTTCTAAAATGAAGCACATATAAATAATTGAATACTCGTATATGGTGTATTCAAAGTGCTTAATGTTCGTTTGATTTATGTTATTGCTTTATATTATGAGGAATTCCACAAACGCTACCAACACATATAAATTGCTTTTATATATTTTTTTTAATAGTATTTATGAAACGATCGCCATTCTTAGCGTGATAAGATTGGTACCTTGGAATGTCTTATGTAATTCAAGGGCTGAGCACCCCACTGTAAATCCAGTTTATTCACAAAAGGAACGACTTTTCGTATGTCCATTCAATAGCGACGCAATAAAAGTTGACGTCAGCTCATTTTGTGTAGGATATCTACGCAGTTGCCTGCTCTTTAGCTTTGGTTTCTTAGAAAAGATGACTCCATGTGAATTGGCTGTGGCACAAAGGACTCTAAAGAATGAATAATGTGTATTTGGACTGAATTCAGCTAACTCGACTGAAGTTTAGAAGCAACTATTTTTAAAGAGTTTTATTCATTCTTCATTCTCGACTTCAGCTGTCTACATTGTTTTATAGATATTTACTAATGCCATCCAAAAGTTGGTCTAAGTTTGTCTAAAATTAGTAGATATCCGATTGAAAGTGAATTATCGAGGTCGAGACCTCAATACGCATATACGAACTGAAATAAAAATAATATAGCATGTAGGTCATAGATAAGTTAAACAAAATACAAAACATTCATGTTCTGTTGGACACAATTTACTTTCCTTTAGTTTTTCGTCGGTTGATATTAAGATTTTTGAACATATTATATAAGTAGTAGAAATCGCGATCTGATCGTGCACTCAGTTGGCCCATGCTGTACCGGAGTGAGACAAAATAACCACAAAGTCTGAGTAAATATACAAGCAAGAATACATATAAAACATATTAAGAACAAGTTTCCTGAAAATTCATCCCAAAGGAGAGTATAAAGCTTTAGTTAGAAAACCTTCGACTTAGCTAGTTTAAAAATAACTCCTACTACCTTGAAATATTTGTTTATATACTCATAGCTATAAACTATTATCAAACATCTCCATCCAATGGTGATAAATCACAGATTTTGATATAGGGTAAATTCGTTAGAGATGGCCATAGTTTTGTTGGTGGGACATAAAAAAAAAGAATTGATATTTATAATCAAATATTTATTGTCGCAATAATCTTTTGTGTTTAACCTTTCAAAAATCAGCAACAAATGATACGTATCATTATAAAACATGAAAAGACATATTAAAAAAACAAATATAGGACTGGCTATCTCTCCCTCATATATCAGTGTGTGTTGGCCATAGTCGTACGGGACAGATGGCCACTACTCTTCTTGCCTTTTCCCTTTCCCTTTTTAGATGTTGTTGCATTACTTTGTTCAGTTTTTTGCTTCTGCCCACATTTGGCACACATATTATCAAATGCGGTACAGTTTTCATGTACCCATAAGTTGCAAATGACACATTGAAGCCAATCTTCAATTAAGCGGGTTTCATAGTAATTTTTGCCGCATCCAGCGCAGTTATCAGCCTCATCTGCTATTTCTTCCAATGAAGTATCACAAAGTAATGTTCCTCTTCTTCCGAACTACTAACGGAATCTTGCCGGATAGCTTTTCTTTTCCTCACTGTATTTATCTATACCTGAAACTTTATGGCCATCTCTCCTTTTTTTGTCCGGGAGAGATAGCCATACGAAATTCAAAAGTTCGAAGTGCAAATAGGACACAATTTTGAGGTTAGAATACAGCTAAAAACGTGTTATGACATTAAACTCACAAAACATCAATATACAAGAAAAACAAATATGTGTTTTACAATGGTAGGTAAACCAACTAAAAAATTTTTGCAGTACTGTATAAAAACAAAGCTTATTTACTCACTTTTCGGTTTTTTTACTGCGGAGATCGCTTACGTGCGTTGCTCTCGAGCGTCGGCCGCAGTGGACTAAATTTAACGTAAAACCATCTAGCGATTATTCTGTGAAATATTGGAATTGGCCAACTCTCCCGTACGGCCATCTCTAACGAATTTACCCTAGGTACTTTGATAACGGCAAAAAACCTTTCTCTACTTGAGCTTATCGTATCAAACAAACAGACAAGAACTTTGTTAATATTAATTATATGTAAATATAAATTACATAATAGTTAGATATGTCATAATTATCGCATATATTTGCCAAAGATAGCAAAACAAATAAAAGCAAGTAGTCTTTTCAAAAATACAAAATTATCTCTAGGGACGAATTTACAATAACCCATTCAATTCAATAGACGTCCAGTAATTTGTCGCTATTTCTTGAATTAATTTGTTTGCAAATAATAGAGCCTCCCTCCTGGGGAGGCTTTTGCCCAGCAGTGGGACATGTTATAGCTACAAAAAAAAATAATAATAATAGAGCAGCTTAGATTCGCCGAAATAGCAATAAGCGGCCTCAATTACTTGAAAAGTCCTTACTATAGTTTCACGCAATACTTGAGAAGTACATATTTAATATTTAAAATTTTGAGTTTCAGTACTATAGCCCCTGTTAACGAATCTATACTTACTTGGACATTTCAAGACTTTGGTTCAAAAATAAAACACTAAAAATAAATAATTATCAGAACGTTTAAATTAGGAAATAAACAAGATCAACTCGTACATAGGTACTTGAATCATGATCTTATCATGTGTGTGCAAGATGTCACTCAGCTTTCTGGGCATTTATCTAAAAATAATAAGGTTTGTAGTTGTATGGAAACGTCAATATAACAATATGTATAATAGGGCTGTAGGTACAGCCCTGTAATTTAATTATCGCTGAATACCCGAAGGGCCAACTACTTGATTGCTTTACACCGCCGCCGTTCTTTTGGGTGTTGTAGCTTGCTCAAACCTTGGCTGCCTTTTAGCCTATAATTCCTTTAGACGCAAACTTCCTCCTTATTTGCGTTTTATAATTCTTTTCCTTATGTATTTGATTTCAAACTTAAGTAATCGCTCTAAAATGAATCGTGATGTAATCTTTAAATGATACCGTCAATCGAAAAGTAACTCTTAACAAAAATCGGGATCGGCCATCTGTATTTTGTAACTGATTCCACTTCTATTGCTGCACAAACAGCTGATTGTTCTGTATATTTAACTTTATATTTATTCAATAAATTTAAATATATTGCTATAATAAGTAGTATATTAATATTTTTGTGACTAGTAAGTGATCGAGTGACAAACAGCACCAAACCAAGCGAAGTAAAACTAGTAAAAATCATCGACGCGTCGCTGTCTGTACCTTATCGCCCCCTCGTCCTGGGGGAGCCCGGGAAATCAATTTGTACTGCGTCGTCGCCATGTAAAATAAAGGGATATATACAGAAGCTCCTATAAATGTGTTTCGAAGATAAATAATAACGATAAAGCCCTTCGATTCGACCCACGAAGGAGATTCTTTATTTAATGTCTTATCGCATTGTGTTCGTGTCGAACATAAAAAGTCTATCGACTAGTCTTTGTTAGTTGGTGGAATCGAATTGGGTGTTCTAGTGTGGCGGTAGACGGAGCCTTCCCTAATGCCTGTGGCATAAAATAGACGGAGAAACAGAAGCGACTAAAATTTAGCAGGTGAAAAGACATTTTGCGCTGCCCTCAGATAATGGGACAAGGTAAGGCAAACGGTGACTGAAGGTATAAAAATAAATATTATAACACTTCAGAGACGTTGTTTGCTTGGATATTTAGGTAAAACACTACGTGAAGTCGATCCATGCGAAGTATGCATATGTTTACTGATATTAGCTTGATGACGAACTTCGATAGCGGCAAGTAATAGCTATCGTGTCCCTAAATCAATTGAGGTTTTAGCCGTGGTCTTATCAGTATGAACCCCTCCTGGTGGGCCGACGAGTAAAATTGTGTCTATCCAAAAAAACAAAAAAGCCGGTTTCGAAAACGTTATTATTTTCCTTATTTGATAACTAGTTTCGAAAACATAAAAAATATTATTATTTGGAAACTAGTTTCGGTTAAAGAAATAATATTCGTTATTCGAAATTGACATTTTGGTTTCGAAAGTGGCTGAAGGGGTTGTATCCATCCGTACTTTAGTGTTTTTTGCTCTCGGACTCCGCCTCAGCCTTCGTACAAAGCCTTAGATTTGTAGGGAAGATCACCGTTTAATTTTGATAGACATTTCTGACCGGCTGAAATACGTACTGTAGTATTTTCTTTCTTATTCAGCCAACTATGCCACCGCCTACATAAGCTAGTGCTACATATCCAAACGCGATTATACACAAAGACAATTGAAAAGGGCTCGGTAAATTAATTGCAAGTAATTTTAAAGCTTGAAAGGAAAGGTATATCCGCTAGTTTATATAAAGGTAAACGCTCTACACGTGTCGGTCTTTTGTTGGCTCAATATTACTTACAAAATTATAAAACGGAGAATTTATAAGTAAATTACTTGTAATACTATGTACTACGTGCATCTTTCATATTTTGTCACAAAATGTTTAAAGGAATATACAATACACTAGTTCGTATATATTTTAAAACTATAGATAACTAGCTTTCGCCCGCGGCTTCGCCCGCGTGAATTTCCCACGGGAACCGTGCCTTTTCCCGGGATAAAAGGTACCCTATGACCTTCTTCGTACTTCTAACTATGTGTATACGAAATTTCAGGAAGATTGGTTCAGTAGATGAAGCGTGAAAAGGTAACAAACAAACAAACAAACCCACAAACAAACAAACAAACTCACTTTCACATTTATAATATTAGTTAAAATTATAATGTAGAAATTTTTTATTGGACGCTGTTCAGAGATTGAGTAGTCCCAAGAATCAATTTGACGGAGAAAAATTAAACGTGTACGTACATAGACGTTATTATCGCAAGTATAATTTTAGGATGGTTTTATTTAACCATTGCAAAAACGTCTCAATCTTCTGCCTGTCTAGCTGTGCTGAATCTTTACTTTGGAAACGCTGTGGGTAGCTATCACGGAGAAAATAATAAGACACACAATAACAATTATCCTGTTTTTATAAATCACATTCGTCGCATCAGCTGAGTTAGAACTAATGAATGGACCTGTGATTTGCCCAAGTCTTCATAGTACGGTCACTTGGACATCAACCTACCAAATCATTGTAAAGTGGTCGCTATTGCCGCCACATAGAGTCCCTTGCATACTCAACGTGCAGTTGACTGTACCGTTACCGAGCCAGCGGGCCCGGGCGGAGCTAACCCTGCCGCCGCCGCCACATCGGTCCACAAAGCCGAGTGTCGCCTAGACAAATTACATTTTTGTTGGGCTGTTCCGGAATCTGAGCATAAAACGCTCGTAAATCTTACATTGCATTTTTCATGGTTGGTCAAGTTCGTAAAAAGATGACCTGGCTTTACGGGTTTTGCCGTAATCTATGACAAATATCTCGTGTGTCATTCCGAAATAAGTGCCTATTTTGTTGTAGTATGTGCGGTAAATGCTCTCAAAGAAAAAAGTAATTCAAACTAAATAATAAGTATATACATATATGTGGTTATGAAATAGGTATACTTTTAGGTATACTACTGCATTTCCCTCCCAACGCATTGACTTTAGAATTTCATAAATGTCTACACTGGTTCCGTCTGGGATAGAATAGCTGCAAGGAATATTCATTAGGTAACAGTTTTATACATGAATTATGCATTATACTTCACCTGCATAATAGGGCCTCCTTACACGTAAACACGGCCCGCTATTAAAGGGCCAGTCGGTTAGGCCAACATAGGGCCAAATTTTCAATTAGTATGTATCGTTTGTAGTCCCCATTAACGTGTCCTGTAACTGTGATATGTGATAAACTCATTTCACCCGGACAACGAGCGTCGACATAGCATTTCTATGAGTAGCAATGGTATGTTTCTTAACTTTTTAAATTAATATTAATATACAAACCAATCTATATACATGAAATATACTCTTTCAAATAAATAATAAAATATTTACGGTTTCTATTAATTCGCCCTGTTTTGATGTCTTGAAATGTATGGGTTCGTATCTTCGTAAATTCATGCTGAATCAATTATTTTATAATTTGGGTATTTCACTTAAAGTTGACTATTACTGCTAAGAACATGATAAGTATTGGTCTGATTTACCACCAAAGTACGTTAGTTAGTACTCATTATTATACTATGACGAAAGTGAGGAAAGAGGCGAGCGAGCAGCGATTTGCGTCCTTTATTGGCGAACGAAAGGCCCGGGTACGTGCGGGCACGCTCCGCGGCACTACGTGCTCCCATCATGGTAAAAATCTCGCAGTTATTGCATAACACGTTTATACTATGCTTTATACACACTTTTTTAACATACCACAGTAAGTTGCTATCACAACGCTTAGACGCTGCTGTTTCTTTTGATACAACCATATTTTACCCCATATGCGTAGTAGTATTTACGCCTATTTCGAGACGTTGACAACTGTTCAAGAAGAATTATTCATTATTTGTTGCAATCTATAATCTCAAATCTCCACTTCGTAATAAAAGGGGAGACAATGATGTGGTTATAACATGATTCATTTTATACTAGATAACAATGCTCTCCGTTGTTTTAATGAGAAAAGTTGGTTAATAAATTAATCAAAGTTTTTTGGGTTCTGTAGTTCACTGCTCTAAAACCTCAATGTACCTATTTGACCCCTACCAACATCAAGATAAAATGTTTTTATGTTTAATCAGTGGCACAAAGGACCTTCAGTTGTTACATGGTTGTTACAGGTAGGTAGTAGATAAGAATGTTCTTCTTATCTACTACCTACCTGTTGTTTTGTTATTACCAATACCTATGATCTTTATAAAAATAACTCAAGCTTTGTTATCGACAGACAAATCCAATCAACCGCGAGGCGGACTTGCGCTATGTGAAATATCAAACGCAGTGAAACCTGCTAAGAGAAGAAATTAAAAACTACATATTCCTGGACTTCTGTTAAATCGAAGATTCGTCTATTCGTTTTAATTATTTTTTAAATATTATTATTTTAATATTTTATCAAGTACTTGAACACTTTACATTATTCTGAACTCTGTGCTCATTATCAGTCCTTTTAAAATATACTTACGAGTACTTTTGCAAATGAATTGTGTAGGAGCAATATTAATTGCGATCTCCGAAATCGTTAAACTTTGCAAATATCCAAAGACGTTGATTAGTTACCTCTGTAGAAGTTTTCTTATAAACCCTGCGTAAAGTCCTATCAAATGGTACAAGATATTCATGCAGCAATACGAAATGATCAAAGTGAGAACTCTAAATATAGAGGTTTCATAGGCACTTGTTTAAGACATGAGACACTCGAGTTTGATACAGTCGACCTAGAAAAGGAGTGCATATAAAGATGTGCATTACTATATTATTCTGAAGGACAACAGATACTTGATGTGAGTCTGTTCTTCCCAGCCTTCAATTTGTTTGCAAAAATGTTGCCATGATTGATTGGCCATTGAAGCTTCCGTTTGCTATTTTAGGCAAGCGGCAGGCGACTGGCAGGTTCCTCATTCTTTCTATATTTGTTCATATGAACCATCACAATATTTCTAGGAATCCCATTCTTAAAATTAATTATTTTTTATTGTTTTGTTTAAAGATTATTGTCGTTGACTGTACACATATCACATGCCTTGTAATGCTAAGGTAAGCGTCTTTGATTCTGTTGTGTACAATGGGCGTTTACTTAAAGGAGGCGTTGAAGCGATTACCAAATCTATATGCTTAACTCGCATCTGCTATTTACTTGCTTAAATTGTCCATTAATTGCGAACTGACGTAGACGGAAACGCAATCACTGGCAAATGGACCGTTAATGTATCAATACATTCTGCTTTCGTTGTCTTATAAAGTTGTATCAAGAGAAGTATAGTTTATGTATACCTCGTTATAAGTTGGAAGGGTTCTCTGAAAGGAAGGATCTTAGAGCCCTTAATCACATAGATAAATAGGTACTTAATTGATTCGAATCCGCCGGTCCGTAAACTACCGTTAGAAGATACGGCTCGATACCAACGTTTATTGATAGAGGCAGAGGCGAAGGACCATATTCGATAGCTGTCACACAGTCCGCGTGCCTAATATGCGATCATTTTGTAGATACCAATTTATTAATATACTAGCTGTTGCCCTCGGCTTAGCCCGCGTGTGTTTCGCTTGGATAAAAAATCTTTTTGTGTTCCAAACTGTAGTACCCTAAACTCCAGTACTCAAAATTTCTGTCATTTGGTTATCACGTGTCCCGCGGGAAAATATTTATTAGGTACTCGTAGTATAGTCGCGGTGTTATGAATCAAAAGTGATATACCTATCATTCAATAAACGATCATCGTCTGCTCGTTATCTACAATTTCCCGTGTATCACCACTCCCACCGCGAGTCCCTCTTTGTCCTATCCCGTGTCCGTGTGTACGTCAGTAGAAAATGCTCATCAGGTTGAACGACTTTTGCTAAGGCGCCATTTCTATATATGTATTAGCTGGTCTCTTGGAATTCTTCATGATCCTGATCTTCGATTTTTATACGTCAACAGAAAATGCTCGTCAGATTGATAAACTTTTGCAAAGGTACCATTTCCATAAGTTAAGGTTCTTCATCAGGTGTTCCAGTTTTCAAAATCTCACTCTTATTGAATTATAAGGAAGGTTGTTCCTCTTTTTTCTTGTGATAGTTGTAAAGACTAACGACGGAAGGTTTAAAACCATTGCCGTCCTTTTAAATACCTGCTCCATATTCACGAGGCGTTCGGGTTCGGCTTCTCTGGCAATTTATTGGGAACTGTTCCGCTGTGAAATTGGGTAGGTCAACTAAAAGTTCATTCTGCAAAGTGAGATAATAACTTTTAAGAGGGGAGGACGTCTTAAACTGTTGCTCTTAAATTGTTTCAAAGTTATTGTTACATTCAAGAGAAATTAAACATTCATATTATCTGTTTTACGAATTTCAAAGGCATTTTCACGAGTAATGAGAGATGCTGACGCCTCTACGGAATGTCTAAGTACGAAACGTCTATGTACGTTAGTTCTAAAGTTTGCAAGTGCGATTTACGATAATTCTAAAGTATCCTAGTACTACGTATTCCAGGGAATCTGCTAATGACAATGAAGTTCTACCAAAGTATCTACAAGCAATTTTTTTATAATTTATGTTTGTAATATATTGGGTAAAACTAAACGCAGGCGTTTCCTGTTATCGCCGCCAGGCGTTTTGGGGTTCTCACATTGCTCGTGCGAATGGCTCGCGGACGGTCGCCATTGTCCCATGCGATATCGGTTTGATTTTTAATACGCGAGAGGTCCCGCGTTCTTTGATTGCTAATTATCTTGAGTTGTATTGGTGAATTTCCTGTTTGTTAAATAACTATTGAACTTTGTGTTTGTGTGCCCGTCATTGTGACTTTCTCCTGTGGGATGTGACGCGTGGCTGCTCGCTCACATCTATCTGTTGCCGAGCCGATTTCGGGAAGAAATCTATTTATGTGTTCTGGGGAATTGAGATCTCATGGGTTAGGTAGGGTGATTAGGAATTCCCCCTTCCCGAAGACACTCAAGTTTGGATCCGAAGAGAAAGAAGATTTAGCTTGGTAAGTGGTTTTCCATTGTAATTAATTTATAGGTTAGGTTATCATATAGGGCCCTGTAGCTCCCTTCATAAGCTACGGTGGTAGCAGACTGCGTTAAGTTAGTTAGGTTTTAGGCTGTAGTCGGGCAAACGTGGTGCCGCGTGGAGATTTTTTCCCGGTACTTATTTTTACCGGTGGTTTTTTCCCGGTGAAGTTCCGGTACAGAATTCTTCCCGCCGCTTCGTTTGTCCGGATTCTCTCTGCCACATTTTCTGGTAGCAGAGCGTAGTTTATCTACCCTCTATTTGTTCGTTTGTAAAAAATAATTAGTTGTTTGTAAAAATTTTTAGATTTTTCTTAGTTTGTTTGTATAAGAATATTTGTAACCTTTTTGTATTTGTTTGCGGTTTGTACCGTGCGTTCCGGGTTTGTGCCATTCTCATACCTACCGCGGTTTTTCGTGTTGTTGCTTGATTTTGTTCTTTATTTACCTTTTTTATCTTTTCTTATTTGTTTGTTTGTTTGTGACTTGACGCGATGGCGAAGGTCCCCAATGCTAAGGCGACACTCGCCAACGAATTGAGATGGTTTGTGACGGCCGGTGGACTCCTGTCCCGGAAGGACAGGGAGGCCGCTATACTGGAAAGAGCGGATCAGCTCCGCTCACGATTGAACAACGCGGAAGCGGCCATGGCGGCGCTTACCGAAGCCGACCTTACCCCGGAGGTCTACGCAGGTCACGTGGCGGACCTGGACCAGATCCTGAGTCTGCACGATGACATCGTGGAGGCGGCGGCCGCAATAAGGGCGAGACAGGCTGGCGGACCAGCCCCTCGCACACCTGTTAGACAGGAAGGACCAGCGGTTACTGGTCGGCTCCCCACCCTTCAGCTGTCCCACTTTGGGGGTAGGATGGAGGAGTGGGTGGCATATAAAAATATGTTTGAGTCCCTGGTCGTAGCACGACAGGATTTGTCGAAGGCCCAGAAGATGGCCTACCTCCTCTCCACTCTTGAGGGTGAAGCGCGGTCGCTCATCCAGCACCTCCGGGTGGAGGACGACCAGTACGACACGGCTTGGGAGTTATTGAACTCCCGCTACCAAAACTTACGTTTGTTAGCGGATGCGCACGCCGCACAGTTGATGGCCCTGCCCAAGGTGGCCAACAGGGCACAGTTGCGCCTGCAGTTGCTCACGCCCGTTACAGTGGCCTGTAACGCGCTCCGCACACTGGGGCTGCCGGTGGACCAATGGTCCTTTTTGCTGGTGCACATTGTATTGGGCAAATTACCCAATGACATCCGCTCGCGATTTGAGCGCGAGAATGCGGAACGGGATAGCACCACCCTACCAACATTCACTGACTTGGTGAAGTTTTTGGAGTTTGAGGCACGGGCTGCTGAGAATACCATGACGGACTCAGCGCCATCCAGAGCGCCTGAACGTAGGCCCTTGGAACCCTCATGGCGAGGGAAGCCCCAACAGGGACGGCAACCGCCACCGCGTGGAGCTGGTGCGCGGGTTGCACACACGGCAGCAGTCGCGAGGGACGCGGACTGCCTGCAATGTGGTCGGATGGGCCACAGCCTGCTGCAATGCAGGGACTGGCAGGGACTGCCAGTACAAGATCGGCGCCGCATGGCAAAGCGGCATGAACTTTGCTTTTATTGTTTGGGCGGTCACTATGCACGTGACTGTCCCAGTGCCATACCATGCAGTGCATGCCGTGGGCGGCACCACGCGATGCTTTGCATGAACCGCAACGGGGATGGCACCCGGATGTTGAGGCAGGGGTCCCCTATGGGCGGGGGCGCTCCTGCGCGAAGCCCTCCACCACCGGACGGAGGACGCGGCTTCGCTCGTCGCACCCCCCCTCGGGAGGGGGGTCGCGTACCTGCGCGGGTCTTGGCGGACCGGGACCACGCGCCCCAAGGTCGTGGCCAGTATGTGGCTGGCCAGGCCCGGATAGGGCCCCCATGGGCGGGGGCCCTAGATCGGACGTGAGAGTGGGGACACCCCCCTCCACGCGGGTTACCAATGCCCAACACATGCAGCCGCAGCGGTTTTCTCCACCGCTGCACGAGTACCCACGGCTGGAGTACCACCCGCCGTACCAGAGGTATGGCCGGGCCGCGGGGTATGCCCCCCCTCAGATGGGGATGTGCACTCGCCCGACATATTATCCGGGTCAGTGGCGCGCCCCTGGTTTGGAGAGAGTGGGGAGCCCGTAACTAGCTTGCTCCCTTGCTGGGACAGAGCCGCGGACGGTTCTGCTCCCTACCGCGGTGGTCCGCGTATGGGGTCGTGGGGAAGCCATTAATTTGAGAGCTCTGTTGGACTCAGGGGCTCAAAGCAGTTTGGTTACCACTCGAGTGGCACGCCAGTTAGGTTTAGTCGTGGAAGACTCGCCTGTGCCACTTCTTGGAGTTGGTGGCATACAAGTGAAGTGTCTGACGGGCCAGACACTTGTCACCTTTTCTTCGCTGAAGTCCTCCACAATGAGGATCACGACTTCGGCTATGGTAATGGATACCATTGCGGGTTGGCACCCCTCGACAGACATACCGCCGGGTGTGTTGTCTTTGGTTTCGGGTCTGGATTTGGCCGACCCCTTTGTTTTTCATCCCGGCCCAGTGGACTTGCTCCTGGGCTCGGACGTATTGGGTTGGATTTTGTTGGGTACCCAGAAAGCTCTGGGTTCGTCTTCACTGATGGCAGTGTCTACTATCTTTGGTTTCGCCCTGATGGGCCCTGTGTTTGATAATGGCACCGCGGAGGAGCCACCGGTCGTCGCATCAGCGTCCTTGGCCAAGACCATGCAAAGGTTTTGGGAGGTGGAGGAGCCACCTATGAGTTCCAGGATGGATCCGGAACACGCTGAGTGCGAAGCCCTTTTTCGATCGACCACGGAGAGGTTGCCCTCCGGTCGGTTTGTAACTAGGTTACCTTTTGTTGCCTCTCGTCCTAGCCTAGGGCACAGTAGGGCGCTTGCGGAGAAACGACTGCTGTCCATGGAACGACGCATGCAGCGTGACCACGTACTTCGCGATAAATATATTGAATTTATGCGCGAGTACGAGGATTTGGGTCACATGTCTCCGGCTCGAGTTGATTGGAGCTCAACTGAGCATTATTTTTTGCCCCACCACGCGGTGGTGAAGGCCTCAACAGGCAAATTGAGGACCGTCTTCGATGGGTCCGCACCCACTTCGAACGGGGTTTCGTTGAATCTATGTTTGCATTCAGGTCCCAAATTGCATAGGGACATAATTGACATCATCTTGAACTTTAGAAGACATCAAGTGGTTTTTGGTGCGGACATCCGGATGATGTTCCGCCAGACAGTCATACATCCTGAGGACAGGCGATTCCAGTTGATACTCTGGCGTGAGCGCCCTGAGGATCCTGTGACGGTGTATGAACTCAACACAAACACGTATGGTTTGAAATCTAGTCCCTATATCGCCATCAGATCATTGCTTGAATTGGCAGAGCGGGAACGGATCCGCTTTCCCCGTGGGGCTTCCGTGCTGTCACGTGACTTGTATGTTGATGACGTGTGCACCGGAGCCCAAAGTATTGAGGAGGCCCTCCTACTGCGGGATGAATTGATTGAAATATTGAAGACAGGTGGCTACGAGCTACGTAAGTGGTTGTCTAATGAGCCTAAAGTTCTAGAAGGGATCCCGGAGGATCACCAACAGAACCCTCACCTGTTTGAGGATGTGGATGATCCCAACAGGATAGCGGTGCTGGGCATGCAGTACCAGCCGCTAACCGATATTTTTACATTCCAAGTGGACTTGGAAATACCAAAAGTCTGGACTAAGAGAACGGTGTTGTCCGTAATAGCTCGTATGTTTGATCCAAGCGGTTGGATCAGTCCAGTAATATTCTCTGCGAAGTGTCTTCTTCAGAGACTTTGGACTTTGGGCGTCTCGTGGGACGAGCCGCTGTTTGGCTCTCCATTGGATGATTGGCTCGAGTTGTTTTCATCGATTAAGGAAGTCAATCGGATTGCCTTGCCTCGTCGAATATTGCCCCCGGGAAATATCGAGCCAGCCTGCATGGCTTTTGTGACGCGTCGGAGCGAGGCTACGCCGCGTCAGTCTATATGCGGACAGTTGACGCCGATGGCCGGGTCAATGTCTCGCTTTTGTTAGGGAAGAGCAAGGTCGCCCCCATCAGGACTAGGCTGACTATTCCCAAGCTTGAGTTGAGTGGAGCTCACCTTCTCTCTAAATTGTTGCATCACGTTGCAAGTGAGCTGGCGGCCACGGTCGAGATACGGGACATCTTCGCCTGGTCGGATAGCCAGGTCGCGCTTGCATGGTTGCGCGCGGCCCCACATACCTTGGAGGTTTTTGTTGGAAACAGGGTTTCCCAAATCCAGAATATCGGAATTGATATAACATGGAGACATGTGCCGGGAGAGCTTAACCCAGCGGACTGTGCTTCCCGAGGTTGTACGGCACCAGAATTGGTGTCACACCCGCTCTGGTGGGGCCCAGAGTGGCTGATGGGATCAGAAACTTCTTGGCCTGTCTGTCAGACAGATGTTACTTCTTTGAGTTTGACTGGGCTCCGTGTACATGCTGTAGTCGCTGAGACGACGTCGGAGCCGGATTGGCTACTTGCTCGGTATAGCAGCTTGGATAAGCTTCTGGGTGTCACCAGTTGGATTAAGCGTTTCATACATAATTGTAGAAACCCACAGGCAAAGCGGTTGGAGCCGATTGCAGGTGCAGAAGAGCGCCGGAGCGCATTGTTGCATTGGGTCCGTGTCGTGCAGACCGGACGGTTTGAGTCAGAGCTTCATATTTTGCGCGAAGCACGCGCTAAGTTGAAGGGCGCGGTCGCTCGTTTGAACCCGTACATCGACTCGGATGGGCTTCTTCGGGTTGGAGGCAGGCTCCGGAAGGCGGATCTTCCATATGAGACTCGCCATCCTCTGTTGTTGCCCAAGGGCGGACCCTTGGTGCAGCTTTTGGTGTCTGATCGACACATTCGTAACGCCCATGCTGGGTGCAATGCTTTGTTGGCTATTTTGCAACGCGAGTTTTGGATTTTGTCTGCCCGAAGAGCAATCCGTAGCGTTCTGTTTCGATGTATTGCATGTTATAGGTTGAAGGCATCCACGATGCAACCACAGATGGGTGATTTGCCCGCTGATCGAATCCGACCTTCGAGACCGTTTGACGGCGTTGGAACCGATTTTGCCGGTCCCTTTTCGATCAAGGCTTCTCCCTTTCGTAATGCCCGTATTGTGAAGGGCTATTTGTGTGTATTTGTTTGTTTGGCCACCAAGGCTGTCCATTTGGAGGTGGTATCGGCTCTGACTACGGAGGCCTTCGTCGCCGCGTTGGATCGCTTTGTTTCGCGTCGAGGTCTACCTTCCCTTATTAGGTCTGACAATGGCACAAACTATAAAGGAACTGTAAATTATCTTAAGGATGTTTCTGTGTTTATTGATAAAAATTGTACTAGTTTAAGTCAAATTGCTGCCCAAAGGGGAATAACCTGGAAGTTTAGTCCCCCAAGTTGCCCCCATTGGGGAGGGTTTTTTGAAGCGGCTGTGAAATCCGCAAAGACCCACCTCCGCCGCATTATCGGAGAAACGGCTCTAACTTTTGAAGAGCTGGCCACAGTGTTTTGTAAAGTTGAGGCGGTCCTCAACTCTCGTCCTCTCTGTCCGCTATCTCCAGATCCAAATGACTTGGAAGCTCTCACCCCTGGTCATTTTTTGGTGGGAGGAGCCGTTGAATGCCCTGCCCGAATACCCGTGGAAGGATGAACGCGTATATCGGTTGTCGCGTTTTCAAATGTTGCAGCAAATGAGCCAGGACTTTTGGCGTCGCTGGTCGCTTGAATATTTGCATTTGCTGCAGCAAAGAGTGAAGTGGACAGACAGGACTGAGCCTCCCAGGGAGGGTGATTTAGTATTGTTAAAAGAGGCAAATTTGCCCTCATTGCTTTGGCGACGAGCTCGCATATTACGTTTGATTCTTGGCGGAGATGGCACTCCGCGTGTGGCTGAGGTGTTGGTCGACGGTTCGATTTTAAGGAGAGGTGTGACCTCTCTCGCCCGCCTTCCCGTAGAGTAAGCTAGCGGTCTGCTTCTCAGACCGGGACGGGGGGATGTTTGTAATATATTGGGTAAAACTAAACGCAGGCGTTTCCTGTTATCGCCGCCAGGCGTTTTGGGGTTCTCACATTGCTCGTGCGAATGGCTCGCGGACGGTCGCCATTGTCCCATGCGATATCGGTTTGATTTTTAATACGCGAGAGGTCCCGCGTTCTTTGATTGCTAATTATCTTGAGTTGTATTGGTGAATTTCCTGTTTGTTAAATAACTATTGAACTTTGTGTTTGTGTGCCCGTCATTGTGACTTTCTCCTGTGGGATGTGACGCGTGGCTGCTCGCTCACATCTATCTGTTGCCGAGCCGATTTCGGGAAGAAATCTATTTATGTGTTCTGGGGAATTGAGATCTCATGGGTTAGGTAGGGTGATTAGGAATTCCCCCTTCCCGAAGACACTCAAGTTTGGATCCGAAGAGAAAGATGATTTAGCTTGGTAAGTGGTTTTCCATTGTAATTAATTTATAGGTTAGGTTATCATATAGGGCCCTGTAGCTCCCTTCATAAGCTACGGTGGTAGCAGACTGCGTTAAGTTAGTTAGGTTTTAGGCTGTAGTCGGGCAAACGTGGTGCCGCGTGGAGATTTTTTCCCGGTACTTATTTTTACCGGTGGTTTTTTCCCGGTGAAGTTCCGGTACAGAATTCTTCCCGCCGCTTCGTTTGTCCGGATTCTCTCTGCCACATTTTCTGGCAGCAGACCGTAGTTGCTCTGCACAATTTAAGTTATATCACCGGGGACACTATTATTTAATTCAGATATAAACATAAATGTTCTTGTTTCTTAGTTTATAGTCTTATCTTGACTAAACAAATTGATGATGAGTGAAATATAATAAATACATAAGAAAATAATGTAGTAGGTAACAATAACAGTTATTAACGGAATAAATCCCTTAAAGTATATGCAAAATTTAATTCAAAATGATAGGTTTTGAAATGTGAAAACTGCTATCAAAGGAGAAGCTCAAATTGCATCGCAAGACATTGTTTGCAATCCTTTACCACTCACTACGTAAGCTAGTGCTAGTGCCATGTTTGGAACATTTTGTCTCAGTATAGTCTCGGTAATCCGGAGTATTTCCATCGCTTCGTCTGAATAAAAAAAAGACGCTTACTGTTGCTGCTAAATAAAAGCAAGAAGATAGAAGAATCTAGTCAGGAAAAATGCGGTAAGTTATCTGTGATATTTATCAACAACAACGTGGAGGTGCATCTTATTATGTGATGTGTAACTACGTCAAATATTTTAAACTGATAACTAAATTTTTATCTATAAATTTTTGTATCCAAAATAGCGATTTCACGTGTGGTCATGTCAAACAAACGTCAAACAAAGCCATCATAATTTTCTAAGTTTAATTTCAGGATTTGAAAATTAAATAAGCGAGCTAAAGCATCAAAATATAATAGCGCAGCTTTTGTAAATCACACAGTGTTGTTTTCACACATAATTTCGAGTGTTATTTTCATACATATTTTCCTTAGGTAGGTATCATTTAATGTGAAATTGATTGATGAATTTGATTTTTTAATTTAATATTTCGGGTTCGACAAATATCTTGTCTAAAATACTAAGCTTTCACGAATGCAGGTTTCGCTGTAACAATCTTAATTTAGCAATTTCCCGTTGCTTGGTATCGTCTTTCCAAGTGCGGGATGTGGATACGGGAGGAAGAACGGAGATACAAATACGAAGATGCAAATTCAATTCGCTCACTTGAAAAGAAATTGTAATATTGAGAGTGTGCTTTGACTTGGTTCCAATATTCTTACTTACAATAGATCTGATTACTTATTAGTTTTGATGATGTAATAATAGGTATATAATAGAGTGCATGGATCAGTGAGGTTGATGTGCGTTTGACTGTGTCTTCGTAATTTTTGAGGAGAGGTATTTGCGAGAGATAGTAACAAGTGGACAAATAAAATACCTCCCATATTAAATGTGCTTATTTACCATCCATCTTTTCGAGTAGATAAAACAAATTTCACCAGAAAAAATCATGACTTATTTTTTATGCAGTGATTATATATAGAATAGTAGTAAGGTATCCTATGGCCAATTTATTTTTGTGAGCACTGGTTAGATTTCTGTAACTTGTTTTCGCGTATCTTTGGTAATAAATAACATTCCAATCAAGTTCGAAAAGTATGTTTCATCCTATGTAAACAAACCAGAAACTCGGGCACAAGATATGGCCGTGGCCGTGGGCGTGGGCCGGCCAAAACAGGGGAGTTGACCACGCGGCGAGTTGGCCTATTTGACTTGCTCAAGTTTTAATCACATCTACTGTTTTTAATAATATTCGTAATTGTAGTGGTATTACGTAAACTCTCTAAAAAGTAATTTAGAGGAATAATTTAAAATACACTTACAAATTCTTAAACATATAATTTAATACAAAAATCTGTTAAAACAAAGAATTGGCATTTAATTTGGATTCTTTTCAAGACAAATTATAAAGTAATTTGAAACCCGAAATTGAATTCTCAGTAGGCCTGCGTCCGATTTAATTTTTTGTTACATACAGTTCAGGGCATGGGTGTGTTTGTATTTAAAGAATAAGTTTGCGACTTACTCTTGCCTTAAATAAGACTTTAAATTTAATTCCTGTAGTATGACTATAAGGTATTATTTTTTACATATATTTACATTATTAACGTTATTTAATAAACATCGTTGAAAGTGTACTAAAAACTAATGCTCCTTTTGAAAAAAAAAATGTACTTAAACAGAAAATAAAAAAACTCGATGGCGACCCATAGCAATTAAATCTGACCACATTACATTCAGATTTTTAGGTACTTGCAGATTTAGTTGAACCTTCAATGCAACGTTTAAAAAGATTTTATATTGAGGTGCAAAAGAATATTTATTTAGAAATTAAACGTACCTAATGAATCCCACTTATTCGTCGTGTCAAAAAGCCTTTTGTTATCTGTGCGTTATTTTTCAGGGGTTTGAATCCCACGAACAAAGCGACGCGCATATTTCACGAGACTGTAATCTCGTTCCTAGTTCACAGGATTTAGGCAAGTTTTTTTACACTTTGCCGCGTTAATTCAACATGATTAATTCTGTCGTACCCGGCAGATCTCGTGGGAACAATTTAGAACTTCGTGTTTGGTACTTACGTTGGGTTAGCTAATTTGGAACTAACAGACTTTTTGACTAACAAAAAATTTTGGAACATATCATTCAAAGAGTGTAAAAATCGTTTCTAAACAGTAAACTTAACTGTCATTTAGACTTATAATTTTTTTGCAAATAAATTTGTCTTTACTCCAGTCCAAACCAATTTATCAACGCAGATTTTTTTACAATAATTAATAGAATGTTTTTTATTGTTCCAGGAACTCAATATGCCACTTCTGGCTGCTCGGATTTACAACAATCCTCCTGGCGATGGGCGGCGATGGCGCTGAGATGACGTGCCCTGACGAATGCACGTGTCGCACCACCTTCGACCCCGCGGAGGGCACCTCGCTGCGGGTGCTCTGCACACGTGGTGGCATGCGAGCTGTTCCTATCGACTACCTTGATCGGAATGCTCACGTCATCGTCATATCTGCACCAATAGAAAAACTTAACTTTCTCAACATCGGACCCATCTTCACACAACCTGTGCCCTTCGCCAATTTGCGAGAACTGCACATTGTCAATTCAAATGTGCCCTCAATTGGCAAGTACTCATTTTGGGGCTTACAAAACTTGAGACTGTTAAATTTGACCCACAACAATTTAACCGGCATTGACGCAGACAATTTCAGGGGACTCATTAATCTTACTGAGCTACATCTCGACCACAATAACATCGAACAAATGCCGAGTGAAACATTTATGCATCTCCCCGCACTGAAGACGTTAATTTTATCGAACAATAAAATAACAACTCTGGTTCCCAGACTATTTAGAATGTTGGCTAAACTTAACACTTTGGATTTAAGTGACAATCCACTTGCTGAATTGAATCCTGAGGTTTTCAAAGACATACAACATTTGAGATACTTTCGTTGTCGAAGGTGTCTATTGAGAAGAGTGAATACACAAATATATCATTTAGCGCCTCACATTGAGGAATTAGATTTAGGTGAGAATCTGTTTAAATATTTAACATCAGATGAATTCATAAGTCTTAAAAAGCTAAAGAAATTGCGACTAGACGGCAACCAGCTGTCGGTCATAGTGGACAACATGTTCAGTCGGAACCGCGAGCTGCGGGTGCTGGCGCTGGCACGCAACCGGCTCGCCCTACTGGCGCCGGCGGCCCTCACCAATTTAACCGCCCTCGTGCATTTGGATATAAGTCATAATAAAATTGACAGGTTCCATTTACAAACCTTCGCTCCGGTGGTGGAGTCTTTAAATACCATAAATTTCAGCGGCAATAATTTACCGCTCAACGAAATTGCTATTGTTCTTCAGATTTTGCCGGATATTCGGGGAGTCGGCCTCGCTAACCTGTCTTTGGAAATTATACCACCAAATTTTTTTACTTATAATGAACACCTTGTAGGGTTAGACATATCGTGGAATAAATTGACAGAATTTCCGTACAAATTACTGACAAAAACTAAATTTTTGCAACGTCTCGATATATCACATAACAATTTACAAACTCTCTCTGAGCAGGATTTACAAAGACTGGAAGCCATAGCTCAAATAAGTCTGTCTAAAAATAAATGGCGATGTGACCAATGCTCCGCCGGAAGTATGCTCGTTTACATGACTACGACTGTTTTGAATGGAACTATAAGAAACTTGAAATGTTATTCACCTATGAGACTACGTGGCGTCAGCTTTGGGGAAATGACTTTTAGTCGTCTTGAACAGTGTCCAAGTACTCACGAGGCGCAAATGAGTGTGATAGCTGGTCTGATGCTGTTATGCGTGGCAGTGCTGGCAGCCATCGCAGGCGCACTGTGCTGCACGCGTCGTCGCGCAGCTCATTACTACACTAACGAGGAGAAACGACGAGAGCACGAGCACGAGCATCCTGAAGAACTGCTAGGCCGCACGGAGCTGGGCAGTGTGGCCACAATCCACGCTCCTTACCACCTGGTGTCGAAAGGCAGCTAACAACGCGCCACGTCGTCGGCTGCTCCGGCGTCGACCAGCCACCGCGCAGTGTGCGTCGTCCTCGACCCTCCGTACCCCACGACCGCCCCAGCGCCGGCGCCATCCCAGGCGACCAGGCGACGCTACTTTCCTTCGCCGCCTCCACCCCCTCTACCTCCATCCTTACTGGACTCGAATGATTTGTGATACGAATATGAAGAAGATGATCTAGTTTAAGGCCAAAGAAATTTAAATGATTAATGCATATTGAATGTGTTAAACACAAAGTGTCCAAGAATTGCGAAAATGTTTTGATTTTGAGATTAATTAGGAAACGAGTTCTAAATAATATTAAGATATATTTTTCTACGATTAAAAATTTTATATTTAAGATTTATCAAATCTTTACCTGAAACAGGACTGTTAATATTTACTTAATGTAGATAAACATTTAGTATGATATTAAGTTATATTTATTTTAAAACTTCGATTGCCGAATAGTAAAAATACATCAAAACATAATAAAACATGATAAATCACAAAGTTTTTCTAGTAAGCAGCAGAAAGGTTGATACTGCCCTCCGCAGAATGTCTTGTTTACCCTGAGTTTGACAAAATCAAGAGCTAAATAGGCCAGTCAGGCCAGTAAAAACAACGTGGTTAATTCAAAAGATGTTTCTCAATAAAATCTGATTGACTTTTTTTTTAAGAAACTACCTTAGTACGTATTTTATTGTAACATACTATTAAATATAATTTCGTGAATACAAAATTTTTCATTTTGCGTGTAATCGAAAAAAAACATTTAATATAGAAAACCCCCAATTGCACATTAACAACAGAGTATTAGACATTATACATATACGTTAATAAGTATCATTTCTACAATGTATTTTATAACCTGTTAATTTTTTAATATTTATAATTTTTGGTTTTAAGGACCTGCATAATTATTTCAGATAGTATATTTTTTTACTTTTGGTAGATAGGTTTTTATTTATTTATTAATGCTATAGATATGTACCTATTAGTGTTTTTTTACTAAATGAACAGAAATAAAATTATAACCATTTATTATTATTTTTGTATATAGGTATAACCCAACATCATATAATAATATACATTATGTGAAAGTTATTGAGATAAGTTTATAATCAAACTTTAAAATAAAATAGGTAAGAGTGCCAAATTTAAGTATCTCTTTTAAGGGAAGTGGTAATGTCGCATCAGCAAAGCATATGTTGTTTTTAAATCATTTAATCATTTAAATATCCAAAAAAATGTGATCTTTTAATATAATCATAAATCGGTGGGTGTAATAGAATTACTTCACTCATTGAATGACTTCGCTTTGTAACGATTTTGTTATATTTTATCATTTATGTGAAATCCATCTACGTGAAATAATTGTGATAATATGTATGTTTATACAGAGTATAGTCGTCTAATATTTTTAAACATTAAATTAGAATAATTTCTTTTCTCATTCATCAGTGTTAAAATAGCAACTTATATAAATTGATATTTACCGAAATGCTAAGGTACTGAAATAGATCAAAAAATGACACGAAAATCTTTCTTCAACTAGTAACTATATATTTATTTTTAAAAATAAAAATATTATTGTCCAAAATTATCTATAATGCATATGCGACATCAGGTACTCTTACTTCCCTTAAACTAAATCATGGAAGGCTATTTCCTAAGCAAATAGTTTGGCAATATCGTCATGCTCTATTCCTGACACATTTTAATAATTTATGTATAGATGTAGATTTTGTACTATTATGGCAAACGTACATGGTCCTGGAATAAATTTATTATTAAACTTATGGTCTGCTATATAAACCATAGTTTCAATAATAGAATAGTCATTGTTAATAACGTCCTCTGCTGAGAATATCTGTGTAATGTAATTATAAACATGTGCTCAAAAATCACAATTAATATAAGACACTTATATTTGATAGATATTTGTTACTATGTATTTACATTTAGACAAATGTATTGTGAAATATGAAATAGGTAATTTATTTTATTTTATTTTATTTGGGAAACTAACAGTTTATCATAACTAACTAAGTAAAAACTTAAAAAATCTAAGTAACTATTAACAAGTTTCCACTTATAGAAAAAGTAAGTATATAATTTATTTTAAATATATTATTTGCTTACCTACTTTTAGTTTAAAAAAATATGAATGGCTAGATCCGGCAAAACTAAGAAAACCTGTTACCGTAATGTTGGCTGAATAGATACATTTATACAATTGAGTTTGTGAAATAAAATAAATTCAAAGTATCCATAGTTGATTGCGGATATTGAACACAGTCCCAGTGATTTTACCATAACAGTTATTGAAACTGATGTGACCCACTTTACTCGTAACTATCAATATTGTTTACACTCTTAACAGATTACTCTGTATTCAAACAAAATCGGGAAAATGCGAAATGGATGGCAAACGTACAATTCACTGATTTTGCGGGTCCAATAACATACCTTTACATTGAAACAGTTTAAAACTTCACTAACTTCACTTTAACTTGTTTATTACTATTATTTTTTTCATAATTATACATGAATAATGATACTATTTTTTTTTAAATTAATATCTTTATTATATTTTTAGAACTCTAAGGACTGACGAAACAGGCTCACTATTAAGGAAAGTAGGTACCTTCAATGATTCCTTAATAGCTGAAATTTGTTTACTTGTCATGGATTATAAAAAAGGAAAGAAAAATCAGGAATGGCAGTATAAACATCTCAGAATCAATTTTTATTACGATATAAATCTTATTTTCGGATTTTTAAGGACTGACAAAACAGAATCACTATTATGGAAAGTAGGTGTGTCCCTTCAATGTATCCTTAATAGCTGTTTGTTTACTTGTCATGGACAAAATGAAAAAGAAAAGAAAAATCTGGAATGATGTAAACAATATTTGTTACAAAATAAATACAGACGAATTAAGAACCTCCTCTTTTTGGTTTTTGAAGTTGATTGAAAAGAAATCTTATGTTTCGAATTTTTGAGAATTAAACATACGGATTAACTACTAATTCCCCTTCAATATTTATTTTATTGCTAAAATGTATTTTATGCGCAATACAGTAAAACAGTAACATATTATGTATTTGGTAAAAACCACCAATCATGCTATTCGAAAAAAGTCAGCTGCGATGGTGTTGAATAAAAGGGAGCTCCTACAGTGTCCTGTGGCTCACTGATGGATGGTGATGCATGTAGGAGGCATATAGGAGACAAACAAACACATAAGCCGGATTAGTTATAAATATTTTAATTATTATTTTTTTATTATTGACAATATTGTAATTTCTTACGCCACAGCTGGCAAAATAAATTATTATAATAATTTAATAAAAATGCACTATATCTACTTAATATGCACTTTTATTATTTATTTATCTACAAAATTCTCTGGTTTTGCCTTGCCATATTTATATCTGATAGGTATTATATAGTCTTAAGAGGTTAAGTTAAATGTAAATACATAGTAAACAATAATAATTATAATCAGTGAGCTTAGTAGGTAAGTATTATATAATAAAGTAAAATTACAAGAAAATATTTAACATCATTCGTTATAAGTTATGTAAAAAAATAGGTACTTCCCTCCCTCTCTATAGCTAAGTAATACTTTGTACGATACATACCTAACATGCAATATAGTGATTAACTCATTTCTGGTATTATGATGCTTTATTAATGTTTGTTTATTATCTCATAATCTTTAATAACAAACATATCAATTAGCTTAAAGTGGCTTTTGTGTGCATTTGTGTGCATTTACATTGCTTTTTATTCTTATAAGTTTTTTCAATAACTGTGAACTAATGTGTGTTGAAAAAATAAAATAAATAACGAAACAAAAAAATATATAGATTTAAAAAATAGACTAGAAAGCATATCCTTAAACAATATTTATTAGTTAAGGGTTTTAGTTCAGTTTTGGCGACTATCTGAAATAAGTTGTCACTGTAAGACAGAACACCAAATACGTAGAATAAATATAACCATTACCTTTACATACATATAAAATGTATAAAATATATTAATACAGTCAATAGTATACAATGAGTATTTATATTAAATATGGACATTGTTTATATTTAATATAATTTCATTTCCTGTAAATACATAATCGGTATTCGAAATTTGGATGAGAAGTCATTAACAGTTTTTCTGAATTACTTTCTACAGAGACTCGTTCGGTTATGAATAAATACACAGCTTGTTCATGTTTGTTAGTAAATAAAATAAATCAAAAATATATTGAGTAAGTATCTACAAAAAAATTGCAATATATGCCATTGAAACAAAATCTAAAACATACTTAAAATACTTATAAAAAAAAAAATTAAAACTCCAACACAGATAAATCTTCTCATTCAAAATTCCGAAAACATTATTACCTTTAAATACGACTATTATATAGACACTGATAAACTGTATGATTATAAGATATGTTAATATTTATATATGTTTTAATACTTGTGACTAAATATCTCTTAGGGCAAGTAAGTAACTTGTCTCAAATATATAACTTTTCTCATTAAAAAGTTGGAAAAACCATTACAGCATATATCTGCATATTCTATTTTAAGTTTTAGATATACAAGACTATTTCTCGTTTATAGATAATATATTCATTAAACATTCATATGTCAAAATTCCATTTATTTGATTTTCTTCAAAAATATTTTTGTTAAAAATAAATACCTCAAACTACTTACTTACAAATAAAATGAATGATTATGAAAATCAGTTTGATTAGAAATAACAAATATTATAGTCAAATTAAAATAAAGGTCTCCTAGAAGAAACAGTTTTCTCTATAATATCTATCTATATAGGTACCATAAAGTAATGACTTTTTTCTACATTTATGACAGGTATCTACATTTAATCGTTGATTTTTCAGATAAATTAACGTTGTTCGAATACTGATGCTTCCGTTAAAAAAAAAATCCTATATTAAGTTTATTTCTGGCAAATTGACAAGATTTCATATCCAACTGATACAGAATTGTTATATATTTCCGTTCATTCATTTCTTTTGTTTATTATATTTTTCTTTTACGATGTTCATTTTGAGGATTATAGGCAAAAAACTTTTCGTTATGTTTACACCAGATACATACAAAATCTTAGGTTTACTCCATGATGCTCTACCTACCTTCATTGGTACATAAGATTTTGATGTTTATATAACATGTTTCAATGACGTTTTATTTTATTTTTGTATAAATTCACGGCATTGCAGTCGAACGAAATAGTATGGCAAACGAGAGGAATGAATGGCGATGTGTAATTCTTATTTTGGCTACGTATTGATACCAAAATGCTTTTTTAATGATTAAATAAAAAAATAGTATTTTTCTGTTCTACGGAATACTAGCATTATTTTGAAAAATATTGTGTGTTCTTTACTCTAACATTCTCAGTATTTAATTTATTTCATATTTTTATTTTTATTTTTATTTTTATTTTTTTATTTATTGGTTCGCAAACTGGTTGCTACCAGGTACACAATAAACAAAGATACAATTTCAAACAATTATAACAACCTACTACGAGCGAACACGGCATGCACATAATATGTAGCTCGCAGAATACCTACAATTAATATTAATAAGTTAATAAAATCACGTTCATTAAATATGTAATAAACAAAAAAGAAATTTAGAATAAAAAGTAATTTTTACATACAAGATAACAAAGATCGTTTTATGGTTTTGGTCGATGCACTGAAGATGTCAATGTCATGGCAAATTTTGTTGCAGTTAGAGCACATGCGTATTATAGGTGAATGTTGGCGGTAATTTGTACGACAAAGAGCTTGTCTGAAAGTAACGCGATTGTGTAGTCGACTACCAGATCTAGGAATATAGAAACTAAGTTTATGTAAAATATCAGGACAATCAATTGAACCTATAATAATTTTATGTAGAAATATTACATCCAAAGCCAAACGACGCTGTTCAAGAGAGTTAATACAAAAATGTTCTAGCCTAGAATGGTAGGATGGCAAATCGTGACAGCTATTATTAAAGTATGTTAGATGATACAGAAATTTCTTCTGGATGCTTTCAATTCTGGAGACATGCACCGCGTAAGATGGATTCCATACAGGGCCGCAATATAATATATAACAGAATATTCCCAATATTCTGTCAGTTATATGTTTCCATTCATTTTGGATTACAGTTTTGTTTTCAATAATGAATTAATTATTGTGATATAGAACATATCTGATTTAATTGTCGATTAATTACTATAACACACTTATACATATAATTTTTAGTGTAAGAGTTTACTTTTAAAAAATCTGATAGACATTGTACGTAATGTCTTAATAGTGTATTTAATTTAAGAAATAATTTGATTTTAATACAATTTTAATCAGAAATTTTTGAATGAAGTAAGCTTTGTTTTTGACTTCTTGCATTGAGCCAATTAATTTAGGATGGAAGTAGTAGATTTTTATTTATTAATTTCATTAAACATTCGTCCCAAAATTGTCTTATTTATTTTTTACCCCTTGAGTTAATAATCGACCTAGTCTCCATTTCAAGAGTGTCATTTTGCTTTTGTTGTGATGTACAGGGTGTAAAAGGTTTATGAATTTATTTTAAAAATATATATTATAAAGATCGTACGCGAGGCCTACTGTACCACTATAATTTAATTATAGTTACTTCTTTTCTGGTCTGGTTACAGCTGTCAAACAACTACGGCTTTTTGGAAATTCAGCAGAATTAGTATGGAGGTCTTTAGTGATGGTTAACTATGTATATATTAATTATAAATTATCTAATGGTTGATACAGTCAAGAAGGAGCCGCTAATTTTACAAAGGTTTTTTTAGAAAATAATATCGGTAATAATAGATATCATTGATAAGCATACAATCAAAATTGTCATAAAATTTTTAAATTTCTCGCTTCGTTCTATCGCAATCACCTCAATAAATTGAAGCGATGACAAGTTGAATGATTCTCTCATTTCTTTTGTCAATTTGGGATCTATACAGGGTGGAATTTAAAAAGAAAATAACAAAAGATTGTACCACCCATACGATTTTTTTACTGATTTAGAAATATGATAATTTTGGTGCGGGCTCTCGACTTCGTATCTCTTTATTGAATGGTTATTTTAAAAATTATTATATTTTGAAAATTTAAATCAAAAGAGATGGAACGAAATTGCTTTTTATCTATTTAAATAAAGTTAATTGAATAAATAGAGTAATTTGTAAAATTACTCTTGGAATTAAGTTCTCTTGGATTCTGAAATATTGTTTCACTTTACTTGTTCGATAGCAGAACGATAAACGCAAAAGATGTAGCCAAAATTGCCATGATCAGGTCACTGAATTCTACTATTTAATATTACAAATACATGCGATAGTAAGGATGTTTGTTTGGTTCGCCTCAATGCTGATCGGCTTTTGATAAAACAGGTAGACTTAAACCTAGAATAGAAATAAGCTTTTTATCCCGAGCTTTGTGCGAAGCAAAATTTCCCGAAAAATTTGTAAGTCGATAACAGCCGCGATTAAATAAGATATTGTACGGTCAACATTGGTCCTTATGACAATGTGTTATGTACTAAAATTGGATACATATCTCGTGACTGTACTTAGAAGTCCCTTGATTTATTAAAATTTCTTATGACTGTTACATACACACCTTATAGAAAGTGATGATACCGACTTGAGAATCGATTCGTACGCAGGCACGGTGACTGTAACACGCGTAGGTTAAGAAGGCTATTAGCATAACGACCAGCTAACGACACGTCGCGAGCACGTGCCGTGAGGATATCACACGCCATGAACCTATCTACAGACAACTTCATATCATATAATCTACACAAAATCATTGGAATACCTAATTATTCTAATCATATGACAGAGATAATTAAATAATAAATGTTCACCAATATGACGGTATTGTTGTCTATATTGGTGAGCTAAGGTAACAGTAAATATATATTTGCAATGTTGCCCAATTTTTAAAAAAATTGAAAAACCGAAAAGCAGCATGTACTCGTCCCATTTTACTCTCGGCTTAACTATTGATTATATTTTTAAACTACGTGTCAAATTCCAGGATTCATGGAACATCTTTGGATGACGTAGTAGACTTAAAAATAAGTTTTCAGTGCCATGCCTCAGTTGTGAATACATTTCGAAACATTGTAAATTGTAACGAAACAATGAGTTTCAGTGTAGGTAAATTTTGTTAGTTATCATCTGTGGTAGAACTTACACAAAGCAATTAGCAAGCGGAGATATATTGTAACAGTTGCCCAGTGCCGTAACTCCTGATTAATGATATATTTAACTTACCTATTTGTAGATCACATGGGACGACAGATAGTTTATAATAATTTAGTATAGAAAAAGAAATGGACTGGAAGGAGTATTATGACCTTTGTAAAGTATGCAAAAAGAGTTGTGATTGATGCTGCTGATTGCCTGTTTCATTGTGACCGAAATTACTATATGGTCATAATAGTCTTCGGTTTGTCGTTACGTAGATTAAGTATCTAGATTGTTATTAAATCTACATAACAATGTACTTAATCTACGAAGTGATTCACTGCACAAGACAATTAAAAAAAATATAAGCTCTATTTCTATATCATTATTTGATGCAAAGGCATATTATGACAAACTCGATATAAATTTTATATTCCGTCTGAACTTTAACTTAAGACTAACTTGACTGCAGGTCTATTTTGAGCAACCTGACCCATTTTCAATAAAAGTACTTCGTAGTACCTACCGATCTATTTGAGTGAAAAGTTGTTTGGCTAGACAAGGTGAGACAAGGACGTCTGCTGTGGAAAAATACTCGTGAAAATAGAATAATATCTACAGTGAAATATTTGTTTGTTTGTTTGTAATAACTTTATTGCACAAATAACATTAATAAATTACAATTAACTTGAAGACAAACATGGCAACGGAGGACTTATCCCATGAAGGGATCTCTTCCAGTCAACCGGTACGAAAAATATATATTACTTAATAAAACAAGGGCAGAAGCTGTGCACACAATCTGACAAGAAATTTTATAGAAATTAATATATATGTATAGAAGATTATATATATTTATTTAGCTTAAGGCACGCATACAGTGTGTAAACACTGCGTATTATAAATATAGAAGATTTTATTCTAATAAAGCGTAGGTATCAAGTACTACACAACTTCTTCACGTCTATAAATAGAAGCTGCGAAACCGTTTAGGAGTTGCTTTCTATGAAGTCGATCTGAGTGAGGATTCAGGTCACCTTGCAATATAAATAAAATGCGACGCAATTCCACTCGAAGGACAGGATAGGAGTAGAAGGTTCTAATTTAGTTTAATTTCCAATACATTTCTTGGAAATGGAAATCTCAATACATTTTAAAATTGTGAAATGTAATCCAGAGATTTTTTAGTGGCTAATAAAAACGTACCTACGTACGTGGCATATATATATATATGTATATATAGTATATATATATATATATATTAATGTAAGTATTTTATATTAATGTGTGTATATTTATATTTATTATATTATTTTATATTTAGTTCATCAATTTTTTTTTTTACATATGTTGTACTCTCTTATTGTCTCAATTTTCTTTTCTATGTCTCTGTTCATGCACCGCCATTTATGTTCATCTCTTTCCGTTCACTTAGGTTGCCTGGAAGAGATTGCACTTGCGATAAGGCCGCCTATTGTACATATTTTACCTATTATAAGTCTCAATTTGTATCCTTTACATGTTTTTGGTGCAATAAAGCATTTTTACTTACTTACTTACTTAAAACCACAGATCGAAACAGACAAAAAATGTTGCCACAATGAGGGATTTTCCGAGACCCAAATTAAAAAATAAAAATAGTTCCAGATGACTCCATAGATGGCGCTTAAGTAAAAGGCGAGTCCATACAAAAAGCAAAAATTCACATGATTGGCATTTTTTTTTAATCAAGCCTAATAAAAAACATCTAATAAAAAGAATAAATATTGTGATTTGTGCAACTGTCAAAATGTTAGTTGATTTTTTTTTCTGCCTCTGGTTGTCAAGAAAAAACGCACCATATAGGCACATAATTAATATAAGTACTACGTAATATATAGGTTTAGCCATTAACACGACTCGGCTTTTATAAAACGCCATCTGTTGAGATTTTTTTTACTGATTTTTTTTTTCTTAATTTAGCTGTCAGAAAATCGCTCATTGTACATTACATTAATATACAGTTGCAGTCATTGATCGCGTTATAGTCGGGCCGAAACCTAAACTCCCGTATGACAGGTGTCATCAGGGTCAAGTCCATTAAATTCCGAATTTTTTGATCCTTTAATCTATGTAATCTATTTACGGAAATGTAGTACTTGAACTTCCGGCTTGCCCGTTTAGAGAGTTCAATGAGGGATATTCCGAGAGACAAATTAAAAAAAAAAATAGTTCCAGATGAATTCATAGGTGGCGCTTAGTAGAAGGCGAGACCATTCAAAAAGCAAAAATGCACGGTATTAGCGTTAAAAAAAAACCTAATAAAAAAACATCTAAAAAGTCTAAAAAGTATCAATATTGTGATTTGTGCAACTGTCAAACTGTTATGTGATTTTTTCCTGCCTCTGGCTGACAATAAATAGCGCACAATATAGGTACAGTCATCGAAATACAACTACTACGTATAGAAGCGAAAACGTGAACAAAATGTATGTGACATCAGTTAATGTCTCGAGTCAGAAACTCCTTCAGTCACTCGCCAACGTACATCGCGATTGCATCCGATTTTGTGTCAATCATAATGCCGTCTTACATATTAAAATAATCTAAAAATAAATCGAGTAAGCAGAAAAAAGATAGTGGAGTCACCTATCATCTATAAGTAACCAAAATATCAACTAAAACTATGACTAAAATTAATTTTTATAATAATTATATAAATATTATAAATTATTTTCTAATATTCAAAATATTCAATTGTTTTTTCCATTTTGTATGAAAATTATAGAATAAGAAAAGTAAATAGTACAGATTGGACACGTAGGTACAAAAGCCTTGGTGAACTATTTGTCTCTGTGTACTTTACAACTGAATTTTTTTCGTTTAGGGTTTCGAAGAAAACATATAACCCTTATAGTTTCGTCATGTCCATCCGTCCGTATGTCTGTCTGTACGCGGCTTAGCATAGAAACCATTAGTAGGTACTAGAAAATTGTAATTTTGTATAGATATACCTAAAGTTCATATTATAAACTAGCTTTTTCCCGCGGCTTCCCCCGCATATTTTTTTTTTTTAGATTTTTTAATTTTCACTACTGATCCCTAAATATTTCCGAGATAAAAACTATGGTAATCTATAACTCCCCAGCGAAAATTCCATCAAAATCGGATTAGCCGTTTCAATGATTACCCTGAACAAACAGACAAAAAAATGTTTGGGTACTAGTAACGACAAAATAACACTATGAAATTAAAAATTTCCAGTTATTTTGAAATTACAGATAGACACTCCAATTTTATTTATATGTACTGTATTGTATTTGTATGTATGTATTGTATAGATTAGCTAAGGATGTGTTGGAGGGCATTACCTCACAGGACTTCACATATCTTAACAATGTCCTTATATTAGTATTTTTATCCAGTCGGGTTTTTTATTTTTTTATTTTATTTATTACTTGTTTTATTCATTTATTCGTTAATGCTATGAGAAAATCCTAACTAATATCATAAATGCGAAAGTGAGTTTGTTTGTTATCTACCTCTTTACGCTTTATCTACTGAACCAATCTTCCTGAATTTCGCATACACATAGAAGTACTGAGAAGGACATAGAGTACCTTTCATCCCGGAAAAAACACTGATTTCGTGGGAAACACACGCGGGCGAAGCCGCGGGCAAAAGCTAGTAAAGAGATAAGTAGAATCGAAACCATTCACTTTCTTTTATTTTTTACTTAACCTATGTCCATTCTGTACTGTATAATCTTCGTCGCTGATTGTGACAGCTCTGCATCGAAATAATTGAATTTACGAAATTTGGAACAAAAATTTTCCATGGGGTAGCTCCTCTAGTGCGTAGTACATTATATCTCGATGGGTACAGTCAAAACGCCATCTGTTGAGACTTTTTTATACTGATTTTTTTTTCTTAATTTAGCTGTCAGAAAAATCGCTCATTGCATCCGGATACAATAAATCGATAGTGAAAATGTAAAAAATCGCGATACATAGTTTAATTTATCGATACATGTGATAAGGTATGTAATTGATTTTAAAATGCTGAATATAAAAAATATTGTGCTTTAAGATTTAAAAAAATAACATTAAAGAAAAACAAAAAAAAGAAAGAGGGACAAGAATTCACCCAATCGTATCGAATCGTGACATCTGAGTAGATAATATTATTTACAATTAATTTATTATCCATGTTAGTAGCTATGACAGCTACTTTGATGGTTCAGACTCCTGATTAATAAAAATAATTATTTTATTTGGATTTGTTATTTTTACGTAACATCAAATAATCGAAGCGATTCATGTTTAGGTACAACACTATTGTTGTCAAAATATGGGAGTTAAAATATTCTAGCCATGGAAGTAATAAGTACTTTCATGATTGTAGCAGTCACAGAGAAAATAATCACTACTCTTATCTACTATGAATAAAACTCGTAGATTTATATTTACAAACCCCTTTTATAATACATGGATCATATTTCTACACTTTATACATGGAAACACAATAGATCACATAAACTTTATATAAAGCTACGCGCACTAAACAACCATCACAACCCATCGCTGATGCAGTCTACCACAGACTATCCAAGACTGAAGGGCTTCATGCTTCATCTTGACAGGACATTCTTTTTTTCAAATATTCAGTCAGCTAACACGGCCGTTCCTGACAGCTGAACGACCTCGTCAGCTTGATCTCCATTAGGTGAAATTAGGTCCTTCTGTAGTAGAGTATGAGAGAAGATCAATACTAATCATCATCCATAGGCAAGGATCCAATGGTCCAATATTTGTCATTCCATTGTCAAATTGGTCATTTCAGATAAAAAAAAAACTTTAAGAAACGTTATGACTGTAAATTGTTAAGCATCGACTTTTAACATTTGCAACTAAATTTATTTCATTTCAAAGGAAATACTAATTCAGTTAACAATTGGGACAAGACCAGAATATTGAACACACAGCATACAAGGAACATAAAATCACATTAACATTCGGGAAAGAAAATTGCATTAGCATTCTGGAAAGTAAATCATATTAGCATGCTGAAAAGTAAACAGCATTAACATTCCAGAAAGAAAATAGCATTAGCATGCTGAAAAGGAAATAACATCAACATCCCAGAAATAAAATCATTAGCATGCTGAAAAGGAAATATCATTAACATTCCACAAACAAAATAGTATTAGCATGCTGAAAAGGAAATAGCATTAATATTCTAGATCGAAAATCATATTAGCATATGCTGAAAAGTAATTATCATTAACATTTCGAAAATAAAATCATTAGCATGCTAAAAAGGAAATAGCATGAACACTCCACAAACAAAATCGTATTAGCATGATGGAAAGTAAATAGCATTAACAAGCTAGATAGAAAAACGTATTAGCATGCTGAAAAGGATAGATCATTAACATTCAAGATGAAAATCATATTAGCATACTGAAAAGTATAAAGCATTAACGTGTATTAAAGTGTTAACATTTCAGAAATAAAATCGTATTAGCATGCTGAAAAGGAAATATAACATCAGCATTGACGGAGATACGGATATCAACTGTCAACGGCAATGTTATGACATTAATACAAACAGTTAATAAATAAAGCTGAAAGGAAATAACATAAGCATTGACGATTCAATATCTCAACTGTAATGTTATGACATTAATAGAGTCAGTTAATAAATAGCTGAAAGGAAATAACATTAGCATTGACAATCCAGTCAACGGCAATGTTATGACAGACATTAATACAAGCGTTGAATAGCTGAAAGGAAATAACATAACATTGACGGAGATACAGATATCAACCGTCAACGACAATGTTTGGCATTAAAACAGGCAGTTAATAAATAGCTGAAAGAAAATAACATTAGCATTGACAATTTTATATGTCAACGACAATGTTATGACAACATTAGAACAGAAAATCAAATAGTGCCACGATGTCAAGGCAGCGGCCACAAGGTCGAGGCCAATGACCACATTGTCGGGGTAAAGGAATACCACATTGTCGGGGTCAAGGAATGCCACATTGTCGGGGCAACGGCTACAGTGTCGGTGCCACGGCTACATTGTCGGAGCCAACAGGTGCCACAAGGTCGGGGCAATGGCCACATTGTCGGGGTCAACGGCCACATTGTCGGGGCCACGGCCATTTTATCGGGGCCAATAGCTGCTTCTGCACCATGTGTTCAGCAGCTGCCTCTGGTCAGTTCATCTCATAGGAGCCAGCCCACCAATCGATCTTGTACCGATGATGTGGTGCCGCGCGCATGACCTTGTAGGGGCCACGCCTTCCAGTGTACATCTTCTCAATGCTTAGGGAACCTTTACTGACCAAAACAAAACTGTCAACAGAAAAAGTACACAGTTAAGGTTAACAATACGTCATTATTGTCGACACAATAACGACAAAAAACTCGGGCGCTCTTTCTCTTCTTAAAAATCAGCGATACCTCTGTCAGGAGGTACATTATCCAAATCTTTAAAACGGAAACAGTTTCCTAAATGCCCAACAATAACTCAAATCATTCATTTATTTTCATTGAGACAGTGTGCAAGTGCTAAGCGACTGATTAGTTAAATTGCATTTCATAGAAAAATGATTCACACATTTTATGATTTACTTCAATTTACAAGAAGTTTAGGATAGGAGCCTTTCTCGGATCATCCCCGGCGTACAAATACGCCTTGCATTGCAACGTACTCATAAAAGTAGCTCATCATCCCCAAAAACTGGAGAACTTACCGATATTCGTTAGTTTTGTAATTTCATGAAAGCACATGGCGATCATGTTCTTACCACTCGGCCTTACTGACCTCAATCAGCTCAAATAATAATGAAGGAGTTTCCAAAATCTTTGCCATTAGTTGTGATCGCCGTATCAAGCCATACATAGTAAGTATAGCGCTAGACGAACAAACAGGATTGCTGATAGTTGGTGCACTTTTGTTCTAATTAAACTAACAAAACTTCAGTTAAACATTTCGATTGCAATATTGTGTTGCTAGATAACTATTCGACAATATTAAACTATGAGACATACGTATGTACTGCTAAACGTCACGTGGTGAATTTATTTCAATCAATAAGGTCTGAAACCCCAAAAATAAATTTCAGAATAGATTTACATGAAACCTAATAAAAAAATATTTTAAATCAATATGAAAAGGTGTGAAAAATTGAACACCGCAATCTACTGACGACTTTGTAAATTAATCCGCCAAAATAATAAATTAAGTTTCACATTTGTCCGTGATCCTGTTCAATCGTTGATCACCCAATCGTTCAACCACGTCTTTAGTCTTAGCATCACATTGTAAGCAATCTCAAAACGACCCAATACAAGCGCATTTACTGCTGCACACTAAACAAATCACATTTAAACCTTTGTTTGAATTGTAATAATGTTTCGATCTTACTTGAATCAAAGAAGAAAGTACACCAACAATCCTGTTCGTACCGTCATCGTACAAAATCACGAAGTTCATAAATAACTTCGTCCATAGTCCTGTACCGACACACCACGGACACTGATAGTGGTGGCGTGTAGCTTCTAACGCAAGGTTGTGATGGTGAATTTGAAATCAAACTCATTTTACAGGTCTCGTCATTTGGTATTATCAGACCACAACTAAGTATTGCAAAACTTATCTGCATGCAATTATACATAGCCATGGAAGTAATAAGTACCTTTGTACAACTTACTACTTCCATGTACATAGCACGCACAAATTGATTTTCATAATAAGTGAATTGTCAATCTTAACTCAACTCACTATCCAACATTTATATTTTTTTAAATATTTTTTTTTATTTCAAAATAAGTAACATGAAAAGTGCGCTAAAACTCAAAACTAATAAAAGCCATCGAAAAAATAAGAACATCGTTCAGCGTATTAAAACCAATTCTAAAAAACAACAATTGAATCGCGATGGTCACGATATTTCAAATATTTTTAAGAAAAACAAAACACGTTCCATTTTTAAAGGAAAAATTGATCCGTGATTTGGCGCGGTTTTAATATGAATGATTCGAATCCCACTTCTGATCTTATCTACTCTGAATAAAACTCGTAGATTTATATTTACAAACCCCTTTTATAATACATCATATTTCTACACTTTATACATGGAAACACAATAGATCACATAAACTTTATGTAAAGCTACGCGCACTAAACAACCATCACAACCCATCGCTGATGCAGTCTACCACAGAATATCCAAGACTGAAGGGCTTCATGCTTCATCTTGACAGGACATTCTTTTTTTCAAATATTTAGTCAGCTAACACTACGTTATACTATTTTAGCAGTTATTTCCTTGACTTTTAATATTCACGTTGGGAATGGCCCCTGAGATATTTTTTTATTTATGTCTGTGGTCGTGGCACATTCTACAATCATCACAGACATAAAAAAATATTTCTGTGCCAATCACCAAAAAAAAATTTCTTCAATAAATACATCATGAAAAAAATACGAAATTCGTCAAGCAACCACAGAAATATTTTTTTTGCGAGCAACAAGGTCTTCCACGTACGGAAAAGTCCATGTTTTGCTATATATGATCTTGAATTTATTTTATTCCATAAGTCGGAAAAGTGTGAATCCTCATTTCAACTTAAATGGGACAAAAAAATGAATGTGATTTGTTGTTGTCAAACATTGTCAACATGACGTATAAAGAGTGAAAAATCTTAAAAAATGAATTTTATCAAGCGCGCAGATTTTAAATATGTCTTGTTCAATAAAAATTGGATTTATTCACAATGTGCAGTAAGATGGCAAAGCGATACAAATCCATGTGTCCCAGAGTGTCCCCCATCGCCACCATGTCCTCCTTGTCCTCCCCCGCTGCCGCCACGCCCTCCTCCTATGTGTCCTCCACATTACTGCTGCCCTAGAACTAAATACCAAGTGAATTGGGTTTATGTTAATGATGTACCTCCTACAACAACGCTGAGAGATTTCTTTGATCGCGCCACTCAAGTTTGGTTTTGGACGGAACTTGCACGAGGCAAGTTGTAATAATTATGTTGCTTTTGTATTTAATATCTATACTTTCTTTTGAATTACGATAAACATGTAGTTTTGAAGTTGCCTTGAAGAGCTAATAACATTGTTCTGTCTGATATACTATAAAATGTGAGTCTACTTTACAATAGACTTCATTTACAACAATGTACAAAGTACCTTAATACATTTTAAAGTTGTTTTAATATATTGACAATAAAATATATTAATGTCTTTGCGTGAGACAAAATTGTTTCGCTAAAAGTGATACTTGCTTTCCGTTCTACTCGTAGTGAGATATATTGTAGATTGTTAACACAAAGTGGGAAGTTTTTGGAAAAGTAGGTCGTTGTTGAAGCACTGCTCTTGCTGAAACTTCAGGAGCTGCAGCTCTGACGCTCAGTGCAACTTAGATGTTTGGTTTAGATTTTTGTAAAGTAGGTATTTTATGTATTCTACGCCTCTTTTTTCTAATATTATTGATTATAAATAAATCACTTTCATAATTAACTGACCAAGACAACGGATACATTACAGGTACACACATCTCGTTAGTAAATGGCTACGTTTTCTCTCTAATAATAGACTTGGATCATGATTTGAATCGGGACACGGTCGGTTCGGTCCGCAAGTTTGATTGGTTGAGACGGAAGCCTTTATTTTTCGTCTTTTTTAGGTTTCGCAGTAACCCTTGGACATGTATTTAAGGAGCCGGCCACAATAAATTATCCATTCGAAAAGGGTCCCCTGTCCCCTCGGTTCAGAGGCGAGCACGCACTGCGGCGGTACCCGTCGGGAGAGGAGCGCTGCATCGCGTGCAAGCTGTGCGAGGCGATCTGCCCTGCGCAAGCGATCACCATAGACGCGGAGGAGCGCAGTGACGGCTCGCGCCGCGCAACTCGCTACGACATCGATCTAACCAAGTGCATTTTCTGCGGCTACTGCCAAGAGGCCTGCCCCGTCGACGCCATCGTGGAAGGACCCAATTTCGAATATGCCACCGAAACACACGAGGAGCTGTTGTACAATAAAGAGAAGTTGCTCTTCAATGGCGACCGCTGGGAATCTGAGATTTGCAGCAATATCAAAGATAATCACTTATATCGTTAGAAGTTTTCAAACGTTTGTAAGTTACAATTAATACTTTCATTGGACGTTTATATTTGAGTTGGGGTATGAACTATGTATGTGTGTATGATTTTTCGAAAATGGTTTACGAGTTAATGTTTCATCTATACCTAATACAAGTTTCTTAAAATTTTACTTTTTCTTGGAAGTATTATAAAATCATGTGAATAACTCGTTGATAAAAAAACGATGTACTATTTTATCGCAAAAAAAAAATTATAATTATGTGATTTAAATATTTCGAATAGAAATTATTCTTTTTAAACAAGTGGCTTCTAATAAACAACGGTGTTTCCATTTTATTCATTTGTATTTTTTGTGTGATATTTCATAATTATTAGGTAAGTAGAAAACACTCTATAGCTTGAATCCGTAAGACGATAATATGAAACCCTCTTGACTTTAAATAAGTACCTTACCCAATTAGTATATATTACTTGTTAGGTACTATAAATTTTTGCAACTATAAAAGAACTCCTCAACTTTGTTTTTGTCAATACTTGATAATTTCAACTTGAAAATTAGATGAAAATGAGATTAAATTATGTTTTTAATTATAGTTAGTTTTATACTTATTTGCACTTTATTTATTGGGACATAAATACATACAATAGTTTCACAAGTAGTTGGCATCCAATTATCTGAACAACGCCCTGATAAAGTCATCGACATTTGATAATCTAATTTACTCGAACTGCTCATCGTGCCAATTCTAAAATGCAAATGTTAGCTAATCATTAACGTCGCATGAATTTGAATATTACATTTAATATAATATTCTAAATTCTAAATGTAACTCTGATAAACGATGATGGTGGGCTTTTAGTGTGGTGGTGCTTCTTAGTAGTGCCTTTGAAGATAAACGAAATATACTGAGTACGGTTATGACCATTCTGATCTATGTGACTGTGATATTTTTTTTTAATTTAAATTGTAATTACTTGCATATAAAATTGGACTCAGAGATAAAATTGTGCAGAGGGGTACTTTACATAGCTTAAGTGAGCAATAAGAAAGTAATTTTGTAAATTCCATCCTTTGGGTTGGGATGGACAAGGGGTTAAAATTAGAGGGTGAATTTACATGGGTCGGATAAAGCCGAGGGCAAAAGCTAGTAATGTAATATTGATGATTAGAAGCCAGTCAACTGGGTGACGGTCAGTAAAACTCGGCGATCCGACCACGGGCAATAAACGGAGAAAAAATAAAATATAATATAAAAAATATTTTGGAAGTTCATTTCACGAAAATCGAATCGAATGATAGAGAATTTATCTAGCAAATCTATTTGTGGAGTTTGAGGCAGTATGCGAGGCGAACCATATCAAACTGTCGACATGGCGGCAAGACAGAATTGTCTCCCTGTTTGTCGTTTTGTTGAAATTTCTCGTCGCAGAAAGTGTGAAGTGACCTATTTACCGTTGCGAATTGCATTCTATAAATCTAAAACGATAAAGATTATGTTTGTACAGAGAATACGACTAGAGCACTTCAAAAATGGATTGAACATATTTTTGTGAACTAAATCAAAATTGCTACGAATGAAAGGTCGAAGTAACGAGTTCTTATCACTAGGAAAATGTAACTAAATATCGCACAATGGGTCTGAAATTCCCTTTTTATATGATATTATTACAATCAGGTATTTTGTATAACGTGATTGTGCTTTGCGTGATCTGAGTCCGCATGTTATTAGACCTTGAATACTTTTTGTCCGTTTTATAAAAATATTAATCTTATGGTATAACTAGCTGTGCCCGCGAACTTCGTCCGCGCGTTATTTACTATTGTTAAAATCAAGTTCTGAGCGACATGTCAAGATGAACAATACAACTGTGAAAACCGCATCAAATTTCGTCTAGTAGTTTTTGCGTGAAGCGCGTATAAAAATACAGAAAGACAGACAGACCGAAAAAAATCTAAAAAAAATAGTTTTGGATTCTGTTAAGACCCCCCATATATTTTTTCTTATAAACTTTTTATTTAGATAGTAGTAGTTTTTGCTTTATTAAAATAGTTATAAATTTCCATCCAAATAATTTTCCCCAAAAAAAAATCTTGGGAATTTACAATAGTGATCGAAAAAAACCTATTGTCACAAGTGTATTAATAAAATGATTTACTACTAGCTGTCGCCCGCGGCTTCGCCCGCGTGAGTTTCGCTTAGATAAAAAATCTTCTTGTGTTCCAAACTGTTTCAGATGTTTCGGATTTTCGATTTTTATACGTCTACAGAAAATGTTCATAAGATTAATAAAGTTTCGCTAAGGCGCCATTTCCATATAATGTGTTATAGTGTAGCTGGTCTCTTGGAGTTATTCATCAGTTGTTCCAGATCTTCAATTTTTATGCGTCAGCAGAAAGTGGTCATCAGGTAGAACGACTTTTGTTAAGGCACCATATTCCATATTTCTTATAGTTTAACTGTTCTGTTTTGGTTCTTCATCAGGTGTTCCAGTTTTCAAAATCAATTATAGCCTAAATGTTGCCCAGGCTTAATAGCTTCACAACAAAAAAAGTTTCATTCAAATCGGTTCAGTACTTTCGGAGATTAGCGTGATCATACATACAGACAGACAGACAAGAAATTCCAAAAAAATTTTTTTTGCTTTTTATTATTCTTTTTAAGTGTCCCTCTATCCATTTCAGTCAAAAATAGTAAATGTATAGACAAAATATTTTTACTGTTTTATTATATGTATAGATAAATATACTCGATTCAGTTTGGTCTGTGTACTATATAAAATAAGGTCGCATCGCAAGGTTGGACCAGATATCTACATAGTAAGCCTCTTATCTCGGAAAAACTGAGATCAGGTCACCATATACAGGGCCGAATTTACCAAGTTGGGGCGGGCCCTTAGGCAATGCAGCTCTCGGCGCCTCCCTTTCAGCTTTTATTTTAAAGATCATCTGCTCTTCTTAAGTTGATAAAGGGATTTAAATCATAGCTTAAGCAGCTTCACCTGACTGATACTTTACTCCTCAAAACTTACAACAAAATTTTTGTATTTGGATATATCCAAATTTATTACGTATACTTAAACTTATTGGTGAACCACAAAAGTTATTTTTTTAAGTAATTTGGAGAAGAAGAAGAAGGAATTTCAAGGGACCTTGAGAATTTTTACTTAATGAAATATCTTTTCAATTTCTTTTGTGCACGCGCGGGGCCCATAGTCGATAGGGTGCCCCTGAGGCCTATACTGCAGGTTAATACGGCCCTGCTCTTATTCAATACATGCACGCGTGTCCTATTCGGCCAGAGGACTGACGGTTACTGCAGTACATATTTATGTGAACCCTTTTGGATATAATTTCCTACCTACACTAATAAGTTTTATTTTATTGCATGGAATGTAACTAATATCAAATTAATTTTCATTCAGTCATCACAAAACTGACTTTGTTTAACGAACAGTTAATATCTACTATTCTTACCGAAATATCACTAAAATTTCCCGCCACTTGCATCCAAAGATCTAGTCAGTAGGTATTATAAATATATCTATGGTTGTAGCCAGAGATCTAGTTCTCTGGTGGCAGCAGAAAGGAAGAGCACAGGCAGGCTACGAATGCTGTGTGTGTATGGGTTGGTATGGATGCGTGCATAATAAATTAACTTTTGAACGGCCAGCCGTTTACAACCGGTGATGTTTGAATCTATTGGGAAAACACACAAATTGGAATAATAAATCGGAAACCTATACTCTGCTTTAAACTTTGCGTAGCTTAAATTATGAGATGATGCTGAAACGATTGTTTAGATAATAGCTGCGCCCCTGGGCTCCACTTTAATTGCAATTTAGGACTCTTAAAAGTACCTTATATTTAATATAATACTTTTATATCGGGTTTTATTACCCGAGTATCAAAGTAAAAAAAAAAAACATCTACCCGTGTAGGTTTTACGGGCAACTTGATAAGTCTGGTCCCTATGAATAGTGACCGGCCTATATACATAAAGCCCATATCACATGGGGAATTTCATTAAAATTTCATGCTTCATCCCTTTTCCCGGTCAGTATGAGTAAGGGCAAATACGTTTTGGGCAAAATAATAAAACAAATAAAATGAAGTGTTTTTGTTAGTAGATAACCTAAAATAAGTTGGGGGGGGGGGGATCCCCTCCTACAAAAAAAAATTAAATAAAACCGGTTAGGTTAGGCTTGTGACCCAGAACGGCGAACGGGTTCTCATCTTGTAGTAGCGATGGGGGATAGGGCTCAGTACCAGCGGTTTGCCTCGGCCGCAGGGAAGCTAAGAGAAACCTATGGCCGGGAGTGACGACCCCGGGCCGGGAGGAGGCCGCTTTCAGTGGCCTGGTTGTGAAAGAGGGGGCACACACTCACTCTCACCCCGTACTCTCACAGCCGTGGTAGGGGTCGCGGGGGAAGAGGAGTGCCGGTATTGCGGTGCGCCGTTCTCCCTATCCTCCGCGACCGAGCGTGGCCGTGGCGCTGAGCACGGTGTCGGTGGGGCCGCAGGGGAAGAGGCGTGTCGGTATTACGGTGCGCCGCTCTCCCTGTCGTCTGCGGCCGACGCATGGTGGGCCTGTCTTGGTCGCAGTGGATAGGGACAACCTATCCTTTGCGGCTGAGATGTTGTAGGGCCTGACTTGGTCAGGTCCATAAGAGCAAACCCATATTTAATAAAAAAAAAGGTCCCAAAAAGTTGAAGGCTGGATGGGTGGCGGAAATGGGATTCCGTCGCTCGGCTTAACGGCCCTTGGGTGGAAAGGCGCAGCCGTGTCAAGTGTGCCTTTACCCTAGCGGGAAATTTTGGAGCTTATCCCGCTGGCCGTTCCGACCCTCTCACTGGAGAGATGCTTCGAGAGCGGGCCGTGCTGGGGCCGCCGTGGTAGCGGCCGCCGCGCCAGGGCTGGGGAGCGAGAGAAGCACACGGTCCTGGCATATATGCGGTAGGGGTTGACACCGTGTGGTTTTAGTGGGTTCAAGTCCCACATACCCGTCCGGCTTCCCGTGGCTGGATGGACAAGACGAATGGTTTTCCACATGTTAAAAAAAAGGTTAGGCTTGTGACCACTTATAGCAGAGCGAGCGGAGATTCAAACTGCTGCTGATTTATTAAATGGACCACGGGCTGTCGGACATTATAATATGGACCGGTCTAAGTAATTAAAATACTAAAATTTATCAAGTAGCCTGATGCTCATCTATTCATAATGCCTGGCCCTTTATCATACCCGTCCGGCTTCCCGTGGCTGGATGGACGAGTCGAATGTTTTTCCGCATGTTAAAAAAAAAGGTTAGGCTTGTGACCACTTAGAGCAGGGCGAGCGGAGCTTCAAACTGCTGCTGATTTATTAAATGGACCACGGGCTGTCGGGCATTATAATATAGACCGGTCTAAGTAATTAAAATACTAAAATTTATCAAGTAGCCCGATGCTCATGGGAACTATTCATAATGCCTTGCTCTTAATTACGTTGCCCGTAACATTGGCACCTAACAAACATCGACGAGCAAGAGCATCATACACATACAAACTTTCGCATTTATAATAAGTAATAGTGGGATTAAATAGTACTTTACTAGTTTGCTAGTTTAGTGGGTGGTACTAGCTGGATGTAGAAGTTACTTTAATTTGATGTATTTTAGATACTTACCTCTGAATAACAGGCTTCCTGTGGCGCCTCGTCCTGGGTTTGAATTTGATTTTGCTACCACATCGCCTTTTGATATTAGACGGGGCTGTGAATTTTCAGTAGTATGAGGTGGTCACATTAAATCCTACTTTGGGGATTCTTTATAAATTACATAGATATGATATTACAACTGCTTTAAGTTTTTACCAAAATTAACTCATCCGTTTTTTTTTTAAATGCCATTATAAGACTCATATTGTTATAACTCTCAAACAAAAATTCCTACAAAAGTGATTTTTTGTAACTTGTTTCCTTGCGAACAATAAAAGCTTGATTAAAAAAAATCACCAAAAACAAAACAACGCAAAATGTATTTTTAATGAGATGTAATTTTTATTCTTTAAAAACATCCTGACAATGGTGACTTTTATATATGTGTCAATCCACGGGAAAACCTTATGGTCGTAGGCCCTTACGACATTGTGCTTACTAGGCTTAGTAAACTCGTATGATTTGTTTTTCGGAACGACTTAAGCGCCAATCACCATAAGGTACCTTTTCCCGTGAATTGACACATATTATTCGTATATAATTGTAATGAACCATATCCTCAATTTTATAAGGGTGACTTCAGCAGTTTTTTTATCATATCTATACATATAATAAAACAGTAAAAATATGTTGTCTGTACATTTAATATTTTTGACTGAAATGGATAGAGGGAGACCTAAAAAGAACAATAGAAAGCAAAAAAAAATTTTTGGAATTTCTTGTCTGTCTGTCTGTATGTATGTACGCGTTTCACGCAAAAACTACTGGACGGATTTGAATGAAACTTTTTTTGTTGTATAGCTATTAAGCCTGGGCAACATATAGGTTATAATTGATTTTGAAAACTGGAACACCTGATGAAGAACCATAACAGAACAGCTAAACTATAAGTAATATGGAAATGGTGCGTTAACAAAAATCGTTCAACCTGATGAGCATTTTCTGCTGACGTATAAAAATTGAAGATCTGGATCATCTGATGAAAAGCTCCAAGAGACCAGGCTACACTATAACATATATGGAAATGGCGCCTTAGCAAAAATCGTTCAACCTGATAAGCATTTTCTGCTGACGTATAAAAATTGAAGATCTGGAACATCTGATGAAAAGCTCCAAGAGACCAGCTACACTATAACATATATGGAAATGGCGCCTTAGCAAAAACAGTTCGACCTGATGAGCATTTTCTGCTGACGTATAAAAATTGAAGATCTGGAACATCTGATAAATAACTTCAAGAGACCAGCTACACTATAACATATACGGAAATGGCGCCTTAGCAAAACTTGGTTAATCTGATGAGCATTTTCTGTAGACATATAAAAATCGAAGATTGGAACACAAAAAGACTTTTCATCTAAGCCAAAGTCAAGCGGGCGAAGCCGCGGGTAACAGCTACTTATATATATTTTTAGTCATCATTTCAGGTCTTTGAAATTCTGTAAAATTTTATAAAGATCTCTAAAAACATTAAAATAATATTAGGATAAGAAATCGTGATTGTAGGAATTTGTCGGTAAATAATTTTTAAATGCTTCGACTATATCACGTTTTCATACAACTTTGTAACGAACTCTGCATTGCTATCATGCGGACGACTGAAAACGTTTAGGTACGTTTTAAAACGGTTTCGTTATGGTGATAACATTGGAAACAAATCGAAAAAGTAAATGGTTTCAAACATCGAGTAATTTGGTAATATACCTATAATGAAAGCGGCCAACGGTTACAGACTTGACCTATTCTTTAATTCGTGTAAATACTTGGCACAAATATTTGTTCCGCGGGAATCCGATCCTCGAAACCAAGAGCAAAGTTAGACTTATTACACTTTTCTCGCCGCAGCGGTCCGATAAAACTTTGTATTAGCAAGAAGCTTTACGAGGACCACGCTCAATTGTATATTTAGGTGGATTTGTTATCTTTTATTGAATATTTCCGAACGAAATGCAATGAATATCAGTAATAACGTATTTATGAACGTCGTTTCTTATGCTAGAAACATTATGTAAGTATCTTGTAATTAATAATAGGACATTAATTTACCTACATACACTTACTTCCATAGCCTCTACAACATACTCGCCGGCTCCATGTGGTGATTATATTAAAAATGCAATTTTTCAATAAAGGCACTCGTCAGTTTTAAAGAAATAGAAGAGTTTCATAAAAGATAAAGCACTAATACAGGATGAAAATGCACATATGCGTTTTCATCCTGTAGTATCATGTCAAATCGCAGCTGGACACTAGAAGAAAATCTAGACCCGAAGCTTTTGGCTTTTCTCGGCGGTGAACAGGCAAACTTGTTTCTTGGAACTTAAGTGAGTTCTTCCGAGTCCACTCAACAACTCGGACCAAGAGGATCTCAGTTTGAGACATAAACATAACGCAGTTTTCTCTGAATGCAGTGAAAATTGAAAATGCGAAAAATAATGTTTGTAGAAATGTAATAAGTAAAGTTGCCATGAATTACCTTGTTCAGTGTAGGTACCCTAAAGTTTGCCATGAATTACCTAATTAAATAAAGCAAAAATTGAATGAGATTGAGGGCCACAAGGGATGGGGAGAGAGTACAGGGAAAACTACAGGATATCAGCACTCGTCGGACTCACATCATAATCGATAATTTGTGACGATTGACAAAGGCGTGATTTGTTTCTTCTTATTATAGGTATAGTAACTACCTACTAATACTAGCTCTGCTTTAAAATAATATAGTTACAAACTAAACACCATGAGCGTAGACAGTAAGCAATTTGGTCAAACACCATTAACGAATTGTTTTCTCATTTGCCAATAGCTGTTCCGCCTAAGTAAATGTCAACTTTTGGCAATTACCCAGGAAACTTTTATGCTAATTACGTCTCTCTTAGTGTCCCATTGCGCAACTTGGAATATTGAATGACCTCGCTTTGTATCATTCATTCGACGGAGGAATCGAGGCATTGAAATGAAATTATTTATTCTCAATCGGATGTCAGCAACGTCAATAAGCGATGTTGTACATTGTACAACATTAGTTATTTACGACAATAATTTATTTATAAGTTTACCACAGCCCCCAAAGAGCAAGTGAGCTAAGTTTGTCGGAGCGGTAAAACTATTGTAAAAACTATTGGTACTAATAATTGTGAAGAAAATATTACACAAATAATAAGTACCATAGCACGAGGTTATTTAGTATTTGCTAATAGAAATTTCCTAACATTGTCGTAAACAACTACAACTTCCTAATTGATAATGAGATAAGATTGAAATATCCATATAAGCGAGATGCTACTTTAAAACTGGTGTTAACTTTTCAAACTGATGTTAACTTTTCAAACGTAGATAACGAAATATTTGATTTAACTATAAAATATTTTAAAATGTATGTCAAAACGTTAAAACTGATAGTAACTTATTTAAATATTCACAACTGATTTTTGGAATCTGAAATCTGATGCATAAAATATTCGTATACATTTATTTACCTTTGTCGGGCAAACGCACGTATGTAGGAGCTATTATATTCCTATAGCTTCAGCCCGGCGTTCCACTCCCGTGAGAATTTCGGGATTAAACTATGCTATCTACGAATACATAATACATCCGGTCACCTAGTGCCCTTGCTTCCGCTTCATTAATCTGTTCCGCAGTCTATTCCGAATTACGCATAATGAAATTAAATAAAATAAAAACATTGTTGCAAATATTCGAGCATAAAAACAAAATATTGAATCTTATTTTCTAAAAGATTTGCGGCGGCGGCGCGGTTGGATATATCTATTTGTGCTTATCGGACTCAATTTGGATCTCAATTTGGTCAGATTGGTATCATAGAGTTAGGTAAATTTAGTATACACTCATGTAAAACGGGATTCGAACCTAAGACCGTTACAGTCACAGGCGCGCCCTAACCACTCGCCCACCGCCCCCTCAATTATCACTAATTTATTAAAATGTGATTTTGCCATTTGTAATGCCATTACATAGAATATAGCAGCATTTATGTTTACCTTCCTTTTATTTCCCCCGTGGCGAGGGTTGACTTCCATTTGACATCCATAAATTCTATATTTATTTTCCATTTGTCGTGTTTTTATGGTAAAAAAACGTTATGGCAAAAAAATAATACTTGTATTTATTTGTGTTGTGAATTAACAAAATAAAAGAGAATAATATCGGCACACATATACTATGACCACATGACAGAAGTGCGAATGCAAACTTTACCAAGGCAAACCAAGGCAAGGTCCTATTAGTAGAAATTAACAATAGAACTATACGGACACAATCCCTTCGTCGAATCGAGAGCGAGCTTTACAAAGCCGAGCGTATCACCTCAGTCTCATTCAAAACCCACAAAATAAAGTGTTCAGTCAAAAAATACATGACAAGGAACTAAATCCAAAAACTTGACAACATCGATGACACGAGAGCCAGCTCATTACGCGCAAACAGCATTCATTCAGGGCGGAGGCAGCGCAGCGGCAGCCGGATTACCTTTCACGGTAGGTATATAATACGTATTATTTAGTTTAAGATACCTATATTTGCATTTTTGGTTCATAAAGATATTGGAGGGAGTGCATTTCTCTGAACATTCCGAAAATTTGTGCTTTCTATAAATGTAACTGTCTCGCATATCGCACTTTTACTAAAAAACCTATTTCCATGGTACATCGATATGTAGAAAAATTATCCTTTAAATAAAGTTTTTAATTGATTCATATTTTGAGCAGGATAAAGCAGCGTTCAATTGAAATAATGTTTTACTACCTATATATATATATATATATATACCTATATAATAAATAACATGAACAATATATAAGGTGGACACAAATTAACTACAAATATTTTCAGGGCTAATTACTGATATTATTTAGAAAGTATATCAGTGGTTTTTTCAATTTTCTACACGCTAGATTTCGAGAAAAATTAACGTTTATGTTTTTTGAAAACCGTAACATTATAACATTCTGTACACAGCTTTGCGTAAAATGACAATTAAAATGACACACACAAACAAAAGCCGCCCCGCCCACCGGTCGGTCGCTGTCGTTTACGTATAATAAATCGCTTGACATCTCTGTCTTTCACGCACTTTTCATAAATAAAGAGGTATACAGCAAATCAATTTAATTCAACTATTAATTGGTGGGAGGAGCCTAAAGAGGTATGAAGTCTACACATTTAACTACAGTATGATACTAAATGTCATCATTTAATAATATTTTTTTTTGTTAGAAAAAACAAAAAAAAAACTAGCGTATCGATTTTTAAAATTGTATCTCCAATACGTTTATTTAGCCCCCTGGAGCCAGCCCTGAAAATATTTGTAGTTAATTTGAGTCCACCTTATATATTTTTATTTTTGTGTATCTCAGATGCAATTAGTACTAAAGTACTCTCATATAGAAAATAGATATGGTGAAAAAATTCCATGCGAGCAGGGTCGCGGGTTCAAGTCCTTCTCGCATGGAATTTTTTCCACCATATTATTTTGAACCATATCTATTTCTTATATAAGAGTACTTTAAAATGAACTATTAGCATCGATAAAATATTACAAGTAAATATTTTATCGATGCTATTAGTCAACTAATTTAAAAAATATATTAGCGTACGATACCTTAGCTTGAATTGCATATTTCCTGTTAAAGTTCATGTTTCGCAAAGTTGTCTCCTGTCTCAAGCAGCTACTGGAAGCCGATTAGTTACAAATTAAAATTACAAACTTGGCAAAAGTCGAGGAAGTTAGAAGACATTTTTTTTTCTAAAATATTTGCGCTTATAACTTAGTATATTCGAAATGGCTTATAATATGGACTATCTGCTACGGTTCAAAACGTAAAGGCATAGTGTATTTTTTTCTTTTTTACATCTGGGACATATAGACAACAACGGGACATAGTAATAGAGTCCCGTTGGCAATCGTTGGTATTAAATCTTTATATTTAAAACCTTTTTTACCTACCTAGTAATTTAATATCCTAAATATCTGGATACATATATTCATATATATGTTTATTTATTTATAATGATATATCCTACTAATATTATAAATGCGAAAGTTTGGATGTGAGTTTGTGAGTCTGTGAATTTGTGAGGATGTTTGTTAGTCAATCACGCCAAAATCTACCGGACGGATTTTAATGAAATTTGGTGTATACCAAAAAAGATGGGTAGAAAAATACCGGGAAGAGCAATATAGAGTACTTTTTATACCGAAATTCCCACGGGAGCGAAGCCCCGGGACGCGGTTAGTAATAATATAAATGTATTATCCAATGCATAAGTAACGATAATATGGCTTACAAACTCTCCAAGAGAACTCTTCGGACGCAGGAAGGCTATAAATACCAGCCCTTACCTGTAAGTAATGTTAACAAAAGGGACCACACGTTGCTACTTAGAATTTCGAGCTTAGTAAGCCCAGGGGAAATCTTAAGTTACTTACCTGAATCAAATTAAATTCTCAGTTTATCTATAGGGCCGGAGTATATAGGTTAATAGGTATACTATGTCTGTGGGGATAACTGACCATTTTATTACCTTGTTATACAACTTTTTATACGTACCTAGCTTCGAAATCCCGCAACGACTGTAATAACTTGGAAGACTGCAGCCAACAAGTAACCAAGCTATTTCATAATTTGTTAATTAATACTAGGCATCATTTATAATTGATACTCTTTAAAGGGTTCCGTACAGAAATGAAAAAACGGAACCCATATAGGATCACTCGTGCGTCTGTTTGACCGTCCGTCTGTCTGTACGGAACCCTCTCCACGCGAGGTCAAACCGCACTTCGCCATTTTTTATTTTATAAATGCATTTCCAGTGTAGATACTTTATACGTTTATACATTTAATTTACAGATACATTTGTTAATTATCGAGCTAAGAGTATCTTAACTATACTGTTTTTTTATATATTGAAACGAATTTTCGTAAATGGTTTGTAAGACTAGGAGAAAGGAAAAATAGTCCCTAGTGGAAATTTTAAGATAAAAAGTACCCTAGTGCTATTCCCGGTATTTTTCTACCCGTATATCAAATTTCATCGAAATCCATCCAGTAAATTTTGCGTGATTGAGTAACAAACATCCTCACAAACTCACAAATTCACACTAGAGCCCTATTTACGCTAGAGCGCTAATCGTTGATAGACAGACAGGCAAAGAAACATCTAACTAAACATCATCAACAACCGTTCCGATTTTTATATTGGTAACTAGGATAATAAATCCAGTCTTAGTTTTGATTCAGCGTTTGGTTCAGAGTCAGCATTTTCCCCCTTTGCATATTCCAATGGCCTTCAGAAAGTGTCACCGGTAAAATATTATTCATATTATTAGATCTAGCTTCAAAAGAAAAGTTATGCAAAAAGAACCCAGATGTTCTTTAGAGGAGTATTACAAAACTAACTAATATTACATGACAGAGCAATAGGGTATGTCTGGTATAAATTCAGATATAATATGTTCTATGGTCAATAACATTGAAAAATTTTATGAGATCACGAGTATAAGTGCCCAATGTTCAGTGAAAAGTACGATATGGCCGTAGATTGTTCTAAACTGCAGATGATCACTATACAAGGTGGTACCAAAAGCTAACAGTTATGTGGACAGTAACAGTAAAGTGTAACAGTAAAATTTGTAAACTGTGTATTCGTTAAATTAGAACTTCAGCTAGTCATCGTCATCAACTTTTTCCTACTTCCTGAAACAAAAACCTCCTCTGTGTAGTGTATATGTCGCAGTGGGATTGTATAATCCGCCGTATTACATTACGGCTAGCTGTTTTATAAAACAGCGCCGTTTTGTAATACGGCGGTTCAACGATTAGCCGGATTGTCACTGCGATACGTTCTCCAATATGGCGGCCCATGTTAAGCCGCATCGTACTACTAAATATTTAAAATGTAGTGTGACTATACTTACAAAATAAAACTATGTTTAAATGAAAATCTATTTTAATAAGAAAATGCTAACAGATTATCTTTTTGCGATATTCTTTAGCAACCAAGAATTATTATCATAGTTATTCGCCATCGTTGTTGTTTGTTACGTCAGGCAGCGCCACGAGTGTTAAATCGGAACTAAAAACTGTCAAAGTGGCGGCTAATGACTCGCTATATTACATTACGGCTAGCCGTATTGAAGAACGTATGGTGCCGAATTCATTTCGGCGGATTTTCATTCAGCCGTATTCAACCGGCTAATCGTTGAACCGCCGAATTACAAAATGGCGCTGTTTTGTAAAACGGCTAGCCGTAATGTAATACGGCGGATTATACAATCCGACTGCGACATATATCTATCTTAACCACCATATTTCCGTGATCTTAACGCATTAAGTTAAATAATTATCGAATTGATTTTCTGCGGTTTATATCAATAGACGGAACGCATGGTAATTGTTGGGCAATTTAAATTGTAGTACCAATATACTAATACTGCAAGCATATGGATGCTTGTAGTATTGGTACCAATTAATTTAGTTTTTTCTTAGCTCAATCGATATTGAGCTAAAAAGCCAACAAGTTTTGGTCTATTCAAACCGACCCACAACTGGCAAACACAGAAGAACCGCAAAGCTAATTTCGTGTTGTGGCTATTTGACCACAAAGCAGTTGTGTATTTACTACTTTCTACTGTAATTTAAAAAAAAAACTGGCTTGATGGAGACTAGAGCGATGTAGTAATTATTATTTATTAATTAAGTTCATGGAATAAGGGGTGGGGTGTTGGTACATTTTGAATATAATATTTTTATAGAGCCAAGGAAATTAAGTGAATATCTACTTAAAAAATCATTAAATTTTGCCGCAAAGTTCCTTGACTGTCCTCACAGAGACGAATCTAGGATCCACTTTTTCTGCGAAAGCCCAAGGCCCCATGGGAATAAACGCCCCTCATCTCCTGATAGAAACAAAAGACAATAATACAATATTTGAATTTTAAAACAACCAACCTATAATTCCTAAAACAATTAATTTCAAACACACCGTTGTAAGTAAGAAGAGTTTTAATCAGAGTTGAGTCAATAGAGTAAAAATCCCATTAAATTTATTTTTGGGCAGAATATTTTCTAAATAACCCAGTTAAGATAAAATAGCAAAAGGCTTATTACTTATGAAATGAATGCTTTCAAACACTGTTATCTCAGAGGCTCGCAAGTTCAAAGTCCACCCCTTCTCTTACATGGACAGAGGACATTACAGATTCTTCCCAAACTTGTTTAATGTCAAACAATTTTAATAGGTTCAGTTCACACCAAGACGCAAAGATAGCTTCGCAGTGAAGTATGTATTATCTTGCCTATTTGTTGTCTGGGTATAATCAGCAGCTCTCGTAACTAAAAAGCAATGCAGTTTTTGTAACGAATATATGGCCCTAAATGAAAAATCTAACGAGTGCCAGACATGCTGTACTCGCATTTTATCTTTGCTCAGAGGAGGTCCATAAACGTCTTTATAGTCGTATTTCGTACGAATAATTATCATATTTATTATAACGTATGTTACAGAACGATTTTTTATGCACAATGGAGAAATAAATTGAATTTTCGAAAATAATATTTTTTTCATAAGTTTTCAGTATTTTAGATGCTGTCATTCATCTCTACATATTTATTTTATCCTAATATTATAAATGCGAAAGTGAGTTTGTTTATTCGTTTGTTACCTCTTCCCGCTTTAGATACTGAACCAATCTTCCTAAAATTTCGTATACACACAGTTCGAAGTACTGAGAAGGACATAGGGTACCTTTCATCCCGGGGAAAAAAAGCACTGTTTCCATAGAAAATTCACGCGGGCGAAGCCGCGGGTGAGAGTTAGTCAAATATATATATAAGTATATAGATTATTATGGAAAGCTCAGGCAAAGTCATGAAGGTACAAAAATCAAAATGTATGTTGAAAAGAAAATATCTTCATATCGTCATCACATGGATACTTAAAAATCGCTTCGTCTTGTCGTGAACAATGTGCAAAGTAAACAGTCGCGGAATGACGCGCGGTTCACGGTCTGAGCTTTGCGTGACAGGGCTTCATGAATTTTCCATAAAATATCCATACAGAAGCATGATACACTCAACATTGTATAATGTTTGTTTTTCGAAAATGCCTTAGTATTCTGCCTGTCTTCCGCAAGACACAATATTTTATGTGAACTCGTGTTGCATTTCACGTGTAGTAGAAGAATAGTGATGATATAGTGAATAATCAAGAATTCGAGAGTTTTAATCCAAAATTCATGTGCCATTTTTGCACGCATAAGGCGATACTTTTTCAATTTCTAGCATTTTTATTAAAAATAATATTTCGTATTCATCCAATAAACAGTATGTATTCATATTATCGTCATCACGTCAGCCCTTATTATTATTGTAGTCAGACTTCATAATAACAAAGCTGTCCCGGTATTGTTCTATCCGTGTACCAAATTTCATCAAATTCAATCCAGTACATTTTGCGTGTTTGAGTAACAATAACCGGCCAAGTGCGTGTAATTTTTGGCACCGCGCTGTTTTGCATTTCTTGCGTTCTTTTGGAAAAAAGTATATATTTTTATTTTATTTATAATTTCAAAAGTATTCATGACAGGACCCGAAACAATTTTAAATAAGAGTTTCCGCGCCTGTTTCTTTATGTGAGTGATTTGAAGTTTATAGGTCCATGACTTTAGAAATTACAGGGGGGGGACACCGTGAAAACGACTTTGGCGGGCTATATCTCGCAAATGGTAAAGCTGATAAAAAAGTGTTGTATGGAAACCCTACCTTTTTTTCATAGTCCTTTTCAACGATACCCCACACAAGGGGGTGCACTCAAAAAAATAATTAATCCCCCTTTACATGTATGGGGAGGTACCCTTAAAAAGGGGTAATTTGATTTTTTTGTATTTTAAAAAATGAGATCCATATTTGAAATACGGACGGACAGACTGAACGATCTTATAGGGGTTCCTTGTCGGACTACGGAACTCTAAAAATCCAAACAAGCTCACAAACATCCAAACCTTCGCATTTATAATATTAGTAGGATATAATTAATTTAAAATTTCGGCGGCGAATGTGATACACTTCAGCTTGTAGCTACGTGTACCTATATTTAAATATATAATCTTTAATTTATCTGAATAAAAAGTTTCCTGGCAAAGTTTAGTGTCGTGACAATATTTTTTTATATTTTCGCTGCGTTACGATGTAAAAGAGCCTGCTGACCTGCTCAAAATAATTAAAAGCAGTGCTTCGTTAAAACTTTCAGTAATGTTACGAAAGCCAGCATCTTGCCCTTTCTTGCCGTAACATTTTAGCGATGATATTTTAGTTATGTTTTATCATTGTGCTTATATGCTAACTAAATACACGTAGGTACCTAATATTTATTCCACTACTTCACAACGCATTTTGCAGAAATAAATATCACTTCTTCTCTTCAAACAGAGCTTCGTGCTGCATAATATGCATACCCGTACAGCGCAATTTAATTAAATTTGATTTAATTAAAAATAATTAATAAAGGTTTTTTGGGTTCATTTATAAATATTGATTAAATGGTACCAACAAAACAAAGGTATTTGGGCTCATGTATAAATATTGAACAAATGGTACCGACAAAATTGAATGTAGTATTTAAAAAAAGTTAAAATTTGTCGTATGTAAAGTCATAATATTAAAAAGCTTTAGTTCGGGAAGCTCCGCAGTATCTTCTCATCCAAAAAACCTCAGTGCCTTTAAATACCTTAGGTCTTTGATCAGTGTGTGTTAGGTTCCCATAGAGTTAGAGTTTTTAATTTTCCTTAGAGGCACAGACAGCTGAGGAAGCGGGATGTCAGATATGGTTTTTGCCTATGTTGGTGAAGGCCAGGTAATATCTTCTGCGTAGGTTAATTTTTGTAAAGTTTGACATTTTTGGTGTGTTTTGGTTCCCTAGAATTTGTGAACAATCTGTGAAATAAATTGAATTTGGAGCACACTATTATGAATTTTTCTGGGCTTTATTTGACAATCAAGTTTGTAAGTTTATCACAGACATATAATAATAGTAAGCAGACTGAACATGTCATTTGAAATTGCATGGCAAAAATACACACTAAGATTATTATTCACACAACGACAGAATACAGGGACGGATCTAAGATAATTAATTATATTCGGTACAGTGTAGCAAAACCAAAAAATTTGAGACGCTGAATCTTAAGCCGTGCGATGCGGACGGATCTGCATCAGCTTTTTACGATAGGAAATTCTATCCCTTTTGGGAAAAAATACTAGTCATTAAATCAATAAAATTTATTTTAAATTATTAAAAATCACGTGCAATGAAACATTGCAATGATGTTAAAGGTTGCTGGCGTCCATTCACTGTCCTGGTATTCGTAGTACGTAAGAGAAATACTCCCCATAACAGTTCTCTTTCTTGAGGTATTATTTTCTGGCATATTTTCCTTGTCCTGAAATAAAATTCACTGTCAGTATTTTTATAAAATGTGCATTTTAATCTTCAAGAAAGAATTCCTGAGATTTTTATAGAATAGGTACTAAATTCGTATATTTGCCTTGATTCGGCCCAGCCATAGTAAACAAAACGGGATCTGTCAAATGATCTATGCAATTTACGAAATTATTAAATTACTTGTAGTATTTCTCATTAAATGGTTATAATTAATACACTACTTTATAAAATAAATAATGATATTGCTGATAAATAGCATTCAAAAGTCTAATAATGGTTATTGTTTTAAAAATAACACGAAATTGTATATTATCATTGGGCACGTCAAAAAAACATGTATTGCTTACCGAAGGAACGATATTCCACGAATATTTTTTTATGAAACACTTCCACATATTGTACACGTTGCATTTTATCATTTCTATTGAGTTTAAAAGCACAAAACAGTAAAAAATAATTTTAAATATTTATGACAACTGTGACAACACAACAAATATGACAGTTAAGGATCATTTCGCATGAAAAATCTGGCTTGGATGATAAATCTTTCAGTGTAGTGGTTCGTGTTGCAATACATTGCAATGCTAAGGAAGGAAAGGGACAGAGTTATGTGACAGTCCTTATCATGAACAGGATGCAAATATTGTCAAATATCATCAGAGTGTGTGTGAAATTTGTGTTTCTTCTGCTTATATTTAAAAAAAAAAATTATTTCTGTGAAGTTTATTAAAGAATGATTTTTTTTCTATGTCTATGGGCAGAACACTTTTCAGTTACGGGTAAAATTTAAATAATAGATCATTGGAATGGCATCGTCATGCCAAGAAGAAGAAGACCAGTGATGACACAATTATAGATCCGAAACATATTCAAAAGCTTAAATTGGCCCAACCAGCTGTTCCGTTTTCAACGCAAATCTTGTTTACCTTTCAATTTGAATTTCGCGCGCCTTACCGATGCACTCATCAATCATCACAATTCGCTGTGCGGCAGTTCTATTTAGCCAATGGGGCGCCCGGACTTCCGCTGGCGCATGCGCAGATCCTACCGGTGTCTGAGAGATCAGCGCCATAGGCTGGTGGCAGAACCAGTAAACTATTCTGAGTCTGGACGTTGAATCGAAGGCGCGCGCGCACCAAACATTACATCTTTTTACTCAATTATCCTAATCAAACTTCAAGTGCTCAACAGTGTTTTTGGAACTTTATAATCGTGTGTGGCTGGCCGGCCAGGTGTCTAAAGGAAGAACTATTCGTGAGGAATCGTGCTCGAAGCCTGCCTACATGGTAAGTGATCTGTGCATTGTTTCTATTGTCTAAATCGTCTGTAACGCATATTAACGGCGAATGCTCCCAGCATTCGATCCAATGTGGTGATTGACAGTGTACAAGTGCTATTCATCGAGTCAATTTAGCCACATTTTTTGGTGCCGAAACCCGGGAACTTTGGATACCTACCTTCAGTCTGCCGCCAAATACCAATTCGATTTAGTAATTGCTACTTCATTTACCGTATTCCACGCTTATTATACTTACTAGTACAGCTAAAACGAATAAACATAACATTTTGTTTCAATTACTAATCGGAAAACAAGTCTTTGTTCCATTTTGTTTTGTTGAGTACCTTACCTACCGATTATCGATTTAAGATGGCTTCCATCAGTTTCTAGAATATTTGTTGAAAATAAATTCTTTTGTCGTTTTATACTTATTAGCATAAAATTATCTACCGTTTTACCGTTCGCAATAATACAATATTGCAAATCCACCTTCTCATAATTTTATGTTGATAGTTCGTTATAACTCGACTACTTTTTTCCAACCGTTCAACGTTTCCTCTTGATATTTATTTATCGAAAATTTATTTCGTTTCAAATTACGAAATATTTTTTATCGTGACGTTGTATCGTTTATCGTATCATATTTTCAACGAATTTTGGTGCGTTCACATTTTCATTATTACCGTTTTAGGTTAAAAATCATAGTTTTTTGTTTTTACAAAAAAAACTGATTTTTATTTTTTTATTTACCGTACATTAACGAATATCGCAAACCGTTTTTAGTGTTCCTAACGCTCATTTAATTCATCCTTATCAATTTAATTTATTTCAATTTAAAACTCACCAACCGAGGTGACAATATTACCTGTTGTCGTGTAATACCGCCCCAGTGATTCTCGTCGATTCTTGTGAACGCGGTCTCGCTGAAGACGTTCGCAACTAAACTTTTTTATCGAATCCGAATATTTGTTGCTATCAGGTTTTATTGTTTTGATATTAATTATGTCTTTACTATCAAGGCGTAAATCTAAACCTACTATTAAAAAGGGTATCGAAAATACGTACACTATTAATAATTTGCCCAGTTTGCGACGTAAACGAACTATAGCATATAATCGCTTAACGAAGGCTTTGGAAGTAGGTACCTTAGCCAATACCGATGAATCACAAGTAGGGTTATTTCTTTCATATTGTCATGAAATAAAAACGATTGCTGATAGTTTTCATGACTCCCATTTTATTATTTTGGACCTTCTTAAGGATGATGCCGATGAGGAGGACGATGAACTTCAGGATCGATTTGACGAATTGTATTTTCAAGTGTTGGCAATTCAACGAAAATTTGAACAACGTTCATCTCAACAAGCTGACACTTCGAAACATAATTCATTGACCGGTTCGCACAGTGGAAATATGCGGTTACCAAAAATTTCGTTGCCAACTTTTTCCGGTGCTATCAAGGAATGGCCTGAGTTCATTGCAACTTATAACGCGTTGATACATGATTCTACCTCCTTATGTAATATTGAGAAATTTCACTATCTCGTGTCAGTTTTAAGTGGTGATGCTTTATCGTTCATTAGAACTTTTCCTGTTGCAAGTGAACATTATTTAAGTGCGTACGAGGCTCTCAAGTCCCGTTATGAAGATAAACGCGAATTAGCGTTTACGTGCTGGCGTGATATCTTGGACGTTAGTTTAAAGACTTCGAACGCTCAAGATTTTCGACGCGCCTTAGACACGATCGATGAGAACTTAACAATTTTAAAAACTTTAAAATTACCTACCGATAAATGGGATTTTGTTCTTTGTTATAATGTTCTGGCCAAACTCGATACCAAATTAAGACGCGAGTTTGAGGAAAAACATACCGATATTGAGCTTCCACAGTATAACCATTTAAGGGCATTCTTACACTCTAAAGGTGAAGCATTAATTCGCGACACGCACTTTTCGAATGTTACCAATAAAACCGCTAACGTTTCAAAGGACACACCGGGAACTTCACAGAAGTTCAAGCGACATAACGTCACGCATTCGCTTGTCGCTCCCACCGTCACTACTCATAAAAATGTTGGTGATAAACAACAAGCGAAACCTGCTCACAATTCGAGCACTCCGATTCGTAAATGTGCCTACTGTCGCAATGAACATCACATCTCGGCCTGTAGTGATTTTTTGGCAAAATCAATAGATGAGCGCATGGCTGTGGCCACTGAAAAGAAATGGTGCTACAATTGTCTTAACGCATCCCATTCAGTGCGAGAGTGCACATCAATGTTTTCATGTCGACAATGTAGACGTAAACACCACACTTTGCTACATAAGGAGCCGGCGGCAAGCTCGGCGACCTTAGTGGCTAAGGATTCGTTAACTCAGTCTGATCCAACCGTAACCACAACCGTGTTACTGGCAACAGCTCTCGTCCAGATTCGTGATGCTTCTGGTGAATTTCATACATTTCGCGCGTTATTTGACACCGGCAGTCAAAACAATTTTCTCACGGCTCACGCCGCTCAACGATTAAATCTAAAACCTATAACTGGTAATATCAACGTTTATGGGTTAGGGGCAGCCCTGCCTCAGTCAGTGGCTTTGTTACATGCGACATTGGCACCAACTGTAACGTAAAGTTTCGTCTGGGAATGCTCGTCATACCGAGCATTTGCGGAGATCAACCGATAGCAAGGCTAAATACGAAAAGGATGGGAGGAGGTCAAAACACTACCGCTAGCTGATCCTGGTTTTGACATCCCCGGTCCGATCGACGTCTTGTTAGGTGCCGACGTCTTTGCTGAGTCACTTCTCGAACAACGTCTGAAGGGTAACGCCTCTCAACCGCGAGCTTTCAACTCAGTCTTCGGCTGGCTTCTTCTTGGGAAGTCCAGACTCGCATCGTCCAGTCTACTAGGAGTAGCCCCTTCTACCGTAGACGATAGTTTAAACAAAATTGTTCAACGTTTCTGGGAAATCGATAACGTTCCACAATCTTCCCGATTGACCCCAGAAAGAGCAACGCTGTGAAAATAGTTTTCTCAGTAATCACTACCGTGACGAGACAGGTAGATATGTAGTTTGTCTCCCCTTCAAGGACGACGAGGAGCCAGTCTTTGAAGGTTCTCGAGAGATAGCCTTACGACGCTTTCATGCCATTGAAAGGCGTCTGTATCGCGATCACAATTTAAACCAACAATACGTGGAGTTCATGACTGACTATATCGACAGTGGTCACATGACTCTGGTACCTGCCAAGCAAATGGGTCAAGGCAAGTATTATATACCGCACCATTGTGTGCTACGTCCCGACAGCGCTACAACGAAGCTTCGCGTTGTATTCGACGCCTCGGCTAAAGATGCAACTTCCAAATCGCTAAACGACTCGCTGCTGACGGGACCGAAGCTACAATCAAATATCGTAGAGATCCTTCTTCATTTCCGTGAGCACGCAATTGTCTTCATGGCAGACGCGCGCCAAATGTACCGTCAAATTAACCTAGCTCCTCAACATCGTGATTATCAACGTATTCTCTGGCGAGCTCACCCAGATGAGCCTCTTCAAGAGTACGTATTAAATACCGTAACGTACGGAGTGTCTTCCGCTCCATTCCTGGCGTGCCGCTCTATTCAGCAACTGGCCAACGATGAGGGTCACAAGTACCCAAAGGCCAAAACCGTTTTAACTTCCGACATATACGTTGATGACGTCATATCCGGAAGCTCATCGCTGAAGGACGCCAGAGAAATCAAAACTCAACTCATCGCTCTTTTCGGTCTTGGCTCGTTTGAGCTCCGAAAGTGGGTGAGTAACCGACCCGAGCTACTTAGCGATCTTCCCGCGGAGGCGTGTCTTTCAGAAGCAATCACTTTTACCGAAACTGAAGACACAACTATCAAGGTTCTGGGCCTTAAGTGGGAGCCTGCTTCGGATTCGTTCGTCTTTACCGTAAATCCATCTAATCAACCGTGCACCAAGCGAACGATTCTGAGTGAGGTTGCCAGAATTTTCGATCCTCTGGGTTTTCTATCTCCTTTGACAATTCATGCCAAATGTCTTATTCAAAAGCTTTGGATTCTAGGTCTTTCATGGGATGATAAGCCCCCACCGGAAATTATCTCTCAATGGGAAAAGTTCTCTGAACAGCTTCCTCAAGTTAGGAATCTTAAAATTCCACGTAAATACGCTACCGATAGCGCTCAATCATATCAACTGCATGGATTTTGTGACAGCTCCGAAGCAGCATATGGCGCCGTTATATACCTGCGTGTTATCAAGTCTGACGGCTCCGTTCGCGTCTTTCTCGTATGTGCAAAGGCTCGTGTAGCTCCTTTAAAACGTCAATCGTTACCTCGCTTAGAGCTGTGTGGTGCAGTTTTGCTTACAGACCTTATCAAATTTGTCAAGGACACGCTGCGGATTCCTGTCCATGACACTTATCTGTGGTGTGATTCCACCGTTACCTTATCCTGGTTGCGAGCTCCTTCTTCTCGCTGGGTGACATTCGTTGCAAACCGCGTAAGTCACATTCAAGATATCGTACCGACCGAGTGCTGGAGGCACGTACCATCTGTCACAAATCCTGCAGATGTTTGTTCGCGTGGGCAATTGCCTCACGATTTGCTAAACAATGCCCTATGGTGGGCGGGCCCAGAATGGTTGTCTCAACCACAGTCTGAGTGGCCAATCGATACATCGAAAAATCGTTCAAACGATGACAATGCGGTGCTCTCTGAGCAGCGTCGCACCACGGTTCTCGTTTCCGGATCAAATCGAAAGCGTTAATCACACGTCTATAATTGATCGGCTATTCGAAAAATATTCTTCTTTAGATAAAATCTGTCGCATTATCGCTTACGTTCGCAGGTTTTGTAATAACATGCGTAACACTGTTCCGCGATCAGATAATCTTTTCGTAACGGACGCTGAGCGTCATCGTGCGTTACTAATTATCGTCAAACATTTCCAACATCGTTGTTTTTTTGGATGTCATATCCAAATTACAATCAAAGATACAGTTACCTCGCAGTTTTCGTAAACTAAACCCGTTTTTGGACGAGCAGGGTATACTCAGAGTAGGCGGGCGCCTATCGCGCTCCGATCTTGACTTCGAACATAAGTATCCCGCATTATTGCCCAAAAAGAGTGTTCTTACATCAGCTGTAATCGAATCTATTCATCGAAACAATTTTCATCCCGGTTTGAACACAACCAACTATCTGATTTTACAACAGTTTTGGATACTTGCGGCAAAGCATGCTGTACGTCATCATCTTTCAAGATGCATAAGATGCTACCGTCTTAAACCGAAACCTTTGCAACCCTTTATGAGCGACCTTCCGGCCTTTCGTGTCAATCAGGCAAAACCTTTCTCTGTCGTAGGTGTCGATCTAGGAGGGCCTTTTCGAATTAAGCTCGGGCTTCATCGTGGTGCTAAAATCGATAAAGCGTACTTGTGTTTATTCGTATGCTTGAGCACAAAAGCAGTGCACCTTGAGGTGGTTTCTACTTTATCGACTGACGGCTTCATCGCGGCATTGCGTCGCTTCGTTTCTCGTCGCGGCCGCTGCAATGTTATTCACTCTGACTGCGGTACGAATTTCGTTGGTGCAAGTTCACAACTAGCATCATGTATCGAACAAGCCTCTCATGCGGAAAAAATAGATTTTAAACGTAACGTACCTTCTGCTCCCCACTTCGGAGGGGTGTGGGAAATCCAAATCAAAGCCGCAAAGAGTCATTTGTACCGTATTGTTGGCGATCAGGTCTTAACGTTTGAAGAGCTTACCACACTCTTCGCTCAGATCGAATCAATTTTAAATTCGCGGCCTTTGTGTCCATTGAGCTCGGATCTAACGATTTGAACGTTCTTACGCCCGGTCATTTTTTAACGCTAGAACCTCTTACAGCAGTTCCTGATTTCGACTACAAGGACGTAAAAATCAATCGACTGAATCGATGGCAACTTATCCAATCTTTTCAACAACAATTTTGGAAACGCTGGAAAAATGAATATTTACATGGGTTAACTCAGCGAGCAAAATGGACCACGGACTCAACACCGTTAACTGTAAACTCAATCGTACTTATAAAAGAGGACAATCGGCCTCCTCTTCAATGGGCATTAGGACGAGTTGTTTCTTTGCATCCTGGCCCTGATGGGGTAGTTAGAGTCGCAACCATTAGAACAGCCAGAGATCACTCGCTTAAGAGACCTTTGGTCAAACTATGTCCTCTACCATCCGTATAATCGTTATAACTTAGCATTTCTTAGCTTTTAAGTTTAGGATAGTAACTTAAACATATTTATCGTTAATTACCGTTTCTTATTCTTACTCTGGGAAAATCCTATTGGTATTTTGGTGGGCGGAATGTTCCGTTTTCAACGCAAATCTTGTTTACCTTTCAATTTGAATTTCGTGCGCCTTACCGATGCACTCATCAATCATCACAATTCGCTGTGCGGCAGTTCTATTTAGCCAATGGGGCGCCCGGACTTCCGCTGGCGCATGCGCAGATCCTACCGGTGTCTGAGAGATCAGCGCCATAGGCTGGTGGCAGAACCAGTAAACTATTCTGAGTCTGGACGTTGAATCGAAGGCGCGCGCGCACCAAACATTACATCTTTTTACTCAATTATCCTAATCAAACTTCAAGTGCTCAACAGTGTTTTTGGAACTTTATAATCGTGTGTGGCTGGCCGGCCAGGTGTCTAAAGGAAGAACTATTCGTGAGGAATCGTGCTCGAAGCCTGCCTACATGGTAAGTGATCTGTGCATTGTTTCTATTGTCTAAATCGTCTGTAACGCATATTAACGGCGAATGCTCCCAGCATTCGATCCAATGTGGTGATTGACAGTGTACAAGTGCTATTCATCGAGTCAATTTAGCCACACCAGCTATGGAGAGGTCTATGCTGTTGTCGAAGTTTCCCTACAAGACCAAATCTGGAATAAGAAGATCCGTAGAAGAACAAAAGTTACCGACATAGCTCATCTGATTAGCTCTTTCAAGTCGCAGAGCGCGGAGAACCGATACGGCTAGCTGATGGAGCAAAAACGTTTTCGAATGACAAAGATTGCAGGGATGCAGGCCACTTCCAACTGTCATTCTGGAAACCCTATGCCTAGCAGTGGACTTTCTGTAGCTGAGATGATAACACGAAATTGTTGCGGGTAAATTCTACAATTAAAATTCAATTTTTGTTTCCTATAATATCTTGTTTACCGCTAAAGTAGCTCGAATGATTCAGACTTATGTTCATGCTAAGTTGTGACCGATATGACGTGTCTGGCAGTCGCTACTCCGATAATGTGCGGAGCCGGCGGATGCAGAGTTTGCTTCCCTTAATTACGTCGCCTGCAGTGCGAAGTCTCAGCGAAAACTTTGGAACGTTGTCAAGAGTATGGTTTAGTATTTTCAAACTTAGTATTTATACGAATTCCATTTTCACTTTAAGTGCTTCCCGTTCTTCTTATCTCCTTTTAAACCATCCGAAACCCCAAGTTAAAATAATTAAAATGTATATTTTTAACATTTTGCTTTTTTTTTTTTAAATATGGGTTTGCTCTTGACCACAATCTTGCCTGAGGACAGAGATGAGGTCTACGATGAAGCGAGCTTACCCAGAAGCAGCCTATTCACTTTGGTTTTGAAGAGAGTCAGGTTGTATGTGCTCGGAAACACAGACGCAGGTAGGGAGTTCCAGTGCTTTGCTGTGCGCATCAAGAATGATGACGAAAAGCGCTTGGTGCGTGCGGGGGGAATATTAACCAAGAAGGGATGATAGCCCGCAGTGCGTCTGGTTGTCTGGTTGAAGAAAGGGGCGGGCGGTATGAGCTCATGCAGCTCATGAGCACACTTAGCAGCTTCATGTATGCAACTATTTTATATATATATAGCTGTTTAGCTGTATAATTACAGCTATTTATTTTGAAAATATGTTACATTCCTATGTAGGAGTAGTTAGTATTCATAAAAGAATTTAATAAAAAATATTTTATGATTATGTAAGAGTGATTAGAATCTTTAAAAAACCCTAATGCTTTAAGTCCATTTCTAATTGAAATTTTGGTAATAGAATTATAATAAGTAGGAATACATTGGGATACTCGTACTAGCCTACCTAATTAGAGCGGTGGTGACATTGCACCGCAAACATCGAAACATGAATATTATTGATTCTGAAACATTGTTTTCTCGCTACAATGTCGCTTAAAATCATCCTTTATCCTTATGAAGCAAAATGAGTCTCGACGATGCCGCAGTTTTCTCGTTATTGTTGTAGTCGCCACATTGAATTAACATGCTATTAAATTTTTCAAAAAAAAAAACACTGGTCGCTTTGCAAGCCTTTTCAATTTATGCGAGAGCAAAAATAAATTAAAAATTAATCCTGAAAGCGATTTAATACTGCAATAAGTCTGTAGTCTAGCGTCATGCAATTGTTTTATTATTATACACGTTTTAAAAATTAATCTCGTTTAACTATAATAAAGTGAAAAAAATAATCATTCGAATTCAGTTTTGTATAATTATTTCTCTCATTAATTGGACAATATGCTGGTCAGTGACCTGATTGAAAGTCAGTGGGTGCTGCGCTGCGATACATTTGACCAGGTAATTGGGTAGTCAACGACCGATTGGCATCGCCCGATTGGATGCGACACGTTCGCCATAAATTTGATAATCACACAGATTCATACAAAATTGGGTAACTTAATGACATCATATCGCCCACTGACATCAGTGCCGAATAATTAATTTTGGTACGCTCACATTGTACATTGTTTTATTCATTATGTATGTTTATTTCTCCTAGCAATGTATAAACAAAACTGTTAGCTTACAAGCAAAAGGCTAGATAAGCAGAGTATAATTATAAGAATGTCTAAATTAAATTCTAAAGTACATGCGTAATTATTTTTTTGATATTTATAAAATCAAAACATGTATTTTTATCAGATGACAAAGAAAGGACTATGTTTATCTTTTATGTATATTAATAAACTTGTAAAATCATACCATTATAGAAATACGATAACTCATTTTGACACTGAAAAAATAAACTTAACGAGACTATATACTTTACGTACATCATCCATGCGCCATATCATTTATACTTGCTTTTTCTTGTTTTTTTCTGTAACAAGCACCATATAACTGGTTTCGAATAACCGAGTTCTGTTTGATGTTTCACTTAAATATACATCTAAAAAGTGAGAAGCGTAAGAAGTTTCTTAAGCTACCAAGTTTAGGAATAGCTAACATACTTAATTTCCAATAATATTATGACCAAACGTGTATGAACGTGAGAAAAATCTTAGAAGTAGCGGCAGTTTTATTTATATTTACAGCCAAGTGTCAAGTACAAACCTCCGCAAGTAATTTGTCGTCCATGAGTACCTATATTATCCTTAATATACGACGTAAACTGTCGAGGGAAAGCCGCGCCTTGAAGAGATACTACAAAGCCTTATTTGAAAGTTCAAAAGGTAAGGAATAATTTCTAATCACTGGTTGAATAGTTTTTACGAGTATTTTGTTCGACTCATGCTGAGCAGAGACCGTAGTAGTAGGGATTCGTGAATTCTGGCGCACCTCCCCCTCCCCTCATCCCCACCCCCATCCCTGCGCCAGGATTCCTGCCGCATCAAGTAATAGTGGCGAACCAAAACTATAAAAAAAAAAAAAAAAAATGAAAACCCCCCATTTAAAGCGATTGCGCTAGGTTTCAGAACGATATCTTCAACCCTTTTCAATCTAAGTTTTTGATGCTGTGGCATCCTAGATGATTTACTAATTGCTACCCTCATCGTTAATGGTCTATAACCCTCATTAAGTACTTACTGACGTCTTTTAATATTGCCTCATTGCTAATCACCCAAACCCGTCACTAATCAACATTCCAGTCTACATCATTAAAATAATATTAATTATTTCTTAATCCTATTGATGGAACTTTACAAACTTAAAAATTTAGGTAGGAACTTGATAAACTTGATCAATTTAATGTTGTATTGAGCAACAGTTTAGGTATAAGTACGTTATTGTTTCCAAGTTTCTCATATACTTCATCAACCAGCCCATACATCACAACGAGTCAGCTTCGGTATTTTTAAAAACCTCAGTGTTCTTCAACTTAAACCACCAATTATGCTGACGAACATGGATGTAAGTACCCAAAATTACTTTTTCACTTATCCTAAAAATTACTGTTTTTATATTTACTTTTTATTTTATATAACTGACTTTATAAATATTAACTTCTCGATTTTTCATTGTTATAGCTCTCATGTTGTGCGGGTAACAACATTGACTACGCAGAGAACACCTATAAAGAATATTATCTGCAAACACTATCCGAAGACGAGGAAAATGGCGGTAGCTCATCCAGTGTCAATGATCGGAGACCAAGTACATCCCTTGATGAATTCTTCGAGGAGAATTCAAAGAAGACACTCAAAAGATTTCTTCCACTGTGGGTCGAGCAACAAAGGATGGAATGGCCTACGTATCAACCAACGACGAAGATGGTTGCAATGCAACCCATTTAATAAAAAATTGAAATTGTGGATTTAAATAAGTTAAAATCAATCCCCGAAAAAGATCATTGGAAACATCCAGAAGTTCGGGTGAAATATTATGTGAATAATAAAATAATTAACAAAAACAATCATCACCAGAAAACTCGAAAACTAATTTACAGCATAACAAAAGAGATATCGAGTACTAAGAACTCTAAAAAGTTTTCATTCAAATATTAATGTAGAATTGAAATATAGTTCTTAATAAATAATTAATCTTCAATTACAACATGTTATTATTTAAGTTTTCAAAGAAATATTATAAATTTTGTTTAAAATAAAATTTTATTTTGTTTATCTGCTGTTATTTTTTTTTATTTAATTTTATAACCCACAAGTTGTTAATAAAAGTCGGTAATCATCTTCCAAACATTTATTTATTAAAATATATTAAGTACAATTTTACAATGTAAATCTAAGTTATTCATAATATGTCTGAAACATGACATTTAATAGCAAATCATTATAATACGTATTTACAGTAAACATTTTAACAAAATCTTCTAGAGACATACCTCTATACTTGAAATACAAATACAACAAACAGTATTGACCACAAACAGATGAAAAAACATTTTGAATTATCTTATTGTTATAATTCCATCTAGTTGCATTCCTCATTAAGAATGATAGATGATAACTTTCTGGCTTCCGACCAAAACTGTCGAAGTATTCTCCGACACCATTTTCGTTTATAAATATTGCAACCCAATGTGAGCCCGACTTGGTGTCAGGATCTAAATTACATATCAAATAAACAGGACGTGACATGTAAAATGGCAATCGATTGGCAGCAAATACATTAAAACATAAAGAATGGTGTATTGTTTTTAAGTATTTACTTATTTCAAAGGAATTCATCTTTTATGTCTGCTTTATTTGGAAATATAAAGCAATATAACACCAATATGAAAGAAATACAACATAAATAGGGAATAATCTTACTTAACTACTAAAGTCCACACTAACGTTCCTGTTTTTGTCAATTTCAATTATATTGTCAAACTCCGCATAAACAATACAATTAATCGTTTCAGTAAGTGCATTTTCAAACCTTACTTCTAATCTAACACTACCATGTTTAATTAAATTCCAATGTGAAGATGAATTTGCTGACAAATCTGGTGTTAAGTCGAAAGCCATCAAACAATATCCCTTAGGGTATTCCTCTCGACCAATACCATTACCTTCATTTAAAAAATGAATTCCTGTACCTGAGAATAAAGTATGATACATAACTGTATAAATATTCTTACTAAATATGGGCTGTAATGCTTTCGAGGGAATTTGCATTCCATCAATATATAAACTAAATGTATTAATAGTATAATTATCAAAATTATAAGGATTTTTAGTAAACGATCCATTGAAAGCACTGTTGCTCACAAACCCAATAATACATCGCTTTGGTATTTGTCCGAGGAATACATTATCAAGTGTTTTGCCTTGAATGCCTGATGGTATAGTTAATACTTTTACTTCAGCTCTTGTGATGGGATACTTTGCAGTTGTAGATGATAAAACTTTTTGATGAGCAAGAAGTACACTTGGATTTATTCGAGCCTTCCGAATCATAAGAGTAGCATCAGTGATACATACTTTTACTTTAATGTCAGTTGAAGAACTCATTAGATTAAAAGATTCTCTAGATCGTACTAATTTTACACACATTGCAATGCCATTTAATAAAAATTTCTCTTGATTAAAAATGTAAGTGTCCAATCATTTCAACCTCTTTACTACCTTTGATAAATTTTTGTCTTTGAGAAAAACCTAAATTTGATTCATCAGTATTATCCATATTCCCTGCCGTATCTTCATACCACATACCACATGTAAGATGCGACTGTTTTGCATGTGGAGCATAGTTTAGTAGTGTTTCAATATATGCTCGATATCCATAAGTATTATTAGGTGGTGATATTAGTTTCTGGTTGAGATAAACGTCTAATTGAGAGAAAAGCGAGTGTAACCAGTAATTAACTGGTGCTATAGTTGTTGTATCCGAAAGAGGTGTTAAATCTTGATTCAAAATTTTCACTTTAAGATGAAGCATTGTATGTGAAAGATCAATATAATCATCACCGGATCCGGGGACTTGAAATTCCAATGGTCCATCGTCACTAAGAGATGAAATAGGTTTATAATAAATCCACTGTCCATTTTCTATACTTGTTTGAGTAGAAGGTAATGCGAACAAATCTAATTCAGATTTAGCACATTCACAAGAATGATTATGTAAGAATGACATATTTAATTTTTAGAAAATATATCACTATAATGTATATTTTTAGTTTTTTTTGCTGCTTTGGATGTTCTCTTCACGGAGTTATGTGATTGATTGAGGTGGGATGGCCGTCGTTTTATGTTTTTATGCCCCGATCCCATCATTACTCTATCTATCTTGTCATCAGCTTTTCGTTTTAAATTTGTAGTAGCTTCTTTAAAACGACTTTTTACAGATTCATCCAGAGGTTTTGATTTAATCATATCAGATAAAAGTCCTACTCCAGCAGTCAATGCTTCCTTTCCAAATTCTTTGGCCCCACTTGAAAAAAGAGGTAAGACACTTCGAAACAAACCGCCCAAAAAACTTCCAATACCATGTCCTCGTTGATGAGCTACACCTTTATAAATTACTCCTATTCCAGATCCTGCCTGATGATTATAATATTGTTGATATGGACAAATATTCGATCTATGATATTTTGAATGCATATTCATTTTTATATATTTTGTTTGCGTATGAAATGTAGTTTCACACAACTCGTACCAAACTGAAATGGTATACTCTCACCTGTGTTTGTCCTTATATCTATTTCGATTGTATCAAATTCTCTGCGCATTATGGGGATGTAGTGTGGTTGAGGAAATATATGCATTTTGTTTGATCCATACACATATTTTACTGGATCTAATGATACGATTCTCAATAATGGACACATTATATCTCCTACCATCTGTGGTTCTATAATATCACAATATATAAATAACTGAGATGGTAATCCCAAATATAGATTAGCTGGGAATTTACCAGTGGTCCTTGTTGCTACGTCTGTATTAGGATCGAAACCGAGTTGAAGACTTAATTTCGGAGAAAATTTCAATGATATAAGTTCGTTAGTATTTCCAGTAAGAGTAATAAACTTCGAAATCTTATCGTGGCGTAGTTTGAATGATTCTCTTGAATTTATTGCTGTTAAGACATCATTTACATCTTCATAGCTAGAAGCTGGTATATGACTTTTATATGTAACTAAAGATGCGTCTATTTCATTGGGGACATTCATTTTCTTAGTTATGTACATAATATTCTGATTGTCCTGTACAGTAAACATAGTGCATGGATACTGAAACTCTACAAGTCCCACCGACCATTCTCCTTCCAATTTAATAGATTTTGGTAATTTAGTTGAAAAATTTGTTGTACAGTTTTTAGGAAAGTATGACATTGAGCTATTACTTGGTAATGTCAAATAAAAATCTTCGTTAATCATGACTCTTCCAAATTTGAAGCTAATATCCAACTATTGAATTTATTCGGATAACCTTTCCACTTCACTAACAATTCCTTTCTGGAATCAGAATACCGAGTGCGTATAATTTTATCAATTTTATACTTTGTGGTGGGGTCAAAAACAATTCTTTGAAGCTCTTTTTCATAAAAAGTACCTGTGATGGGTTCATTTTTTAAATCTTTTATAGTATATGTAATCCAAGGTTTTCTTTCTATGATTGATGTAATAATAAATATTTCATCACTCCAATTAGTTTCATATCCCTTTTGAAATATATGTTTATATTTAGTTATTCTCACATGATCACCTACTTTATATTTTGGTTTTACTAAAGAACTAGACTTACAGTTAGGTTTCTCGTATAAGTTACGCCATACGGTCATAATATTATTAGAATTAACATCGCAAGGACACATTTTTATACTTCTGTGAAAACTATTATTATAAGAATAAAGTAGATCTTGCAATATATCAATATATTTATAAGTATTATTTTTCGTGAAATAACGCCACATCTTCATTTTTAGTGTTCTTTGAAATCTCTCAACAATACTTGCTTTGATATCGGGGTTATTAGTTGTGTAATAATTAATATTTCGACTTTTTAAAAATTGTTGTACATCTTTAGAAATAAACTCGGTTCCCTTGTCTGATTGTAAATGTCTTGGGGTGGCTTTTGCTTCATCAAATATACTAGAAAAACATTTTTTTATACTATGGGAATTTTTTCTTGACATTACCCGAGCAAACGCATATTTACTGAAAACATCAATAACACACAAAATATATTTATTTCCTTCATTAAATTCACTGTAACTCCGCATATCACTTAAATCAGCTTGCCAAAGATCATTGATATTAGAGAGTACATATTTGTTTCTTGGAAATCTTCGTTGTACAGGTTTATGTAATGTGTATGTATCTTGTGCTGCCAACCATTCTCTTGTCTCATGCTTAGTCATTTTACCTTTCATAGCATTTGACAATTTATTTAAGCTACTATATCCAGCAGGGTTCGAGACGTCATAGTAAATATTATGAATTTCTAATAAGGGGTCCATTTTTCCCAATCAATCCTTCTTTTCGATTTTTCTTTGTGTGACCCTTGAGTTAATGGAGGTGTGGAATACTCAGGTGTTGATAAAGATTTTTCTCTATTTTCAACGCTTTCTTTTGTTTTGTCAGTGTCTAATGTTTTCGAAATTAGCTTTATATAAGTTGCTCTTTTTGGATTTCCTATATAACTGATTGGTACTTTCAAATCTTTAAGAGCAGTTGAAAATTCTACCCAACCATTTGGGGAACTATTTTTAAGTGGTCTGATGACATCATTAACCAAATCCACTATGTTACTTTCAGAAACTTCCTTTTTGTCTATGTATACGGTACCTTTATCATTCCAAGAGACTTTCTCTTTATTTTTAAGCAGAATATCCACAAGTAGTTCACCTTTTATTTTATATGACTTAGGTAGAAGTTGGAGTAATTGTGATTTAATATAAAAATCTTCGTTTATTGATTGGTTGTCAACGTGTGTTTTAATAAAGTTCTTCTTACTTTCTGTGATGGGTTCTTCTTCAACATTTCCTTTTATAATACGTTCAGGTTCATTAACTTTACATTCTGATTTATCTTGATGTAGTATGGGTATTTCAATTGACTTACGATCTTTACTAATAAAATATAAATACCTTTGGAGTGTTTGTAAATATAACATCCATTTTTCTCTATCTTCTAGTTTAGTATTTAAAACTTTGTTCATTTCTTTATCTAAATGTGAAAGGTTATTAACGCTGGTGTTATTATTATCTCTTTTAATCTTATCTATAACTTCGGGATCAATTAATATCATTTTCTTTGCATTATCCATAGCTTTATCACTTAGTAAATGAACTTAGTAATGTGCTTAAAACCGAACCAATGATGATTGGTAAAAATGCACCGCCTTTTTGTATTATGATATTTTTCCTATTTTTATCCTTTCCTTTCGAAGTTATTTTTCGGAGTGTTTTTATATTTATCTAATTTTCTTATTATATCTTCTTGAATTGGTATTTTCCCTTTTAAAACGTTATATACACACTCACAAATACAATTGATTTCTGTTTCATCACAAGATTTTAATAATGCTTTTCGAAATTTTGGTTTTAAGAAATATATTGCTTTTAACTAACTCTTCGTGTGTCTTAACTCTGTCTACCATTGTACATAAATAAATGGTTAAGATTGTGATGTATTGTATTTATAACCCTTCTTGGGAATGTAACATACAGTGAATTCGTTCGGGAAAATATTTGTTTTAAATCGATACATGTCATTCGTGTTCTGTTTTAAATCTATCAATAAATAACCATGTGGTTTGTCAGTGGCATCTTTATATGCGTCACTAACAAATTTTGAGTTTTCTGGTACTAATTGTCTACCAAGAAAACGTATTTGTGTTTTATCTCTAGGATTCTTAAAATAAATAATATAACTTGAATTTAGTGATATATCGCGTTGTCCTTTTCCTTGATGAAATAAATTTTGTGTGATATAAAACACACTTAAATTTCTATGATGACTTCCTTTCGTAAAAATGTCTACAATCCGACCATCAGACTCTCGCATAAGATCATCAATGATAATAAGTTGAGGTTCTTTTCCATCAAACATAGTTAGATCAGGCATACCTTGATGGTAAGTGACTTCATTTAGGTTATACAATGGTTGCATTTCATCATAGCACCATAGAATATTATGAAAGGTTATATTACAAATTTGATTCATGTGTTTCAAAAATTACACACAAAGATAGATTTACCACAACCACTGGGACCTGCCACTATAGCAGTGAAAGGATGATCAAAATGAAACATACTGGGGTTATGAAAGACACGTCTAATTTGCTTCAAAATAAATATTTAAATGATTACAATTTTATGTACAAATAACTTAAACCTAAAGCTTAAACAATAAAAAAATAATTATTTATTATAACATAAGTGTGTACATTACAAAATATGCCTAATTTATAAAACTATTAAACAAAATATACAAAAAAACTATATACAAAAAATTTAAAACTTAAAACTATTTTGCATTGTAATGACCCCAAGCCAAGGTATCAGTAGAATTTGGAACGATAAATCTCTTGGAGTCATTATATGACAAACAGATTTTATTAATTTTTTGAGTAAATAAAATATGTTTTATGCTTCGAAATCGATACATTTCCGCGTACTGTATATTTTTATTTAACAAACAAGATTTATAATTTTCTATATTAAGTTGTTTTGTGACATTTTTGTTCACCCCTTTAGCTTTTGTAATAGTACTATCTTCAACTTTCATCGCATACATTTTTGATCGCAGACCAACAAATTCTGTAAATATTTTTCCATTATTCTCATCTTTGAAATAACCTAATTTTTTTTTATTTAATTGTGGTAGGTCAAAAATATTGTCAGGGGGATAATCCGATGTATCAATGTGTGAATTTAAATCTTCTTTTATGTCTTTGTAAAAATCATCACAAAAAATTTGATATACTAAACTGTCTGTATCAGTATACAACAGTTTTATGTTTTCAAATTTATTTTTCATATATTCATAATGAAAATCATACATCAATGTTTTCGATATATCTAATATAGAAAATCCTAAGTATATCGGTTTATTATAAAATAATTTCATTTTGTGAAGTTGGACTGCAACTAAATTTTCTGAAAATATGGATAGGTTGTGAAAACCTGGATGAGCAATCATACTTTGAACTCCCTTGATTTTACCATGATCTTCCCAATGTGTTAATAATTTAACATTCACGCGTTTCTCTATATTTTCCATAGTTTTACCGAATATGGAATTGTTCATTAACTTATAGAAATCTTTTTCAAAAATCAGATTTAGCTAGAGTTCGCAAATTAGTATTTAAATCAATATATTTTTTAACCAAGGACTTTGCTTAAATTTTAAAACTCTATGCACTTTTGAAACACGCATACCTAATTTTTCACACTGTAAGAGATTTCTATAATGTATTATATATTTAGTTTTATTATATAAATTTGGTACTAACTTAAATTCTTTACTTTGACCAACACTAATATTTTCTGGACACAATGGAAAATCAGAATGTGAATCATGCAAGTTATTGGGATACTCTAAGTCTACTTCTAAAATATATCCAACATCAAGTGATTGGTACATTGTAATTTACATTAGGATCTACCCATTCAAAATTTGATATAGGAAGATATTGCGACATTGCCCAGCCATATAAATTGTTTGCATCTAAATATATTAAATATGAAGAAGGTTGTGCTTTATCAAAGTCAACCATATATTGATTATTTGCTTTTGCATAGCGATTACTACATTGAGAAATACCACCTCTAATGCCTGATTTTATAAAAGCAATTTTATCAATATCTGTTAAAAGTTCTAATTTAACCTTCGTACATTTTAACATAGCATCCCAGCTTAACCCTGGTGCAGTATAGTAATGTGCAGGATCTAAATCATATGTACTCATACAAACATTTCTAAAATTTTCGAATATATCTGCTAATAAAAGTACATCAGTTTTTAAATAAAGGTCAGAATAATTTGCCATCGTTTTGCATTTGAAATGTGACCATACTTTAAGAGCATGGTTATAATCCTCTATAGATATACCACATCCGCTTATGATACTATTAAATTTTTCAATCTCAGGTAAATGTAACAAGTTAAGTTTCTCAAAGCATGTCATATAATCGTAGGGATAAACACCCTTTCTTTTTAATAATTTAAAATCTTCATCAATTGGATATGCTTTCCTTAATTCACGAAATTGATCATCATTAAGATTTTTAGATAATGAATCTAAACTATTGGGTAAAAATTTAAGAGAATCTATAAATCTTAAATTCAAATATTTTCCTTTTATTTTAATTATTTTTGAAAAAGATATGTATTTTTTCTTTATTTTGTGGAATTATTTGTACTTCACCATCCATGAAATTTAATGCATGCACAATAAAATGGGCATCATAGTTACTAAGATTATGCAGTATTACGGGTACAAAAGGGGTCTTATGATATTTATCACTACAAATTTTATGACTCACCCCCATGAAAGCACCTGTGTGCCAGTCATGATCAATGTGATGATCGGAAATTAGTTCGTTTTCACATATATAGCAGATGGAGGATTCACGAATTGTCAATTTATTTTCTTCAGTAAGAGGAAGGGGCATTTTTGAAAACTATTGGCTTTACATATTATCTCTAAATCTTCATAAATTTTTTTCAAGAATACCTCTGCACAGTTTTCACCGGTATACGTCACATATTTCGAAAGCTTATCGTTATAAGAACATTTGACATAGTAACCGAAACTATATACATCATGCCTTTGTATATTGGAAGTGGAAGATTTATTGGGATCATCAATACACGATGCAATAGGATTAAGAAATGATTCAAAGTCTGCATAAATTACGAATGGAACACGCAATTTTTTATCAAAATTTTCAAAATTCAGTTGGTTTGTGGGAACGTTTTCACCTAACCAATTTTTCTTATATTCAGATTCTTTGGGAATATCCGTTTTAATATGAGTACAGTCGTGTTCTCTATGGTTATCTAGGGCCTCCTTTTTATGAAAATGTAAAAGACAACCATCACATAAAAATATGGGGTCATTACGTGATGAAACCTGACGAAGAACTAAACGTGACAAGTTTTTAATGAAACAGTAATGTGAAGTCGTTTTGCTTGTTAAATACAACAAATTTATGTGAGTGGACTTGTGAGATTTACTGAAATACAATGGACCAATCACTGAATTTTTTTTTGTAGAGGAATTGTATTCTAAACCGTACACATTTATACTTATGTTGTTCAACTTTTCAATTTTAGGGATATCTGTTAATTTTACAGGAAATGATATACCTTTAAAATTGAAGCTTGTTTTTCATGTTTTATATATGATTGAACACGATCAGAACTTTTGTTAGCTGGATATAAGGCGGCTAGTAATGCCCATTTGAAACATTGAAAATCTGTATTTTTTATGTTTATAACTGCTTTCTTATTTTTAATATCTTGTGGTAAATCTATATAAGAGGAACCATTCAATGGATTAAATTTGTTTACATTAACATCAATACTAATAATATTTTTGAGAGTCCAACCACTATCTTTTTTTTCAAATTCAGAAATTTTATGTGTTAAAGTTTCTTGTAGGGAAGTTAAAAAACTATTGATGTCATCACTTTGATTAAAAATATGATTAACTGTTTGAAAATCAAAAGTATTAGTTAATTCTTTACATTGTTGAACAAAGTTAGCATTCAAAATGAAATTTATTTTACAATTCGTTAGTAGTTTAACGCTGTCATTGATCAAAGTGTGTAACACATCCTGTATGGATGCAAAAAATGGTTCGAATAGTAAACAGTTGTTTTCAATTGGTTTGATTCTGTAAGTGAATATTCTCTTTCCAAATGCTGACTCAATTAACTCTACATTAGGGAATTGATGATGGATACGCAAGGCATTATTTTTATGTATGTTACTGCGATAATGGTTCAACAAATACCTTCTTTTAACTTTGATGCTGCAAATATCCACTAATTCCACTAGTTCTTCAGTTGAACAGCTGGCTTGAATTACTTGATCATCTTCAGTATCAACAATTTCTTGATTTTGAGTGCTTACTTTTGGTACTCCCCCCAAATTTGAACAGCTTGGTTGATTTTGCACATTTCCGGTGTCCACGCGTTTCGCAGTTTCTTGAATTTGAGTACATGCTTTTCGTTTTAGTCCTCTTCCAATTTGTGATATTATACTATTATCTGACCCATTTATAACAGAGTTTTCGTAGTCCTCACATGCTTGATAAAGAGCTTGGTCATATGTTGGATCGTACAACTCAGTCAACAACTCGTCCATATTATCTTGATTCACAATTTCTTCGACATTTTCACTTCCACGTTTAATAGACTGTTCGTAGTCCTCACATGCTTGATATAGAGCTTGGTCGTACGTTGGATCGTTTAGCTCAGCCAACAACTCGTCCATGTTATCTTGGCCTGATTTCTCTGCAGAACTTGGAGTAACACACTCGAAATTAGACATACTTTAGTGGGAATTTGCGAATGGCAACTGATACATGTCAATGTTTAAATTGCAGTTTATATAGTTACGTGCTTTAGTGTAATTACTTAATGGGATCATTAGGTGAAGTATTTCTTTGAATACTTAAATAATAACATGTTGTAATTGAAGATTAATTATTTATTAAGAACTATATTTCAATTCTACATTAATATTTGAATGAAAACTTTTTAGAGTTCTTAGTACTCGATATCTCTTTTGTTATGCTGTAAATTAGTTTTCGAGTTTTCTGGTGATGATTGTTTTTGTTAATTATTTTATTATTCACATAATATTTCACCCGAACTTCTGGATGTTTCCAATGATCTTTTTCGGGGATTGATTTTAACTTATTTAAATCCACAATTTCAATTTTTATTAAATGGGTTGCATTGCAACCATCTTCGTCGTTGGTTGATACGTAGGCCATTCCATCCTTTGTTGCTCGACCCACAGTGGAAGAAATCTTTTTGAGTGTCTTCTTTGAATTCTCCTCGAAGAATTCATCAAGGGATGTACTTGGTCTCCGATCATTGACACTGGATGAGCTACCGCCATTTTCCTCGTCTTCGGATAGTGTTTGCAGATAATATTCTTTATAGGTGTTCTCTGCGTAGTCAATGTTGTTACCCGCACAACATGAGAGCTATAACAATGAAAAATCGAGAAGTTAATATTTATAAAGTCAGTTATATAAAATAAAAAGTAAATATAAAAACAGTAATTTTTAGGATAAGTGAAAAAGTAATTTTGGGTACTTACATCCATGTTCGTCAGCATAATTGGTGGTTTAAGTTGAAGAACACTGAGGTTTTTAAAAATACCGAAGCTGACTCGTTGTGATGTATGGGCTGGTTGATGAAGTATATGAGAAACTTGGAAACAATAACGTACTTATACCTAAACTGTTGCTCAATACAACATTAAATTGATCAAGTTTATCAAGTTCCTACCTAAATTTTTAAGTTTGTAAAGTTCCATCAATAGGATTAACAAATAATTAATATTATTTTAATGATGTAGACTGGAATGTTGATTAGTGACGGGTTTGGGTGATTAGCAATGAGGCAATATTAAAAGACGTCAGTAAGTACTTAATGAGGGTTATAGACCATTAACGATGAGGGTAGCAATTAGTAAATCATCTAGGATGCCACAGCATCAAAAACTTAGATTGAAAAGGGTTGAAGATATCGTTCTGAAACCTAGCGCAATCGCTTTAAATGGGGGGTTTTCATTTTTTTTTTTTTTTTTTTTTTTTTTTTAGTTTTGGTTCGCCACTATTACTTGATGCGGCAGGAATCCTGGCGCAGGGATGGGGGTGGGGATGAGGGGAGGGGGAGGTGCGCCAGAATTCACGAATCCCTACTACTGACCGTTTTGGTTTTTTATAGCCAAATAAATGATTTTCCTTCTTTCTTCTTCTTCTTCTTTTGTATATAGATTTTTTTGCTTTTATTTTCATTACACTGCAGATTCTTTCAGTTGAATTTTCGATGAATAGGGTTCCGTTAGAATTTTTGGAATATTAAAATTCCCGAAGCTTTGCAATATTCTGAAATACGCTCTTTGCTCGTCATTCGTATTTGACTCATTAAAATAAACAGAAATATGAACTTTTGATATAAGTTTAACCACTGTATATACCTAACTCAGAGTCATCCTATGCTTTCTATACAAATAGTTGTTATTATTGTGGAATTGTTACAAAAATAGATAATATTTTACTTTCCTTTGCTGAAACACTATCTCAGTATTATATATAATTAAAATGTATAAGCAAGTTAATATAGTATTAGTAGTAAAATTACATAAACATAATTAAATAAACGATGTTGTAAATCTAATGTTGAGAATAAGATTTTCGTTTTAACGAAATCAAGTAATAATAATATTGTACTGCAGAATGACTTTGAACGCGAACTACTTGTAGTACATATGTATAATATTCATATAAACAGAGCTAAGTTCTGGAATGGGCATCAAGTGATAAATTTGGCGTCCCAACTTCTTGTCTAGACGAAGTTTTCTCATATAACGGTCCGTCGTCGACATTAATGTTCTGCCTGCATTTAACTTCCTACTCCTAAATTAACACTCCAAATTAAGTCGAAGCATTAAACTGTTACCAACTTACTGGACCCACTTCGTGATACATTAGCAAAAAGGTCGGACTCACAATTTCATGTTACATAGTAGCACAGAATTTAAAAACTAAAATTTACTAAGATAATTCTAAAATGGCGGCATAAAGCATCTTTGTTTTCATACAAACTTTCGCCCACCCCACCCCCAAAGAGCCCTTTAAAAAACTGCAAATAAAAAGCTTTTTAAGATTATTAACATAATCATAAATTAAATTACTTAATTAATCTTTGAGCACACCTTCTAGAGCTAGTCAGCTTTTAAAGCTATTTAAATTAATTATGACAGTTAATTAACTTTTTTGTTATATTTCGGTCATATCTTTTTTGTTTTTTTATGACTTAGTTTTAAAGTAGCAATTGATAGTTGTCTTCTATATTTATAGTCAAATCGTACAAAAAACACTTTATCAAAAAGTAAATCAAACAAAAAATTTAAAGATTTCTTCCAGGTGTGTTACCAACAATCTTTTACACGATCTTTTATTTAAGGTAAGTCTAGAGACAGGGAACTTACCCGTACTTAAATTGTCATGGATAACAGAAAAAAAATTTTTTTTTTTCTTTTTATTCATGACAATTTAAAAAACATTCCCGTTTACATAGGAGGATAAATAATCGTGAGGCGACACGCGTGTTGCAATATCCGGTAATCTATCAGAGCCACCGCTTGACCTCGAATAATGACATAGACGTGTCAAAGATATATAATATACACATACATATGACCTTTACAAGAAGCCGCATATAATGGCGTCAGCACACACATTCGAAGTTAGAATCGAATCTGTGTTAGATTTTTAATTTCAATTATACACATTAATACGTATATACTTCACTTGTTGTTTTTAAAGATGAAATGAAATGAAAATTATTTTATTTAAATAGGCTAAAAAAAGCACTTTTAAATCGTCATATTTTTGTTTTTTATTTAGGTGAGGTACATAAAATTACTTAAAGCTAAGGTTATCACTACCGCCTCCAAAGCGCAAGTGGAGAAGAAGCGGCGCAACAAACTCCACTGCTGCATTTTCTCCAAAGACTTTCCAACATATGTCTTACTAGATTAGGCTATGATAATAATGGATTGAATGTCTAGTTTGACTATTTCAATGTTGTGTAGCTTTCTTTCAACATATTGTAGTAGCGAGACAAGTAGGCCTACGGCGTAGTTGATAACTCAATACTACGTCGTAGCAACGTCTACACCACCGGCGCGCCTTAGTAGCAAAGACTATGCCGTGGCATAGTAGGCCTACGACGTAGCCGCTACTACATCGTAGCAACGTCTACGCCGTAAGCGTAGGTGCTGTTGTATTTGCGCTCACTTATTACATTACAGACCAGACCACTTTACTGGTCAATAAGATAGATGGCCTGTGTGAGTTTTAACATGCAGTAATTTACTCAGCATTAATTTTTAGAATAATCACTCTGATTTGAAAATAATACAGACATACAAAAATTTTAAAAAACATATGTTTTAATATTCCTATAAAGATCTCTCATACATTTTTGCTTATATATATATCTCCTTATGTATCAGACATATACCAGTTACAGTTTTATTATAAGTATTTTTCATACTAGCTTTTACCCGACTTCGTCCGTTGTCAGGTCCTAAGCAACACATCAAGATGAAATCTGCCCGAATTTTAAGTTACCGGAAGGAAAATATATTCAAGAGGTAATTAATTTATCCAAAGGTAAGAGTTAGATCATTTAATAATCTATACACACGAAAGAACATAAAGTAAATTGAATTATTTACTTTATCTATCTTGTCTATTTGCGTGAAGTTTTAGTTAAAAAGGAAGGTATCTAATTATACCCAGTCAAAGTCAACAAGACAATTAGACCACATGAAATCACTGGAAATCCTCTCAATTAAAGAACTCGGCGAGCGCTCTCAAGTGCAAGTCGGGATCACGGTCGAAACGTAATGGTGTTTGCAAAGCGGTTGAGGTACCACTCCCCACCACTTCCCACACCCTTTGCTGTTCTTAGATCCCGGGATTTCCTTCTGAAATCTCACTTAATTCTATGAAACTCGTAAATCCTACTTCAGTTTATCCATTACGGCATTGGATTTATACAAGTCTGTCCCTAAAGTCGTAAAAAGTGGAAAGCCATTATGATTCTGACCAAGTTAAAACCTGAAAAACATCGTTAAATAATAATTACTATTTTCAATTTTATTTTTCTCTGTACTATGCGAATAAAACAGCGTCTCGATGGTTTTAAATCGATGCAGGCGAGGTTCAAATTACAGTTATGGTAAAAAGTACAAGCCACTATTTTGTTAATGGTCCGTGTATGGACTTTAAATAAGTGGAAAAGAAAAAAAACACACTTACCAAACTTATGATTAAGGTAAATAACTGTTGCAAATTATACTTACTGATATAAAAATATTATAAACTAAAAAAATATTTCGTTCATAAGAATTAATAAGGTATATACATGCTAAAATTGGCCAAAACATAGTTTGTGTTAAGGCTATTGTCACGTATTATGAACAAAAGACCTTATGGAAACAGCAAGCGGCAACCCAGCTGCCAATAATGATCCTCCTAAGTAAACGTTAACCAAAGTAACGAGAATGCTGAACTGGCACTTTGTCCTCACCGCAGATGGCGTGACCGTGTGACCAATCCTAAAATAGTTAATATCTAATATAAAATTGATGTCAACGCGTATTATGTTATTATTTACGTATAGCATTAAGTGGGAATAGAATTATGTACACATATATATATATATATTTAGATTAACAAGCATAAAATGACTATTAAGTACTCTTATTTTTTTATAGAAATTAGATATGATGAAAAAATTCCATGAAATTGTGGAAAATGAATTGCTAATTTGTAAGACGCAGTAAAGTTTTCAGTCACACCAGAAAAATAGTAGATACGACTATGATAAAACGTATCTACTAAATTGGCTGGGAAGGATCGTTCCTAAGCCAATCATCAAAATAAATTCTAATGAATAGTACATTACTGCAGAGGCCGGGAAGTCAGAATATGCTGCGAGGCTTTAATAAATACGAATCCAGCAAATTCTAGGTCCCGCCAAGGCATGATGTATAGTGCTTTTCTCAATAAATGTGAGGAAATAAAGAAATAAAAAAATGAATATATAAATAATATAAATAACTCGGACGGTACTCCTGGACATGGCCCGCATTGTGAGAAGATTTCTTTTGATGATCTTTCTTTCTTTTTAATCGATGGAGCCCCGCTGCCGATGGATTACTTTTTTATCTGTCTTTTATTTTTTGTAATACTATAAATTTAAAAATGTACAAAAAGAGATGCAAATAAATAAATGAATTAAAAATAATAAATAATGTCGGTAATATTTATTATATTCGGACATTTTTAAATATTTAATTGTCAAGTAGTGACAAGGAAACGTAGCCCATACGGCCCAGTCATATTTTACGCAAAAAATGTAGCATAGATTTTGTTTTTTTCTCTTACAACGAAAAAGCATTAATATCACACATTTAAATACTCTTAATATAAAAAAAATCTGTGATTAATACCTATGCTCGAAGAATGTTTTTTTATGAAGATAGCAAAATTGGCTGTATGACAAGTTACCTAATTGATGTGACATTGACAGATGACAGATGAATTGAAAAGTTTTGAGCAGCGGCCAGGAATGAATTTTCATACAAATTTCTCGGCCTAGGCCAGGAAGTAATGTATGAGCCAGGAATCACAAACTTCCTGTCAACTTTTTACTACAATAATGTCTACATTTCCGAGCATTTTTGAGAAAAATAATTTTAATAAAGCCGCATACTGTTATCTCCAGACAAAAAAGTTTTGCCATGACAAACTTACTGTACAATGTGTTTTACTTTTAACTCATGTAATGCAATGTTATATAAATAGAGAATAATATTTTATTGTCGTAAAGTTTTCCATCTGTCCTCTCCTGGTTTGGTGCGTAACGAGTGCGTTGTGAATGACGCGTCAGACGACGCACCCTACGATGTTATTGCGACACGCCCACTAAACTTTTTGCCATTTATATAAGAAGAGCCAGCGATGTCACCCGTGCCCTGATAACATTTGGTCATAGAATATTGTATATACGTACCGAGGATACTTTCTGTAGTACACGATCATCTTTTTTATATAAATATTATAATCCCAACGAATCCTAACTAATTTTATAAATGCGAAAGTGAGTTTGTTTGTAACCTTTACACGCTTTATCTACTAAACCAATCTTCCTGAAATTTTGCAAACACATAGTTAGAATTAGAAGTATTAAGAAGGACATAAGTATCTTTCACCCTGGGAAATTTACGCGAGCAAAAACTCGGGCAATAGCTGGTCTATAAAAAAATAACATATAAAACTTTTTTTCAAAAAAAAATGAACCGACTTCCATCATAAAACTTAAAATCATGAAATAACAATAAAGAAAAATGTATTGGCATGCTACCTACTGAATGAGGTGAAGTCGGTGCCAAGTGCAGGATTAAGGGTGTTATGTAATTGTTTAGCTAGGCATTTTATATATATGTATACACGATTCTAATGTAAATTTAGATTATTGAATTTTTTCGGCACCGACTTCACCTCATTCAGTAGGTAGCATGCCAATACATTTTTCTTTATTGTTATTTCATGATTTTAAGTTTTATGATGGAAGTCGGTTCATTTTTTTTTGAAAAAAAAAATTATTTTATCATTTTTAGTGCTTCTACACTTATTTTCTTTAATAAAAACTTAAACTTTTCTTCTGGCCAAAAATAAAGAATTAAGAATTCGAAACTTTTTATGTCAGTTTGATTTGAAATGTCAGAACATGTCAAATTGTCTATTATTTTTGGCACATAAATAGACCGAGAGCCCTCAACGACCAAACCCTCCTTATTTTAAAAATGCTGAATGCTTCTCTGCGTGGTATATACCGGTAAAAAATATTAGCGACTAGGTATGAAGTTTGGATCTTAGTTGCTTATGCAGGTAATATGGCTAGCAAGGATGATTTTTATAGGTATAAAAAGCACCCTTGGGGCCTCCCAAAGTAACATAAAATTCGGATTTTGAGTAATAAAACAAATATAACTATTATTTAGTAAAGTTACAATGGCTGGCAGGGGTTTATATCTGCACCAATTGCCTGGTAATGGATGGTGTGATTTCTAATATTATTCGGAATAAAATCTTTAAAAAACTTTACTTTGAGGAAATTGAGCTACCACTCTATATGCTATTGCTACAAATTATCTGCCTAAGTAATCATGATCCAACTTTTGTAATCGCTAATCGCTATTTCTATGTTGGGGATATACACAGAAAATCTTGAGTTTTAATAAAATACGGAAGGGCATGCAGTCGCGGGCTTTTGCTCTATAATGCAATGTTTGAATTTGTAAATTTTATTAGGTATCTTTAAAATTACCGAACAGATTCTGTTGTGGTTAAAATGGGACCAACTTGGGAATAAACTCTTTCGAATAAAACAATAATTTCAGAAATCAGTCCACTATAGGCGGAGAAATCGGCGAACATACATAAAAAAAACATACATACATCGAAACATATAACCTCCTCCTTTTTTGGGAAGTCGGTTGAAAATGGACGCAGAACTGCAATTTCATGAACATCGTTTAAACAACAATTGTATTTAAAATTTTTGTAATTTAATTTTTAATGTAAAACCAAGGTTATGCATAATTTCCTGGAACGAAGCCTTTTGAACCATCTTGTCAATGAATAGAACATTAAATTAAGATCCTAATGAACCAGTAACTTAATCAGTAGTTAGCTGTTCTATTTGAGTTTCCGTTGCCCTCGAGTAGCCGGTGGCACAAATCTGTAGATGGATAATTTGAAACGGCATGGGATATTGTTTATGTTTGTTAGTTTGCGTGGCATAAACAAAATTATGTGATCTGAATGGTAAATTCACGAAGTAAAGTTAAAAATTGTCACGAATTCAGAATATTGACGGACAGTGGATTGAAGGTTAGAGACCATACTATACATTTTAATTTATTTAAGTGGAGTACGTACAAAAGAACATATCTGGACCCAGCTTTAGGATTGTCACACATACATTAATATCTGATAGTTTACGGATTACCGTGAAATACGCACATTTTACACACGTATTAGAATAAAGATAGATATATAGATAGATCAACACTTTATTGCACCATTTACAGTAGAGACAAAAGTAAATACAAAAATGAGCGCAAAAGCGGGCTTATCGCAAATGCAATTTCTTCCAGCCAACCTTCGGGTGGAAGGAAATATACATGAAAATAATGTAGGGTGCAGTAAACACTATTAAAGAATAAAGGAAAAAATAAAATAAAAAAAATTAACAATAAAATAAACATTGATAAAATAAATATACACACTCAGGACACAATCAGGACAATATGCGCAGTAATAAATAAAATTAAAATTAGAGACTTAGATAGTGAGACTTTACCTGCTGAAACATATACATTGTAAGCCCATTGATCCGCCACCACCGTGAGTACTGTCGCCTTAACTGTATGTGGCTAGTATGAGAAGTACATATTAAGTGTAGGTACGAAGCTGGTTCCGCTAGCTTCCTATCCTATATGCATTATGCAGGCTTCCGGAGTCCGAGCTCTGATGGAATTACTGGAGTCTAACTCACAGCAGGAAAATGCATTGCACGAAATGAAATTGTATATTAAGGTACTCACATTTCATTATCTGGCTTATATAAAAGCCCTGTTTAAAAATTAAAGACTTTTTTTCAGCATTACATTAATAGTACAGAAAAAAAACGTTTGAAGTAGAACAGTTCCGAGAATAGGTAAATGCAATACAAGTTTCCATAAACACAAATTAAATATGGGGATATCACATACTTATTACTTATCTACTGACAATCATTGTCAGGAGCGTTTAGCCAAAATTGTTACTAGAATTGTTTAGGTTTCCTTACAAAAAAAAAAAAAAAATACAGGATTCATATAGTATGCCGTATATCCAGCTGTTTATCGTAGAAAACTTTAGGTAGTATACAGGATTTTTTTTATTAAATATTTGGTACACGTATCTAATCAGTCTATGTCAAATCAATATCGAAACTTCGTCTGATGAGAAAAGAGTATACGTGATATCTCGCTTATCAAAAGCCTGATCGCGTAAAACCTCTCCATAAAAACTGGATTCGCAATTTACCTGTTTTTATTTTAATAATAAACAAAACACCACTTGAAAATATTTGTCGCTATCTTCCATTATGGCGATCGAATATCAAATATCGAAGCTAGCTTTTTCATTAATGCGAATCTGGCGTTATTTTTATTAAATCTTATTTTCAAATACGCTTTCACAGTTCTGCCTCGCGGCAGTTTCAGTACTTAAGTATAAATTAAACAGAGGAAAAATCTTAAAAATAAGGAATGAGTCACATTGAAAAGTATTGTTCAGGTTCTGAGAATACAAAAAGATTTCGTCGTTTCTCTGAGTAAATGCTTCGTGATACTCGAGGAATAGAAAACAAAGCGATCACACACACGCGCGTACTCGCGACCCCGTTCAAACATATTTCAAATGAGCTGCTCCCTGGGCTTCGCTCCTATGGGAATTTTGGGAAAAAATACCCTATATATGCTATTCTCGGTATTCTACACTTCCATAAACTTTTAATAATAGTAGAAGTATAGTACCAACATACATAATAACAAGTGTTTTATTTTGAAACTGCTGATGAAAACAAAGTAAAAAAAATACACAAATTAACACTCTGCCGTTTCCTGTTACGTTTAATTAGTTCTTGTATTTTCATTGCATGTTTATCCGATTGCCCAAAAGATAAGTTATAGGGTACCTATGTCAGTTTATTTTAGGTTTAGGTGTCGTCGTTAGAACCTAGGATGAAGTATTAGAATGCTTTTGCTAAACGTTATCCTACGCACGTAATATATATGCCACAAGATGCCAGGCGAATATTTTATAGGTATATTCTTTAATGTTCTTTATTTTTTAAGAAAATTATCATTTTGTTCACTTTGAAACAAGGATTGAACTCATTTATACTGTACAACACTAATATGTATTATAATTTTATAAGAAAATGATATAACTTTTCAAATCCAAGTCAAATTCTATAAAATATATGAAAGCCATGATTTTATTCACAAATCAAGAACTCCCAGATGCTGCGAAATTTTTCTCGCAAGTTGACAAGAACTTTTAGTGGTACATTTGAAATCTACTCACAACATATGGTATGAATTTGTCGGAACTTCTGCGTCGCTGTAGTAATGAAGTTTACTAGGCATCTACCAACTGCGGCCAGTAGGTAAATAAATCTATTGAATAATTTCAAATACAAACGTAGGTATAATATTATAAATAAATATATCTACATCTTTCCAGATTTAAAAAGAGTTTGTCAAAATACTTTCTGCATTAAAGTACTTTTTTACGTCATTTTATTTGTATAATTAACTAAAATTTCACTCGAAAGAGCTAATTGCTATGTGTTGTTGAATTCGAGCGATGAAATTCTGACAAAACCGTGCAGTGAGAGACGTCGACGTGCCCGTCCGTGCGGAGTTGCTGTGATTGAGAGTGAATCCAATTTATTTCGGGGTAGCGCCGATCCGTTGCTGCACTACTGGGACCGCACGGATGAATGGTCCTTGTTTACTTACATTCGCTTTGTCCGAAAATTTGGGCGAAATCTCCTCTAGGCGCTAGCTCATTTAAAGCATGGATATGACATAATGTAGAGGCATAAAATATGTTAAAAAAAAAATTAAACATCGAGATACCATTTCGATGACTATACCATGAACTAAACATTTGTCCACCTTCAGATATAAGATTAAAATTAGTAGATCATTTCAGGTTCAGCCGATCACAGTACGAGAATAAAACCGATGTTCCCGCTAAGCAACTGCTATTTTTATTTATCGATTGACTTGTCAGTAATGTCAGTTATTAAAGGATCCAACAGTTGCTAGCGTTATTGGATGTCCGTCGAATAGGTACTTAATATGACGAAGACATAAAGCTTTCCGAAACACATGGATCAACAAACGCTGATATATAAATTCAGTACAGTAGTATTACTGTTAAGTTTTATTTTACATAAAAAAATCGACTTCCCGTACTAACTTTGTAAGTATTTATATTGACTCAAAAAAGGCTCTTAAAATAAAATGAAATTTTGTGTTGGGTTTATCAATCAAGCTAAGTAAATAACTTTATAAGTATTCTGAAAACACAAATATCAAGCAAATTTCGATCGACCAGGTTTTAATAATGATAATACAGGGTCCTAGCTGCGCGAGAAAAATGTTGTGAGGTGGGCAATTGCGCTCGAAAGAGTTCGGTGATGGGTATTCTGTTCTTCAGGGTCTGGGTATTCTAGAGAACTTCCTCGAATTCTTAATACTGACATACATTTTATGCTTGCTTATTCTTCTATACAGTCCTAGCTTTTAAAGCATTAGCCTATTCTAGGAAGAGCCTTTCGTAATAATATTTTGCTGGTCAAAAATATAAATAAAGTCGACGAATCACATCGTAACAGTACCTACTGTTACGATGTGATTCGTAACGTAACAACTTAATAAAACCACTGTTTTATTATAATATATTTTATTTTATACCAGCAGACCAGTTGCCTGCACGAGTTCACAAACTAGACTTCGTCACATGCAAAACAATCGATTATCTTTTTAATTATTTTATTTTACTTTATGGAATGTACTGAAGAGGTCTTAAAACTCTAGAGGGTCCTTCTCTACAGTACCTATGTAATTTTGCCCAATAGTAGACCGGATGTCCGAAATCGTAAAAAAAGATAATACCAATAATTAATGTCCATAACATAGGCCAGCAGTATGTCATTTTTCGTTAACCCTATTCAGACATATTATTGGACCGAAATACTTCTGGCACAACGGTATTTAATATGTAACTTAAAAAGGTATAAAAAAAAGTGAAATCGACTACAATGTAAGTAAGCTTTCATTTAAGTTTTTTTATATAAAATGAACCTCACTTTACATACAGAAAAGAATCAATCACTGTTTCTGCAGGAGTGATAGACTTGGGTGTTAACTATTATTTCAAAGAGGAACCAATTATCTGGTTTAATAAAAACTTAAAAACTCATTTAACAAAGGAATTATTAGAGAACAAAATATTTTTTATTCTAATTAATTAGATTAAATAAAAAATTACCCTAAATCTAAAGAGGACATTATACGATTCTCACAAAAAATTACTGAACATCTTTTATCCATTTCTTTCGAGTAAAAATTTAGCTATTACCAACTCAAAACATTATACATTACAGGCTTGTAGAACAGCAAATAAATTCAAAATTTAGGAAAACAAAATCTATGTGCATTATTTCTTTTAGTATTTTATTTTAAGATGTCTATAAGATATTAGCCGTTTGATATCTCCCCCTTCCAGTAATGGCAAGACGACTTTAGCTCTACCCGCACCGATAGTCGTTGATGATTGATTATGGTGCTTTTGTTCGGCTATTACTGCAACCAGTCACTCGGCAAATCTTAAAAGGAATAAGAAATTATACTCACTCGAGTCGACCCGTTCCCGCACCGAAAATGCTAGGTATACCTCGTTTTTGTGAACCATGATCTGGCTATTAATTCCACTAATTTATTTATATTTTATAGATATAGTGTCACAATTGTGTCTCAAAAGGCAAAAAGATTGTACTAAATCTATACTATACTAAATATCTATACTAAATAGAGATGTCTATCGGCCCCAGTTTTTTAATGACAACGCGAATGCAGATCTCATACTAATTTAATTTCCTACGTCACCATCTTCTATCTTTTCTAGGGTCGGTACAACATGTTAGTTGAACACTTTTTCTGTGGTTCATTCTAAAGTTTATTAATTTAATAAGTATTGAAATGCGAATGAAACAAAAACAACAAAATTCTTGGATCAGTAAATTGCATAAATGGGATCAAATGGAGTTCAAACCTCATCATCATATTTTCTGGAACTGAACCGGGAACCCCGTTAACAGCATTCCGGTTCACCGCATCGCGCCGGGGCGTTTAAAATTCGCTTTTCAGTAATGTTACTTCCATTACCTAGTCAGGTATTATTTAATAACTTTTCACGAATAAAATCATGTTTTCTTCTATTTCCGATGTTTGATGTTTTCTTGGCAATTCTTGGTATATCTATTACAAATATCACAGTTTGAGCTTTTTATAAAGAATATGAAACTTATAACTATTACTTAAGTAACTTTTAATACATCATATATTTGTATTCAATCATAACATCATCATAAATTTCTTGTTAATCGATTTCTCATAATAAAGCATTATTGATACGTAGCGCACCCGATGAAGAAACTTCGGTGTGATTATTTTTTAATTAAGTACTAATTGGGCATTTCAATCTATTTCCAGATACATATATTTAATCTTTAATAAATATTCGTCGACATCGATTGGTGTAAAGGCAATAAAGTTTGACAAAGTTCCATCAGAAGTGAAAACGAAACGTCCGGCCACGGTGAGCAGTGATCATTTATCAAGTTTATCTAGATTCCAGCGCGGCCGCATCGTTTACCCGACGAAAAATCTATAACGTCACATTTCAAATACGATAAGCATTATGTATTACTATATAACTTACCTTTCAAACGATCCCTTTTTTTGATATAAATCTATATGATTTCAATATTAAATTTAAATTGTCCATATTATTTTCTTTTCACACCAAAACAGCTGATTTGATATGCCGTAGATATTGAAAATAAATACAAGTAATGTAGGCTATTTTCATCACTTAAATTCTATGGTAGGAAACCTGCGTGATACGCATGTAATAAAAAATTTCTTTCAATTTTTAAGTTACCCATTTTAGCATTCACTCGCATAAAATTACAATACCTATTTGATCCCTTGTACCTCTATAACAACTTCGATATCAGACATTTTACAAAAAACAAATTTGGGCCTAGTAGATATAATCCACGGATTAAAAAAATACCATCATATAGTGGAGACCTCCACTCTTTTTACAATAATTTGTATGATTTCTATTTACATAGTTATTATATGTTACGGTACCTAACCTATGGAAGAAAATTTATAAATACACCTTTAAAAAATTATAATCATCTAAAAGAAAAAAACACTTAATATTTTCGATTATAGCCAGGATATTAAATTTGCACGTGAATATTAATTTTGCTCAGTAATTTAAATAAACAAATCACATCTAGGTACGTCACGTTTGTTCAAATTATTTTGATAACGTATCCTGTTCTCTGAAGAAAAATTGGATTTATTTTGGCGCAATCCCCATGGTATTGTACATTTATTTATTTCGGCCGAGTTTTCCGCGGTGGCAACACAATGAGTTATAGCATAATTTGTTCTGCTGGGCTCCAACACAATAAGGAGACTTGAGGTGAGAACTGTGAGAAGTGTTCAGTATGTAGAATGAAAATTGATGATTGGACATTTGTCGCTCGTGCACTGTGCCCAGCCTAAGTGGCCCAATGCGTGTCCGACCCGATACGGACAGTACAATAGACATTTGTTACCTTAGCGATATATCAAATAATATAAGAGGATGTATTATTTGATATATCCTTCAGTAGAGCGAAGGTAATTCAAGTTACTTAGCAGTTCTTAGAATTCTATGTTCTCGTTTCTTGTTATCAGAACCGAACTTCGAGCAACAAGGACTTCCGCGCGCGGCAGTCCGTGTTGCTCTATGGAACCGAATGAGAAAATTACGTAGATTTATTTATAATTAACACATTCATTAAATGTAATTTAATAATTATTACATTTATCTACTTGAACAAACTTATTTATGTATTTAAAGGACTATCCTTTAAATTCAACATTAAATACAAAAAAAAATTGATATGCACTAACCTGAGATAATTTTATTTAGTACTAGCTTTCGCCCGCGGCTTCGCCCGCGTGAATTTCCCACGGGAACAGTGCTTTTTCCCGGGATGAAAGGTACCCTATGTCCTTCTCCGTACTTCCAGCTATGTGTATGCGAAATTTCAGGAAGATTGGTTCAGTAGATAAAACGTGAAGAGATAACAAACAAACCAAAAAACAAACAAACTCACTTTCGCATTTATAATATTAGTTAGGATTCGTAATTTTTAGTAACTTTTACTCTTGCGATACCTCCACTGTAAATGGGCCCCTAATATAACTACCAATGTAGCACCAATAGGTCCGACGCTCAATTCGACAGAACGTAGGCTGACCTGATTGCACACCATCTCGAACTCACAGAGAAATTTATTCAGATGCATGCACATTTTAATAAAGGCACAATCCCCGTGTGTGCATACTGCCCCTGCTACATCATTTGCCTGTTAAGGCTTTTATTTTGAACACCCTTTCAAATGATATTTAGAGTGTTTCAAGTTCGACGCCTATAATTCTCCATACCTCATAACTAATGTCGAGACAGATAGTTATGGGCGGCTTAGCTGCTACAGCCAAACGGATGGCAAGTGAAACATTCTACATATAACCGGGAGGATTAGAATCCCTCTCTTGTCAAGATTAAAACCAGTACATTTTCAAATATTCTCGTCCAACAAGAAGAAGAATAAGTTTGCAATAAAATATACTCTTAAATGGTTCAAAAAAAAAAAAGATTTAGCATTATCCTAAAGAAAAAAAAATCATACCTATATTTGTTCGAAACCTATGATACGAATGTCCGACTCTATTGGTTTATCAATATTATATTATAAAACCTTAGCTGTGCGTTGTGTAATCCGGACTATCCCGACCCTGAACAGAGTTGATCGATTGAGAAAAATAATATAGAGAGCACTCGTGATTCCGCTCCTGCCTGACCCCGTCACGGTCCTTCAAACTTTCTATGCGCAATAAATTAATTCAGTGAAGTAGATTCTCGTAACTTTGCGTGAATCAGACTTAGATCAACTTGGGGAAAATTTAAGAACATGTCAATAATTTTATTTATACTATTTTCTTAAAACTCCTAAGCCCAATTATTTCCGTAAAATTCCCGTAGCCGAATGGAATGCGAATAAGAAATACCGCGATCCGACGAAAGCATTTCAGATTGGCGACGGCCAAATTAATGGCAGCTATTACGAGATCGTTCTCGGGAAAACAAATAAAAATTTCAATGCCGAATTTTTTCTGACCAATACCTAGAATTTACTTATTTAGTTACTATGGTCTGGAGGTGGGGTGGGTTTCAAACCTAAATGGAAAAAACTGGTTGTTTTAAATGTCATAGGTACTGATTGTATTGGTATAACATAACTGAAAGATGATTTGTTCAGAAAGGTATGTGTGATTTCTTAAAAGTCTATTGATCTAATTGATAAATATGTAGTACTTACTTAAATATTCTCTATCATTATACGAGTTGCACTGGTTAGGTATGTTCGAACGGCAATTTTAAATTGAATTGCAAAAAAAATATATCAGGGGAAATACAGTAATTGCCTCTATGACTTTCAGTTAAAATATATAGGCTTCAGTACCCTCTCAACATTTATAAATAAAACCCAAACATTTTCGTAATAAAAAATATATAAATGATTTAAAATGTGAAAATTATACTTAAGTAATTGAATATAATACAGATTTCCAGTAACTTGGGACTACTTTCAACAGCGACATGAGTAAATTTACTGCAATACGATTATTCTTAAAATGTAAAATAAATTTTGAATGCAAACGTATGCACATTATTTAGCCAGGTATTTGTACTTCGTCGTACCGTTGATCGGATTTCGATACAAATTTACGCTGCATATTTGTATGTAAATATGGACATCTGAATGAGAGTACAATAAAATATTCCGTTCTGATCCATATTATGTTAACAATCACCTAAAATTTCGGATTCATTATATTATTTCATAAAACAGATTTTAGCCCATGCTCCTGTGGCTATATACGACTCTATTTTCTCTATTTCTGTTTTATTTTACTATATTTATACTTGACTTTGCGTAAAAATTATGAGGCTGAATATGTTTGAGGTTTACCACTTCATCTTCATACTTCGCTAACTTGATAAGAGTCTTTTTTAAGTGAACCTCTTTAGCTAAGAAAGACTTAACTGCGTTAGGCAACGTTTCAGTAATTTAGAGAGTTCTCTAATTTGTTAAATGCAGAGGGTGGCAATATTTCAACGGGCGGTGCTCTACTTTTAGACTGTAGTCAAAAAACCCTATCTTTTACTGAACAACATAATAATTTCAATTCTACTTTGCATACTGATTCGTTCGTTTTATTATAAGATGCAATGTTATGCAGTACCTATCTAATGAATAATAAAAATAAACATATTTACAAACATAAATTGAAAACACAAAACATGAACACAAAAACGAATGAGGTGTAGAAATGTAAATAAAATAAATCAGCTAATTTGTCAGATTTATTTCCTGGATATTATAAGATATTATGTTACTGTTAAATCGCACACACCTTGGAAACTACTAAAGGTAGTAAACGGATTTTCACGTACTTTTCACAAAGCATATAATTTAAACCAATATTTATTTAATCGAACTAAATTACAATGCCAAAGTTCGCTAAAACTATTCCCATAGTTATGATCGAACGAGTTAGGAGTTAGTGCCGCACTAGACGCCGCCGCCGCGCTGCCGCCGCCGCCCTGCCGCCGCCGCCGCCGCCGCCGCCGCCGCGTCGTTAAGCACAAGGCGTAATGGATAAAATTAAAGCAACATTAATGACCTAGTTAGCATCTTGTGGTGATTATACGAATTATATTTATACATAATTTAACAAACAAATTTGAAGCGGTGGTGGCCAAGTGGTAATGACACCTATCTGAGGTCGGGTAGGGCCCGGGTTCAAATCCTTCCTGTGTCACATGAGATTGTAGACCAATCTGACTCATGTATGGTAGTTTTCTCGGCAGACCACTACCTGCTTCCGCTGAAGAAAACATCGTGAAGAAACCTGCACATTGGCTGACTGCTTAGTTTACTAGTGTGTATAAAGCTACTGCCACTAGATGGCGGTAGTCGTAAAAGTCATGTCAGATGCCTTTAGGCGACTTGAATAAAATCTGTCACCAGTGTTAGTAATAACACACTCGATAAAAAGAAGATTTAACAAACCACTTGCAACTACTTGCTAGATTGTTTAACAAATACAATAATCCATCGCTAACATGACAGGGTAGAAGTGGAATTTGAACAAGTGTTTTATTTTATATACGAGTCAGAAATCCGTTCAAATGGAGCTGAAATGGTTTTTCAATAAAAGTAGCATATTTTACACGGTTCTTGTTACTATGCACCAAAGTAAACTGCATGTAAACACTACTATTGAAACACCACGGAAACACAATTATGACTTCACAACCAACGTTTTAAAAAATGCTAATTTACCACAAATGGTAAGTATTTTTAAAACGTGTTGGTTATTTCTGATGGACATCAAAATCCCAAGCTGAAATGGTAATGGTAGGTATGAAACGAAGGCTATTAAAATAAATTTTATTTAAAAAAAAAAATGGAACTTTGTCTTCCTTTCTCCTGTCAAGTGTACCGACAAAAAGTTTCCTGTCTAACTCTCATTAATTCTATTTAAAGCTAAGATTGTTTTGACTCGCCTACCGTTGAAGTATTTACATATCAAAAGCTAATTTGCACTAAGCTACCAGTACTCTTATTCAACTTAGCACAACACCAATCTGAATAACATCAGCTACTTATCTCATTTACATAGATATTATAGTTGCAAAATTTTAGGATCGGAAGCGTTATTCGGTAGTAATGAATAATACTCAGATTCGAATGAAAATACTGGTGTCAAACAGAGATATTGTTCTACATATTTTTTGTTCTATATAGGTACAATATGGACAGATGTGCTTTGCCCCAAATCGTCGCTCCCTTGAGAATTTCGGGATAAATACTACTTACCTATCTTACCTGATAAATCTCATATACAATTTTAGGATTGCTATCAAGAGATTGTATGTAATTAATATTACAAAAATAATGACACGGACCACTATATTTTAATCTAGACTCGAAAAATCGTAGCAAATATAATGTGTAGATAATAATTTTCGAACGTAGGCAACTCGACTCAAACGTCGATTACCGATTAGTATATACTACTATACGAAGGGTTGATGGCGTCGTATTAAGTTTCACAATTCGGTCAGCAAAATTGAGGGTTTATAGGGTGTGGGACCCTAATATTAACCTTAATGCCCATTTATTTTCATTTTAATTTATTAAGTTTTATCTTTATGAATACTTTTTATATACCTAAGTATTGCATTGCTAACTGTAGCCTCTTTACAATGTGGAAGAATAATAGTAGATTTTACAACAAGTGCACAAAACGAATCATTTTTATACGAGCAGCCCGAGCCGAGGGCGAGGGCTGATAGTAATGTCGAGGATAAAAATCGTTTTGTGGACGAGTTATAAACTCTGCTTTTCACTTCGAATGCGAGGAAATAAATCAAATTGAAGAAATTACATAATAAACGCACGAAAAAATAAGAGCTGTTTCCCGCCGCTTTATTTTTTTTAATCTTACAATATTGATAGGCTTGGGCTGCAGACCTATACAGCCTACTATTAAATTAATTTTGTAATAATATTCTTAAATTAATTAAATAACATACCGTACTTAATTTAAATTTTAATATCTTTTATTTCTTAAAAAACACATAAGGCAAATAAATTAAAAGTAATAAATATAAAAAAAATAACAAATTCTATCTATTAACTTTTTATCGTGTTTGGCTGTATGGTTCATTTTCTTTGCCTTAATATAGATACATTTATGAGTAGATACGTTAATGCCCTTGTGCACAAAGTTCGATTTTGTGCAGCCTATATCCTGCGCAAATAAGCACTTTCATAGCATGAGAAGTGAAAAATATATTCTTTTAACTCTTAGATCATTTTCGTGAACGTAAATATACTTACGTCATAGGTATGTGCAGTGCATATACAAATTTACCTCGTTTAGTAATAAATAGTTATCGCGTTATTTTACTGTCTCAGTTTCAGCTGCCAAAAAAATACCGCCGTCGCCGTTTGTTCTTAATTTTTGTAATTTTGGTCAATAAAGTTCTCAATAAAATTTAAACAAAAGTCCATAAAATAGATGGGACCTATGTGTATCTAAGTCTTGCTCTCGATATCACATCGATGAGTTAAATAGAGGAATCCGTCAACGCGTTCTGTCGTCAAACTTACTATATTCAGGTATATGTCTGCCGTTAACGTCATCAAACTCAGTGATGACGTGGCATGACGCGCTGCCGACATGACAACAATGACGTCAGTCAAGTGATGAGTATTTGTCGATGTCACCCCCGTCCATGTCACTGGGAGCACGAGACGAACGCGAGACATCGAGAGGTCTGCGATTATCGATAACGATCCCTCCCTCATCTATCTGAATTGATACATTGATAAGCAGAGTTTTGAATCAGGTGGTTTTCATCCAAATAAAGCTTTAACGATGTATTTCAAACGTGTTGCTTTTGATTGAAAATCATTAATATTTCCAGTATCAGCGACACGGCCACATCCTAACTAATATTATAAATGCGAAAGTGAGTTTGTTTGTTTATATACTTAATAGTTTGTTACCTCTTCACGATTTATCTACTGAACCAATCTTCGTAAAATTTCGCATACACATAGGTAGAAGTCCTGGGGCCCTATTTTTGAAAGTGTGACTCACCAAAAAAGCGTGAGCCGAATGATTTTTCATTCGATATCCATTATTCCGTATTTTTGAATTGTCTATGTCGAATAATTCGCAAAGAGTGGTCTAGACCACTCGTTTTCGTATGATTTGGTAGTCGAACGTTTTTTATGTCAAAATCATGGATGACATAGACAACCGGATACGGATATAGATGGAGTCTATTAGAATTTTCATATTTGCGTTCCGTTTAACGTTTAAGTTCTCTTTGTTTAAAATTTTACGAACATTTTTTTTACGATTCGTTACCGATTCAGTTTTCGTTGCGTAAAATGGAGCAGGAATTATTTCTCGCATTATTTTCATATAACTGGCAACATTACTAGACGAGTGATTTCAAAAATACGGCTTTTATGTTTTTAGTGACATAGTAGGACGAGTGCGACATAGTAGTCTATTCGTTTTCGGCGGTATGTCACACTTTCAAAAATAGGATACTTTTCATGCCGGGAAAAAGCACTGTTCCCGTGGGAATATCACGCGGGCGAAGCCGCGGGCAACAACAAGAAGATCATAAAAGAAATAATGGAGTACCTACCATCATGGAATTAATAAAATCAATGAAATACTTATTCCTTCCATGGTTCCTACGTACGAAAAATATGAAACGGAACTAATTAATGACAAGGATGTCATTAATTAGTTCCGCTTCATACATCCATGAACGAACACCAATTTGGGCAGTCGTGTAAAAACTACGTTACATTTTTTGAGTGCATAGAATCATGAAATTCAGCAAGAAGATAAAAACTGTGAATTTATAGGTGCCATTTAGGAAAATATTTTTCAGTGAAAATTTTATTCGGAATCCTCGTGAACGAATAATTTCTCAAACAATACATTGTTCAGTTTATAAAGAGATAATTGGATACCTGATATTCTCGTAATCATTATCCATGACAATGTATGCATGATAATATTTAATTGATGATAAATTAACAAAGTTAATATTTTGTTAAAAAAAAAATCACATTTTGTTCAGTAACCTATGCGTATTTATATTTTCACAGCTTTTTAAATATTAACTGCTCCGACCTAACAGCTGAAGACAAAAACTTACATATAAGTTTTTTATTTTCTACGTCTAGAAATTTAAGCTAAAAATGGTGTATCAACCAACCTTAGCTAAAAATAATAACGTATTTTATTTTTTAAGAAACTTGCCGGTGACAGACGATGGAAAGGAGGGCGGACAGATAGGCGCGTGATTAGTGATCCTCGAGTGCCTCCCGTTCTTTTGTTGCGTAAGTACACAAACAATTTTCTAAATATAACCATAAGGTAAATATTTTATCACATCACAAAATTATGTTTTTTTTTAATTTCTCGGGGCTCTTTCTTCCCCTACGTTACTCTCTTTATCTGCTTTGTGATTCTCTATCTGCTTTTTTATCATGCTTTTCAATTTTGCTCCAGTTTGCTGCAATGAAATACTAATAAGAATTATTTATGTAGGGATAAATGAGGCTGCCGCATCGACCGAGTTTTCAAACCACGTAGGTAACCCAAATTAGCCTAGTCTTTCAATGTTGCACTGAATAATTTGTCTAGTCAACTAAGTTATCATATAGGTTGACTGATTTTTAGTCTAACCTATTTGTTACAGCGTTTAGCCCTTTTCAGGGATCCTTGCCGAAAGGTTCCAACCAGTTATTCCTTTCGAGGAATATCAGGTTGGCGCGTCCATGCCTCCGGCTTTCTGTCTGTCCTTCTCTATGACTGAAATCATAATTAGTATACAATAGAAATTTGAACCGGGCAACAACCTTTGCCCGATTCAAATTTCTATTGTATACTAATTATGATTTCAGAGAGGCTGATGAATATCAATAGTGAAATTTATAGAGGTATATCTGATTCAACAGATACTAATCGTACCTTCAGTCTTGTTCTCTTGTTACATAGTACTAATATTATAAACGTTAAATTTTGTGAGAATGTCTGTTTGTTTGTTTGAATCTTTGTTAATCTAACTACTAAAGAGATTTCGATGAAATTTAGTACACGGTTAGAAAATTATGATACTTTTATCCCGATTTTCCGCGGGTACGGAGCTCCAGGGCGCACTCAGTTTTATATACTTATCTACGAAATAATAAAATTTTATATTCGTTGATAAGAAGGAATTTTTTTTTTTCGTCTTATGAAGTTAAATAGCCTTACAACCTGACCTGATTGCTAAACCTGTAATATCTTTAACGGAAATTTATCAATGAGCCTTCAAGATCGAGTTTAGATCCAATGCGCCTTCATTGGTCAAAAACTTGATATTGGAGGTTAATGATCAATCCTGTGACAATTATCAGTCTGACAATTATCTGTGACAATTATCAGATGATTCCGTTCTTCCATCCTTTCCCCTTCTCATTTCGATGTTTCATCTTTAGTGTTGCAAACTTCGCGGGAGGACGGATAAGGCCTAAAGCTACCGACAAAATGGTTCTGACTTGGACATTATACTTGGGATGTAGAAAGCAAACCAGCTTCCCTGAAGCGATAACATCGCCGAAATTTCAGTCACATGCCTTCTTCCAGTGTAAAATCTTGCCGTCCTTTTCATAATTTATTTGTAAAAAGTTAAAAATCTTGAATCATATATGTTTCTGTTGTTAGTAGGTAATTAACTTTATTGTAAAACGAAAATACCAATACAAAAATACTAAAGAAGAAAGCTGCTGTTATCCGTAATTACAACGTATAACGAGGCTTTTTTGAGCTAGCTTATCGGTGCTGAAGCTGTTAATCCATGTCACAGTCAAGCTCTATAGAAACAACAAACAATAAAATATAGCTGCACCGACCGGCGCGGCGGCGGACACCAGATAAAACAGAAGCATGTCCTCAAAGCGCTCTGTCAAACACAGTTGTTACGTAGTTAGTTAATCCCTAGTTCTAGAAACAGGAGTGCTATCTTTGAAAAGTATGTTCCACTAACATATTTTTCACTGAGCGTAAAAGTTATCTCAGCGATGAATAGAACTTCTGTTGAAAATATCATTTATGAGTGAAAATCATTCGACATGAAACTTTAGGGTCACGGGTTTCATCGACAGGGAATCATTCGAATTTTCAAGGAATCACTCACCGAGGCTTTATATTGAGTCATAAATTCTGAAAATATAGTCTCAGCAGAATTATGCACCGGGAGCCTCAACTGCAGAAACAATGGCGTCGATTGACACAGACTCTGACGCAAGCAAAACAAATAGGGTTCAGAAATAATGCTGATTCACTATCTCGTGCACTAAAGGATATCTCACTTTTATTTTACTAGCATATCTGTCACTCATATCTCATTGGTCATCAAATCTTCTTATGTCGCTAAATCAAAGTAATATTCGTCAGGTGTTTGTTAGACATCTAAAAAGTTATTGCTAGACTATGGATGAATTTATGCTTTATAATTACTTTGCACTTATCGTTGAGAAACCTAATATAGTTACAGAACTGGTCAGAAAATTTATCATATTACTTTTAACACTTTGCCGGGCTCTACAACTCATTACCATTGCAAATATATACGAGAAAATGATACGCTTTTGCCATTTCTTCCCGAAGAATTTTGTGGAATATGTATTTACTCATTGCAGTCTTTCATGAATTTTGCTTAATACTAATATCAGCAATAACTCGAACGCTAGAAACTTTTTAACTCTCAAAGTTGTATCCAATAAGAAGAAACGAGTGTACAGGAAAGAATGTTAGAAAAATAAAAGTCCGCAAGCATCAGAAGAACAAAAACATGTTTTCAGATTACCTCCACAAATATAATGGAAGCGGAGATCTAACGAAATCGTTGGGATTGCTGAGCTCAAAATTAACGATAGTCATTATAACGCTTTCGTTGCTCGAAACAAATAAAAATTGCAACGCTGCCTTCTCTCTGGGAGAATAATTATTATAGCTCTTTATTTTAAGTTCGGCTTCGTATTCCCCAGCTATTCCAGCAAACAAAATAAGTTTACCGATCATTTGCAGGCACAGGTTGAAAAATTCATTAAAATGAAAATAACTTTTTTAATTATATTGTTTCTGTTTCTCATTAAGTGGTTATGTTACGATTGGTCGACGACACGTGATGTAGCGCTAAAAAGCTCATTATATTTACGTTGCAGGCATAAACAAACGTATCAATTAGTGAGAATAGTGCCAAATTTATTGCAGTCATATTCCACATTGCTGAGTGTTGAAGTAATTATGTGGAATTAAATAGGTAGGTACCTACAAGGACTATTTCTTGGCAATAATAATGAAGTTTGCGATTGTCGCCTCGAATAAAAAAATCTTTATTTCTTACATTTCACATGCTAAATGAAAATCATGTCTATAAAAATGCCATACATTCATAGATTTATACAATTCATAGATTTGATTGACACATTTCTTAGTGATACGTACAGAAAATGACACACCCTAAGTAGATACCTATAGATCCAAGTGAAGCCAAAAGATAAAGCAAGTAATTTAATATAGATAACAATAGATCTAATTTACAACGTATATTATGACGATCGAGCTAGACATGTGCCAATAAATTGATCGACTAACTTCAATTTAGAAATACGTGTGTTATTCTACCTACAGCTACACGCTCGGCATCATGCGTAATTATGGATTTCCCAGCCAAGATCGACCAATATTTGTATAATGCTGTGAAGCCACCGGTCTCTCGACACGGCTCCCCAGCACCCTTCCAGTCGTATGTGTCCTGACAATCACATTAAAATACGAAACAAGGTAGCGACAGTAAGAATTAGATCCAATTAAATGTAGTTTTACTTCACAATATTGCATATTAATGGCAAACTGTGAATTTCATTAAAAAGCCAGGTAAAATCGATGAACAATCTAGGTACGCTTGACAAGATAACATTAGCAAAAATAGAGGTACTAACAAGGAATTAACTCAATACTTAAAACTTAGTTGGATACCTATTACGTTTCTAGAATTTGTAAAACACACTTCAAAAAATACACCTACTTGAACATTAGAACAGTTTGGAAGTGAGAATAGTCGATTAACGTTCTTGATAAGTACATGTTAGCAATAGCAAGGTCGTTTGTCTTGATTTAAACGTGAAGACGAGTAATTAATTTGTCCTACTTTGTACTAGCTCCACAACTATTCAAACGTGGGTAGACGCCTACCTATGTTGAGCTAGGGGGGCCGGAGTGTAAGTAGGATCGCTGCCGGACCCCTCGAGGGGTAGGATCTATCGGCAAGGCCAAACAGCGCAATGTATAAAATTAAATTTGTACTGTAGATTAAATTTCCCAATTTGGAAAAATTAAACATTCGTATTCGTTTATTCGTATTTTGCAAAACATATGATATAAATTTACTTAAAGTGGTTACAAAATTAATGTTACCTATTTGTCTTCTATTTAATTGGATCATTGATATAAGGCAAGTTACTGCTATTATCACGGTCCTAGACAGATCCGGATTACGCCAGGACAGTCCAATAAACACAGGATGTTGATTGCTGCAGAAACCACAACGTCCACAACACAGCCTTGCTTTGCTAGGTTTGCGGCTTAGGAGATATTGATTGTCTATTGTTTGTTTGTCTCCCTATCTACTGACCTCGATTTATTGGGCAGACCGATGGAAGCTAAGGGTCCTGCTGTGGGAAGTGGGCTCCTATTTCCCGCGCTTAGAGGTATCTATGGGTTGAGTTGCGAAGGTTTGTCTAGCATGGTAGCCATTTACCAGGCTAGACAACGTAAGACACCGCGCGTGCGCTCTTCCTTGCACGCAGAAAGCATCTCTGTAGATATTTAGAGGTTCCAGGCGGACCGGATTGATACCTGATTCGATTCGAGGTCCAGCTTAACCTTATCGGAGCTAGTAGTTTGAAGGTTTAAGATTTATAATATAAAGCAATTCTGTAGATAATTTTGACTTAAAACGCCTGTGAAGGTTTACTTTCGATTAAAAAAAATATTTTGGAATCACTGGGCTTAGTTTGGTGAGGTGTGAACGCGTAGCGGGTTGCAGGGTTGACTGCTTATCATCATCTAGAGTTTATAGTATTTGTTATCATGACGTGCGGTGGCTATTCGCTTACACTCGCGTGGGCAATACCACCTTAGGTGAGGTAAATACCACTATAGGTTCTCCTTTTGGAGTTCCGGGACAAGCTGAAGGTGGCCTCTCCAGCATTCCAGCAGAAATCTCTGCACACTTATGCGTATGCCTAAGAGGATGGTGTGAGCTTGCATTACAGCTCCAGTTGGTAACTTACCAGGTAGGTGCTGAAGCTGTAACTGCAATTCTACCTCTCTTATTAGTAGTAAGAAAGGTAGAGGGTCCTTGGATCCTTGAGGTCCTCGCCTTTATGAGTGATATGTCTGCGTTTGTATTGGCGGCACTTCTGTATTAAGGTCCACTGTTGGGTAAGGAATTGCTCAATAGTGTATAGCGGTTGGTACTGGGAGGACGCTTTATATCGCCCTATAGCTCGCATGGGTACGTTGTCTATTGTTTGTCTTAGATCTAACAGCGGTTCAAGTCCAAGGGGCCTACGGAAAAAGCTCTTAATAAATTCTTCCCTGGTTCTATAAACAATTACGACATCGTTTACAAGCTTCTTTTCTTTTTCATTCGTAGATACAAATTCCTTAGCCCCTTTTGGATCGAGTCAATATGATTGTGTCGGTTACAATTTCGATTATCTTATTTGTTTTACGTGCTGAGTATACTGGATTGGATTCGATTGTATATAAATGGTAGGAACAAATATAACTCTCTAGATATACCTACCTAGTTTTCATACTAATTCAGGTAACTAAACAAATTTAAATGAGTAAGTAGGTAATGATTATTATTACTTGAAAACGTAAATTAAATTTGAATTAAGTAAGATTTTACTGCCGTAGTGAATTGGATAACAGCTAACGTGGAAAGCAGCTCAACATTTGATGGCCTGGCCATTCGATTTAATTATACTTGAAATATTTATCGTTTAGGTTTCAAACTAATAACTAAGTCCGAAGTTGAAGCTTATTATATATCTAGAATAATTTTAGCGACTGTAAAGAAACATTTGTATTTATTCCAATAATTTAATGAATCAGTAAAGAAATTATTTTAAGGGAGCGAAAGGTCGTACCAGGTTTGCGATTACCCGTCAAGACGTCACGTCAGGACGTACCCACGTCGTATCACATCATGTCCCGTCATGCCACGTCATACAAGCCTTCTTCGAACGCTGCCAACCACAAAGAAAGAATCCACTTTTCAAATTCGACAACTCATCCAAGTTCGCTTTATTGGTTTAACGATTTTTTTTTTGACATGTTTCCTAGTTGTGAATCGCCGCGCCGACATAATAAAAAGATGATTCCGTTTATTACGGAATCATCAACGAATTTGAAGAGAACATAATTAATTATATTTGACAGATAAATTAAATATTTTAATTTGTGAATTACCGAAAATATTTCTTAACAGCTATTGGCTCCGGCTTAGCCTGCATAAATTTTGTTTTTCACCCTTTGCCCCCTGTAAAATTTCCAAAATTTATTTCTTAGTGCTCACTCACTTAAGCACTATAAAAACCCTCTATGCAATATTTCAATTTTATGGTGGTTTCGTCCCTGAATATAACTATTTACATTGTGCCATGGAACTAATAGGTAGTAAATAAATAAATAAATATATATACGGACAAGTCACACAGATTGAGCTAGCCCCAAAGTAAGTTCGAGACTTGTGTTATGGGATATTAACTCAACGACACTATATTTTATAACATATACAGACAAACATCCAAGACACAGGTCAATCTGAAAAAGATCATTTTCCATCTTGACCTGACCGGGGATCGAACCCGGGACCTCCGGTGTGGCAGTCTGGCGTGATGACCGTTAGGCCACGGAGGTCGACAAAGGTAAGGTGCTTAATTCCATGCATTGTGCTTAATCAAAACAAAACAGACTCTCGTCTTCCGTACTTAGCTACCGAGTGACAATCAATTTAATTTCGCTGCGTGTGTTCAGGTATATCATTTATTTTCAATTCCATGCTCAATCACGTACCAATTGAGGAAAATATTCCGGTGAAAAGGAAATGTTTTGTTTGTTTCCGAGTATTCTGAAGCAACCCAAACCCATAACATCCGGATTAAAAATTGAATTGAATGAAATGTTAAAACCGAAAATTAAATTACTTAAAATATTTTTAAAGTAATTGATGTGTAAAGGTTTTTATAATATCAATGAAAAAAATAATATTAACCAGAATTGACTAGAGATTAATTTCTTAAATAGGATCATTATTTCAGAATTAGGTAAGCGTAAATCTAGAATAACTTTATAAAAAGCTCTGTATTTTATTTAACTTAACTTTTGATCCTACCCTAGGGATAGGGATAGAAGTCAACGATAATGATAATGACAATTTTTTTTATATGTATAAATAAATAAATCTTTATTTCGAACTAATCCATATTTTGTAAGTACATACAAATATAAATAGCAAATTTATTTTCCTCGTGCGGGTCCCATTTGATGAACAAACACTCGATAAGAAAGAATGATTCAATTATATCTAATGACCCTCCGAAAGTCGCTCATAGTCGGCTCATTGATTGGCAAAAAAATTGGTCATCTGCAAAGAGTAGGTAAGAAGAATCTACGATGACATCCACGTCCATTTATTAATATAAATATAAAAAAAATAACCATAGATATACCTAATGTAAGAGCTCGCTAAACAGACATTGATTTCTGTTTTCATTTACGAGGATCACTTGTGCTATAACAATACAATTGTCCTCTCGGTCGTTCTACGTTATTGCACGGCTTACAACTCAACACCAAGGAATTGTGTAGGATTAGCGAGAGGAAATCCGAGGGAAATTGCAAGCTAATAATAATTGAAACGGGGTAAACAAAGCTTGGAAGCTCTACTAAGCCAAATCGATGTCGCTGTCGCAAATGCACCAAGAAATAGTTCAATACCTTCGTACCTGAATAAATGATACAATATGCAATACACTGTAGTAGTACGGACTACTATTATCGAAGACACATGTGATCATAATATACTTACTTATATTGTAATATGGGTTAGGTACCTTTATGTCATTATTACAAAATAATCCATTACTTTAAAGAGTAAGTTAGGTATGTCATGTTTTCGTCTTATTAAATACTAGCTGTCGCCCGCGGCTTCGCCCGCGTGAGTTTCGCTTAGATGAAAAATCTCTCTTGGAGCTTTTCATCAGATATTCCAGATCTCCAATTTTTATACGTCAGCAGAAAATGCTCATCAGGTTGAACGACTTTTAATAAGGCGCCATTTCCATATATGTTATAGTGTAGCTGGTCTCTTGCAGTTCTTCATCAGATGTTTCAGATCTTCAATTTTTATACGTCATCAGAAAATGCTCATCAGGTTGAACGGGTTATATTTTCTTGATATCACATTATTGTTTTTACACGACTGTCCAAAAAAGGAGTGTTATGTTTTCAGGATGGTTCATGTATGTATGTAAGTTACTTGATCCACCATAAAATGGCTTAACAGATTTTTTTGACTAGAGAAAAACCTTTTGTTTGACTCAGTGAGCTACAATAATAACACTTCCATGATGCCTACCTATAAAGAAATTTCGGAAATGATTATTGATTCGTCCTATTTATGAGGGAGGTTTGGTAAGATCATTGTCAGTCACACAAAATCTGCTGAACGGATACTCTTATAGTCGTATCCGTCATAGTTTGTGCTGGGCTCAACTAAAACGGGATTAACTTTACTACATTTTACTATCAAAATTTCCAATATCAAACACATTCAGAGTAAAATATAAGGACGTCTGTAAGGAAGAATGATGGGCCACTAGATACGACACGATGACCTATTTAAAAATATAATTAAAGGAAAGTTGAAAAGAAGAAGAGGTCCAAGGAGACCGAGAAAGAGTTATGTAAGGCCACTTAAAGAGAAGGCAGGCGTGTCGTGTCGTATCAAGACCTTAAACTTAAAGCCGAGAACAGAAAAGTGTGGCGTACACTTCACCGACAAGAAAGAAGAAGAAGAAATTACTACTATGCACCAGTGCAGTATGTCGGGTTTGTTCCGCTTTGATCATTTCAGTCGATGCTCGTGGCATGTTATTAGGGATCCGAATACCGGTAATATCGCACATTCAATTCGCAGTAGTCGGCTTGGAATTCACTGGCATTGTCTGTACCTACGGCAATCCTATGTGAAAATTAGCTTTGTAACCTACATTACACATAAGGTACTTATACTAGCTGAAATTAAATCCGTCACACAGATTTTCATTTAACACATACATCTATGTAATTCATAATTTAAATAAGGTTAATCAAGGTATTAAAATCTGTAGTTGTATTTAGCATAACAACGATTATCATCACTAGCGAATCATCTTATAAAAAAAAATATAACCCCATTTCCTTTGATGAATACCTAATTGTATGGACCATTTCAGAAATACAATTTGAATTTAATTTTCTCTTTCTCGTCACTGGCGGCAACAAATGGGTGCGCTAATTCGTAAATATTTTAATGGATAACCAGTAGGCACTAAATCGATAAAAACCTAGATACGAGTAGGTAGATAGATACTACGAGTGGACTGGAAGAATCAACTAAGTTCATAGACATACTAGAAAATTTATTAGGATGGAAAAAGTGCTCGAAAGGGTTTTTATAAATGGAATTCACTGCCATTCGTGTTTCTCCAAACTTGTTTCTTGATTAATTCTCATTGTGGAATGGGTAATCTCTAAGTACGCGGATATTCCGTAAGAGCCCCTCTTTTGCCAGTGAGCTACAAATACAAACTCATTAATTTTTAGTAGAACGATGTTTTAAATGCATTCATCTCTCGCAAAACAAGGCGAGGCAATGGAACCAGACCGCAATAAATTTAATATCGTACTAAAATGCATTAAACACTGCTACTCGTAAAAGTTGATTTCATTCGCAATTCAACAATATTCTCATTACTCTCAGTGAAACAATTATTTTAAACAAAGAGTTACCAAAAGATATAACATTTTATTCATATTTAAGGATGAATTACTGAATGTGATTGTACACAATCAAATTTATTTGTGTTCCTCTTCTTGAATCTACTAAGTAATTTTAAGTAAGTACCTACATACCTTTAAGTACCTATATATATTTAAAGTATGACCTAAACCTAAAAGTTCAGATCTTTTCTATTTAAATATTCAAAAGAAAGAAACCATTAAACTAGGTAGGTTTACCTGCCGTCGTACTTTGAGAAGGTAGATTACGACTAATGAGAACCGTTGTAGTTCCTGTGCCAAAAAACAAAACCGGTGATCTTTCCAGCCTTAAAAATTATAGACCTATCTCGTTGGGTACAATTTTAGGAAAAATTCTAGAAAACATAATTTCTCCAAAACTGAGACAATGCTTGAAGTTGAACGATGCTCAGTTTGGGTTTCGTCCCGGTCTCTCAACAGATTCCGCTATATTCAGTTTGAAAAGTACTGTGAACTACTACACGAAAAGGGAAACATCCGTTTATGGGTGTTTCCTAGACCTAAGTAGGGCTTTTGACCTAGTAAATTATAATTTACTCTGGGAGAAACTTCTATCATCGGGCGTTCCATCAAATATAGTGGATCTGTTGAGATATTGGTACGAGAACCAAACGAACCATGTGAAATGGGGCGACACAGTTTCTAATGATTTTAGATTAGAATGTGGAGTTCGCCAAGGGGGTTTGACCTCTCCGGACCTTTTTAGTTTGTATGTAAACGATCTGATCGAGGAGTTAAGGAGCACCAAAATCGGATGCCATATCGGTAATGTTTGTTTAAACAATTTCAGCTATGCTGATGATATGGTGCTCCTTGCCCCCTCGATTAGGGGCTTACGAAGCCTGGTAGCCATCTGCGAAAAGTATGCTCTTAATCATGGGCTTCGGTATAATGTTTTGAAGACCAAAATGATGGTATTTCGATCGAGTAAAGGGCCGGAGAGAATACTACCCGTATATTTGGATGGTGTCCTAGTGGAGAGAGTGGAGCAATTCAGATACTTGGGACATATTTTGACTGAGGACCTACGCGATGATGATGATGTGATACGCGAGCGCCGGGCCTTGTCCGTGCGCTGTAACATGCTGGCGCGCAGGTTCGCGCGCTGTGCCGATGAAGTCAAGCTGACACTCTTTCGAGCATACTGTCAAAGTTTCTACACAGCTCAATTGTGGGCCAACTGCACAGCGCGTATTCGGAGTAGCATCAGGATACAGTATAATAACGCATTCCGTATCCTGATGCGGTTACCGAGATACTGCAGTGCGTCGGACATGTTCGCGCAGGCCAGGGTCCCGGACTATTTCGCCATCATCAGGTCTCGCGTGGCATCGTTTTGGACGCGCATTCGTACCTCTAAAAATGAGATTCTGCACACACTGTCCCAGTATCTGGATTGTCCCATTCAAAAATACTGGCTCTCTGTACACCGTGACAGCAACAGGAAATAACCCTGTATTGTATTGTGCTATGATTGCAATATGTCTATTGTATTTTAGTTTTAGTTATACACTCTTTTGTAACTATGGGTTTATTGCCTGAAATAAATTATATTATTATTATTATTATATTATTATTATTACATAACATTCTACAGATGGGATCATTTTCTTTTTACCAAAATCTAATTAGGCATAGGTACTTAAGTGGGTACCTCACCGAATTTATAATAATAATGTTTTGAAAAATCGGACACGCAGGTAACACTGTAGTCAGATTTTTCAAAACATTTTTAGTTTGGTTTGATTGGTCAATTACTCGTAGATTAGTTAGACTGCAGCCCTATTAGATAGACTTGATGAAACGATATAAAAGTATTAATTTGGACATGCTTGATCTCGAACTGATCTTAAATTCGAGAAATGCGAGAAGTTTCCGATAATATAGGCACAAAAAAATCATATTTTTTTGTATTGCTTAGTTATAATTTTAAATTGGTGTCTAGTTTATTGGGGTGGTGAAGGTGGCTGTGTATAGTGTGCAGGCAGGGGGAATGCGGGGTGCGGGGCGGATATTACAGGGGAAGTCCCAAGCCATCGATCATCGTTACTGTCAGATGAGCGAAGCGCCTTTTAACGAGGTAGGTAGCCATGACTCCATGCTCGTTGTTAGACCTTCCCACTGACCAAATTGGACCCCAAATGAATACAAACTAATATATCTCAACTCACGCGGCACCTGAATCAAAACAGCCGAAATTAAACGTGGATACTTAGTACATAAATACAATATATAAGTACGTTCCTGAACAACTTTTCCTTATTATCTATTGGAGACAAAAAAATCCACTCATTCATACCAAATGCACGATCACTAATTGACTTTTCTATAAAATTTTAATGTTGTACATTCATCCTATCATTAGAAAAAGCGTAGGAAAAAGTCTCATTTTCATGTCAGAAAAAACTGCCTTCAAAATGTTATGTTACATTCAATATACATTATTAAACGCAAAAACCTCAAAGAAACATGTTAACATATAATTAGCCAAGTTGATTTATGTTCAATGAAATTCACTTTCATCTCAGATATTTTGATTTTGCCTACCTGCATGAAATAAACGAACAGGCTAAATGCTCTACCGTAAGATTTTTGATCAAAGATCTTTTACATCTTTGATCTAGAAGACTTTGATCGTGGCTGGATTCCTTCCTTCTACGATTGTTTTCCAGGCAGGTACAAAATACTAATATCGTTCTAAAAATATTTGAAGGAAAAAGTAGGTAAAAATGAATTTTACTCTAGATCTAAGATTTCGACAAAATTAAAGACTGCGTCTAAAAAAATAAGTCATCAATATTGTTTCCTTATCTTTTCTATCAATTAGACATCGAGGAACAATAAAACTAGCAACTTTACCTACTTTAATTTTTTATTTTGAAAATCTGTCGATTAACAAGTTCTTCCTACGCTACTCTAAAACAAAATTCTTATCTAGACTAGTAGATCTGACTCGAGAACATCTCGCAACATATAACTGTATATAATTGTGTATATGTAACTGTTAGTATTAAATTACGAGTCCCTTGTACACAAAAAGCTTTTAGCTACATACGATTTCATACCGCGGGGTAAGGGAGAAACTCATAATGCATTTTTGAGTAAGTATATATTTTGTATGAAGCAGGCCTATCTTGCTTGCATTTAAATGTGTTATTATAGGACTGTACAGATTTTGCAGCGAGTAAGAAAACCGCATAAAAATAAAAACCTAAATCAGTACACAACAATGAAGTCGAACATGTTATACATACCATAGAGCTAGCAATTTTTTTTTTTTATCGATTTTTTTTCCTATGTCTATGCTCTATACGCACTAGTTCGATTGTTAGTCCGGTGGTTGACCGAACTAGTGCTACTTTTCAATAGCGGTATAATCCGATTGGTACAAAGAAGGGAGCACACAAAGCACCGAGCTATATATCAGTTAATTGTCATGTAGACCTGCTCCCAAAATTAAAAGAAAAACAAGATTAATTAAGAACTTAGGTAGGTACCTACTTAAATAGGCACAACTGCTGTTTGCACCCACCCAAAGTACCTACTCAAAGAAAATAAGTAAAAAGGGTCGAGAGCTTTCGTGGGTTCATTCGCAAAATGGTAGAACGCATGGTAGGTTATATAAGTTGTAATAATAATGAACTCACATGTAAAATGGAGATACTTTTACGATCGCAAAAAAATAATTTTTCGATTAAAAATTTATGTAAAATGAGTCCTCTACTCCGCCGCCGTCGCACCGCTCGGTTCCGAGAAAGTATTTAATTTTACTCAACTTTTCGGACTGCAAACGACAGATATTTCCTTCACAGTCCCAGAGAAAACTGTAGACTCTGTCATATGTTCCACTTAGCTCACCACACAATAGTACATTGTTACCGAGTGGGTGAAAGTAACTTTTTTAAGGCCCGAGGCGAGGGCGCCAATAGTTCGAGGGACTTAAAAAAGTCTTTCACCCGAGGTAATCACTGTGCTTTTCATTACGAATACAAGGAAAGTAAAAATAAAAACATGAATTAGCTAAAGAAATAATGAGTATATTATACGGAAACATAAACAAAACTCAAACTTGAAAAAAAAAAATAAGATCGGATTGCGGCTTTAGCTTCCAGCATATTTTTTTTTCTGTGGCCGACTGACGGTGTGATGATAAAAAAATCTATATTATAAAAAATATATTCTTTAACTTCATGTTATTTCAATTTTACATAATATGTTGAATGGCTGTATAGAAAGTCGGAACATGGTCTAACAGAATAACGTGAAAATAGAACTAGTTTTTTTAAATAATTTGACAGCTGTAAGTTGAAAACGTTTGTCCCTAGGGCTGAAAAGTATTACTTTCACCACGCTCCTCAGGCAACTTCAGAATTACTTTCAGAGTATGAGTAATGAAAATATATTTTTTTGGCCTCACCGCGTGCTGGTTTTTTTTAATGTCAATCAGGCCCAATTCATACATGTTATTTGATGCTACTGCAACTGGATCTAGCTTTTTAGGGCTTTTTCTATATAATGTGACCACGCGAAACCATTTTCTATTCTACGACATTTCAATGCGATATCAATAATAACCTCTATCTAGGTACATTCTATATAATCTTGGCTAGAGAAAGCAGTTTATCCCGGATCAATATACCTAGGTACTTCCTTTTAGTATATTAAGTTGAAGCAAGCTTTGCTTTATGCAACTTCTTTAGATACCTACCTAAGTTTGAAATTAATTCAAGAAATAGCTAGTATGTGCATACAAATCTAATTAAATTATTTATTCAATTTTTCTTCCCAGTTAACATTAAATAAATTAAAAGCCCAATGTTTAGTATCCGCTTTGTATAAGTTATTAAAATATTCATCCAATTTTCTGCCAGAATTTATTATTTGTTTTACTTTGCGGCGCAGATCCATCTAAATTTTCCTCAAAGTTACTTGCCTACTATACGCCCTATGCCTATATTTTGAATTTACCTACACAGATCACTGGTGAATCAACTTGCTAAATAAGACCAGTCAAGCGTGATTTAGACACTTAAGAAGATTAAATGAGACCTGTCAAGAATGTCAAATCTTCAATCGCAAGTTCGTGGATGATAAATGATGTTTTAATAAATCAGTCCCTCTAATAAGTCTATTATGGAGAAACTTTGTGGAATGAGATCGACATTATCTTCTTCTGAATACATTTTTCAGTTGTTTCCTTTTATTTGGTATCTTTTGCGTAACATAATAGGTTTAATGAGAACAAAAGAAGTGTAGGTAGAGATTACATCCGTTACGAAACATCGCGGGATCCGACCGAAACGGAAACGGTAGGTAAAACCGTCAGAAAGTGGCGGGAAGTCGGCGGTACCTCCGGTATGAGGTTTTATAGAGTACTCTCTATATTTAAGCTCATTGTTGCTGGCGATTTGCATAAATGATTTATGACCAGCGGTTTTCTTTAGGCTCTGAAAACATTAATTGATGAGATACACGTTGGACCCACACCTGTTTCATGTTTCTCGGCAATTATGCGTAATGAGATAAATAAAATATGCAAGTTAAATTTTAATTTTAGGTATTCTAATCGTTGTTTGATTTTTCAACATATATTTAAGACCTATTTTTATTTTAAAGCTTGAGTTACTTGTAATGATCAGCTAAGGGTTATGTATTTTTATGTAAACAATAAGACTTTGACCGTTAAACCCTAGATTTATTGGTTGTGGGTGTTGTGGATATTACACATAGCTGATCTAGTCTACTACAACTAGTCAGCGCTACCAAAGCACGCAATGAGTAACAAGCTAATTATTTAAAAATAAAAAACACGACTGACAACTTACATAGCCTATCTCACTCGGAGGAATGCAAGGAATCTAATATTACCTTTCACATCAAAATCTGTTAAGTCGTTCAGGACTTATGGTGGAATAAAGAAACTGGAAAAAAACCGGCGTGCGAATGTGAAGCTGCAGTACGGCACGTTGCCCATTATTGTTCAGGATTGTCCCCTAACGAAATACCATGGTAGTCTAGCAGAACTATTCTCTCTCGAGAACAACGCTTTCCTCTGGATTCAGAACTTATTTAATAAAATAAAGAAACTTACATACAATACATGCTTACATACATGAACCTTGAAGACATAACACTCCTTTTTTGGTCAGTCGTGCAAAAACGTCATATCGGTATCGCCGGAAGGGATTCCCATAACTGGCTACCTTAGTAAAAGCAACCAGGAGAGTCAGCAATATGAACTACGAGCCTCGTATTTTCGTTAACTGTAACTACCGGAAGGTAACCCCCGCTAAACCGGGTCGTTTGCCTACCTACATACGTAAAGGCTGCTGAATTTTAGTGTCAGTGGAAGCAAACTAAGGTAGGTACTTATCTATGTAACGTAAATAAATATTGAGCACCTTACCTAGGCGGTATCATAAAAATAAGAAAATATCTTCTAACAGCTAACCTTATAGTTCTTTTTTCGTCGAGCCATAGTATATTATATTTTGACGACCTCCGTGGCCCAACGGTCATCACGCCGGACCGCCACACCGGAGGTCCCGGGTTCGATCCCCGGTCGGGTCAAGATGGAAAATGATCTTTTTCAGATTGACCCGGGTCTTGGATGCTTATCTATATATGTATTTGTTATAAAATATAGTATCGTTAAGCTAATATGAAGGTATGGTAAAAGATATTAGAAAAGAGATTAAGAAGTCTTAGTGAGGCAGGCATAAGTATGAATCAGTTTGATTCCATGCCTGGTAGAGGTACAACAGACGCTATACATATTTATTATGCGACAGTTAGTCGAGAAGTACCGAAGGGCCGAAAATAACCTGCATATGGCGTTTATAGACCTTGAAAAGGCGTATATAATAGAAGTAGTTATGGTGGGCTATGAAGCAAAAAGGAGTGCCAGCACAGTACATGGAGTTGATTCGCGCAATGTACCAGAAGCATGTCACGAAGGTTAGATCTGTCGCTGGAGTAACTGAGGGTTTTGGAGTTACGGTCGGCCTGCATCAGGGATTAGCTTTAAGCCCGTACCTCTTCTTGTTAGTTATGGATGCTCTGACATCGGCCCTGCAAGGAGAGGCACCCTTTCTCACTTTCTCGGAAATATTTTCGAGAACGGTTAATTTTCCTAAAAACTCGAGAAAATTCTGAGAATTTTCGGAAAAATTCGGGAACGTTTTCTCCCAATTTTTTGCGAAAGTCTGTCTGTTACTATTTCACGGCGTTTTAAAATTTTAATAAAAAACATAGGACTTTTTGAGGTAGTCCACTTAGAGCACTAATCCGAACAGCACAAACGCGAACAGCACAAGACCTTGTCCACGAACAGCACAATTTAATATTTTGGCATGTGCTGTTCGTGGATTCTAATTTTTATTTTATTTTGGTCCACGAACAGCACATACAACTATTATACTTATATTATGTATATTGATTTGTAAATACTCTTGGAACCTAGTGCTGTCTGCTGAATGTGTTCCTTATACAGGCGATATTATTTTTGTTACTAAATGTCGCCTAGACATATTTCGTACGTACCAACGAAAGTAGGCATTTGTAATTAATAAACGATCAAGTGATGTTATCGGTATCTTTTATTTAACATCGTCCTGTATAAGGAACACATTAGCAGATAGCACTAGGTTCCAACAGTATTTACAAATCAATATATATAAGTATAATAGTTATATGTGCTGTTCGTGGACAAAATAAAATAAAAATTAGAATCCACGAACAGCACATGCCAAAATAATTAAATTGTGCTGTTCGTGGACAAAACTGTGCTGTTCGCGTTTGTGCTGTTCGGATTAGTGCTCTAAGTGGACTACCTCGACTTTTTGCCGCGGATGGAACCGCGGGCAACAGCTAGTACTGAAAGGTTTTTCTCTGAAAAATTCTCAGGAATGAAATTATCAAGAGTTCTCTGAGATATTCTCGGGAATGAAATTTTCAAAAAAATTCTCGAAAATTTCTCTGTTATTTCTTGGAATTTTTCTCGGGAATGAAATATTCAAGAAATTTCTCGGATTTTTTTTTTTATTTTCTTGAAAATTTTCTCAAGAATGAATGTCTCAAGAAACTGCGGAAAATTATAATATTTCACTATAATATTAGGTACTTTTCCAACAATTTTCGTTTTAGGGAATATTTCCGAGAACGTTTCCAAAAATTCTCGAAAATTTCGGAAACGGCACATCATTATTTTTTGAGACAGCAAACTTATCAATAATGAAACAAAATAATTAATATTAATCAAGCTATATTTAGCCAGTGGCTGCGTATGGCTTGAAATGTTGTAATCTACTCGAACGTTATTCTCGGCAATAGGGGACCGGACAACTTTTTTTTTATGCTTCTTTGAAATATCTCACAATAATAGAATCATCCGTAAAAGAATCGCATCAATAACCAAAGTATTTTCCAAGATATAGCTAAAAACAGTACACATTTTTAAGCGATGTTTGGACGATACCAAAACGCCCCTAACTAAACGTGCATTCATATGACGTCACGCGTAGAAAATGGACTTTCACAAAAAGTTTGAACTCTAATAAATGGGCCGTTTCGTGTGGATTTGCCGTTGGCGCCAAGCGTTCGCCCGCGATCCAAGTAGTGTCGGTTTTTTGTGCACAAGTCAAAGGTATTTGCCGCAAGCCGCAAACAGCCGAGTAGACGTGTTGGCCCAAAAATCGACGAATGGTTTTTATAATTGCTATTATAATTTTTGCAGGCGTTGTTTTTAAGTAAAAAAAATGTGGGAAAATCGTGAATGTTTAGAACTTTCATCTATAAAAATGGTAATTAATAGCGAGAAATTAAACTTAGACCTTATATTGAAGATTAAATATAAGTATAAATAAGAATAACCTAGGGTAGTGAAAAATGATTGCTATTATTATTCTTGCAGACGTTGTCTTATATATATATTTCTCTCGGAAGTACCAGTACCAACCTATCAATATCATAAAATCTCCGTGCTTCTCTTTTTACACGACTGACCAAAAAAAGAGTGTTATGTTTTCAGGGTTCATGTATGTATGTATGTATTTTAATTTCTTTCTTCTTCTTCTTCTTTTGTAATTTCTTTATTCCACCATATAAGTCATGAACGGCTTAACAGATTTTGATGTGAGAGGTATTGTTAGATTCCTTGTTTAAGCCCTCTTAAGCCCAATCTTAAGCCCGAATGACATTAAGTTGTCAACACAGAAATAAATTTTTCTTACTATTATTATATGTCTGTGGATGTCAGTCGTGTTTTTTATTTTTAAAATAATTAGCTTGTTTATCCCACTGCTGGCGACAAACGCTGAAGAGACCGACGAACGTGTAGACAGCATCACGAAACTCTCGCCGAGCTCATTGGGCCAACGCGTTGGGCCAGTGTCTAGCGGGCGCTTTAGGATTTTCCTTGTGTGTTGTGTGTTGTGTAGGTTTAAAAAAACTTACGTCAGCTAATGTGTCAATGTCAATTCAGTTCAAATAGATTGATAAGGTCTCTCAGTCAGATTCAGATTGTAGGTTATGGATGAAGGTCGTCCATATAATTATTAAAATTTAGATTTTATTTTACACCATACCTACCTAATTCATTTTAGATCAAGCTTCCTATCACATTACGTAGGTACCAAAGAGGATCTAAATCACTATGTAACGTACCTACACACAAAACTGATAAATTTCTTATCTTTGACCTTCGGTTAAGATTAAACAGAAAGGTGTATTACACCTTATAATTATTAAAATTTCCATATAATTATTAAAATTTAGATTTTATTTTACACCATACCTACCTAATTCATTTTAGATCAAGCTTCCTATCACATTACGTAGGTACCAAAGAGGATCTAAATCACTATGTAACGTACCTACACACAAAACTGATAAATTTCTTATCTTTGACCTTCGGTTAAGATTAAACAGAAAGGTGTATTACACCTTATAATTATTAAAATTTCCATATAATTATTAAAATTTAGATTTTATTTTACACCATACCTACCTAATTCATTTTAGATCAAGCTTCCTATCACATTACGTAGGTACCAAAGAGGATCTAAATCACTATGTAACGTACCTACACACAAAACTGATAAATTTCTTATCTTTGACCTTCGGTTAAGATTAAACAGAAAGGTGTATTACACCTTTCTGTTTAATCTTAACCGAAGGTCAAAGATAAGAAATTTATCAGTTTTGTGTGTAGGTACGTTACATAGTGATTTAGATCCTCTTTGGTACCTACGTAATGTGATAGGAAGCTTGATCTAAAATGAATTAGGTAGGTATGGTGTAAAATAAAATCTAAATTTTAATAATTATATGGACGACCTTCATCCATAACCTACAATCTGAATCTGACTGAGAGACCTTATCAATCTATTTGAACTGAATTGACATTGACACATTAGCTGACGTAAGTTTTTTTAAACCTACACAACACACAACACACAAGGAAAATCCTAAAGCGCCCGCTAGACACTGGCCCAACGCGTTGGCCCAATGAGCTCGGCGAGAGTTTCGTGATGCTGTCTACACGTTCGTCGGTCTCATTCAGCGTTTGTCGCGTTCCCAGCAGTGGGATAAACAAGCTAATTATTTTAAAAATAAAAAACACGACTGACATCCACAGACATATAATAATAGTAAGAAAAATTTATTTCTGTGTTGACAACTTAATGTTATTCAGGCTTAAGATTGGGCTTAAGAGGGCTTAAGCAAGGAATCTAACAATACCTCTCACATCAAAATCTGTTAAGCCGTTCATGACTTATATGGTGGAATAAAGAAATTACAAAAGAAGAAGAAGAAAAAAGAAATTAAAATACATACATACATACATGAACCCTGAAAACATAACACTCTTTTTTTGGTCAGTCGTGTAAAAAGAGAAGCACGGAGATTTTATGATAGGTTGGTACTGGTACTTCCGAGAGAAATATATATATAAGACAACGCCTGCAAGAATAATAATAGCAATCATTTTTCACTAGCCTAGGTTATTCTTATTTATACTTATATTTAATCTTCAATATAAGGTCTAAGTTTAATTTCTCGCTATTAATTACCATTTTTATAGATGAAAGTTCTAAACATTCACGATTTTCCCACATTTTTTTTACTTAAAAACAACGCCTGCAAAAATTTTAATAGCAATTATAAAAACCATTCGTCGATTTTTGGGCCAACGTCTACTCGGCTGTTTGCGGCTTGCGGCAAATACCTTTGACTTGTGCACAAAAAACCGACACTACTTGGATCGCGGGCGAACGCTTGGCGCCAACGGCAAATCCACACGAAACGGCCCATTTATTAGAGTTCAAACTTTTTGGGAAAGTCCATTTTCTACGCGTGACGTCATATGAATGCACGTTTAGTTAGGGGCGTTTTGGTATCGTCCAAACATCGCTTAAAACTGTGTACTGTTTTTAGCTATATCTTGGAAAATACTTTGGTTATTGATGCGATTCTTTTACGGATGAATCTATTATTGTGAGATATTTCAAAGAAGCATAAAAAAAAAGTTGTCCGGTCCCCTATTGCCGAGAATAACGTTCGAGTAGATTACAATATTTCAAGCCATACGCAGCCACTGGCTAAATATAGCTTGATTAATATTAATTATTTTGTTTCATTATTGATAAGTTTGCTGTCTCAAAAAATAATGATGTGCCGTTTCCGAAATTTTCGAGAATTTTTGGAAACGTTCTCGGAAATATTCCCTAATACGAAAATTGTTGGAAAAGTACCTAATATTATAGTGAAATATTATAATTTTCCGCAGTTTCTTGAGACATTCATTCTTGAGAAAATTTTCAAGAAAATAAAAAAAAAAATCCGAGAAATTTCTTGAATATTTCATTCCCGAGAAAAATTCCAAGAAATAACAGAGAAATTTTCGAGAATTTTTTTGAAAATTTCATTCCCGAGAATATCTCAGAGAACTCTTGATAATTTCATTCCTGAGAATTTTTCAGAGAAAAACCTTTCAGTACTAGCTGTTGCCCGCGGTTCCATCCGCGGCAAAAAGTCGAGGTAGTCCACTTAGAGCACTAATCCGAACAGCACAAACGCGAACAGCACAAGGCCTTGTCCACGAACAGCACAATTTAATATTTTGGCATGTGCTGTTCGTGGATTCTAATTTTTATTTTATTTTCGTCCACGAACAGCACATATAACTATTATACTTATATATATTGATTTGTAAATACTGTTGGAACCTAGTGCTATCTGCTAATGTGTTCCTTATACAGGACGATGTTAAATAAAAGATACCGATAACATCACTTGATCGTTTATTAATTACAAATGCCTACTTTCGTTGGTACGTACGAAATATGTCTAGGCGACATTTAGTAACAAAAATAATATCGCCTGTATAAGGAACACATTCAGCAGACAGCACTAGGTTCCAAGAGTATTTACAAATCAATATACATAATATAAGTATAATAGTTGTATGTGCTGTTCGTGGACCAAAATAAAATAAAAATTAGAATCCACGAACAGCACATGCCAAAATATTAAATTGTGCTGTTCGTGGACAAGGTCTTGTGCTGTTCGCGTTTGTGCTGTTCGGATTAGTGCTCTAAGTGGACTACCTCAAAAAGTCCTATGTTTTTTATTAAAATTTTAAAACGCCGTGAAATAGTAACAGACAGACTTTCGCAAAAAATTGGGAGAAAACGTTCCCGAATTTTTCCGAAAATTCTCAGAATTTTCTCGAGTTTTTAGGAAAATTAACCGTTCTCGAAAATATTTCCGAGAAAGTGAGAAAGGGTGCCTCTCCTTGCAGGGCCGATGTCAGAGCATCCATAACTAACAAGAAGAGGTACGGGCTTAAAGCTAATCCCTGATGCAGGCCGACCGTAACTCCAAAACCCTCAGTTACTCCAGCGACAGATCTAACCTTCGTGACATGCTTCTGGTACATTGCGCGAATCAACTCCATGTACTGTGCTGGCACTCCTTTTTGCTTCATAGCCCACCATAACTACTTCTATTATATACGCCTTTTCAAGGTCTATAAACGCCATATGCAGGTTATTTTCGGCCCTTCGGTACTTCTCGACTAACTGTCGCATAATAAATATGTATAGCGTCTGTTGTACCTCTACCAGGCATGGAATCAAACTGATTCATACTTATGCCTGCCTCACTAAGACTTCTTAATCTCTTTTCTAATATCTTTTACCATACCTTCATATTAGCTTAACGATACTATATTTTATAACAAATACATATATAGATAAGCATCCAAGACCCGGGTCAATCTGAAAAAGTTTATTTACTATGTGGGGACGCCAGCGCGAGCACCAGACGGGTGATCAGTCCACTTATGCTGGGACCATTTCACCCAATTCCCCGAGACCCGTATAGGGTTTTGAGTTACCTGGTAACTCACGTTGGTGGCGACCCATTGAATCTACCTGTTACTTTGCAGAATTTTAACATCTGCCCTATTGTAATGTTGCTCAGATCATCCTCAGATAGGACGTCTGAGCCCAATACTTCTCTCCTTGCAGCGGCAAATGCAGGACATTCTGCTATTAAGTGAAAGCTAGTTTCCTCTTCTTCCAGGCAGCTGGGACAAATGGGATCGTCCATTTGCTTAATCACTGTCAAGTGCCTGTTTAGTTGACAGTGTCCTGTGAGGATTCCTATAATGATTCTAATGTTCTTCCTACTCAATTTGAGCAGGTGTTTTGATTTCTTTTGGTCTGCTGCTTTGATGAAGATTTTAGATTGTCTTAGACTTCTAGTTCTTCTCCATCTTCTATTGGATTCTACTTTCATTCTATGCTTGATGACGCCTTTCGTTATCCCATAGGCTATGGGAAGTCTGGGTTCAGGTCCCATGAAGGTTTCATCTGCTCCTTTCCTAGCAAGTTCGTCTGCTCTTTCATTGCCAGTTATGCCTCTATGACCTGGAACCCAGGCCACAGTGACCGCAGTATTGTTGGCCAGCCTGTTCAGAGCATCCTTGCATTCTTTAACTAACGCCGACGTTGTTTCTTCTTTATCTAGTGCTTTTAGCGCTGCTTGGCTGTCACTGTATATGATGACTTTTTCCGTATTGTCGGGCCATTCGCTTATAGTGTTCACACACTCCAGGATTGCGTTTATTTCTCCTTGGAACACGCTAGCGTATTTACCCAATTTTACGGTTCTTTCATATTCTGTACCGTCCTGATGTGTGATCAGTATACCGGAGCCAGATAGCTTTGTAGATTCTTTCCTGGAGCCATCAGTGAAACAGGTTGTCGTGACAATGCCCGCCTCATCTGCGACTTTCCAGTCTTTTCTGGTACCTATGTGTATCTTGTACTTTTTGTCAAAGATCCTTGCTTTCCTGATGAGATCATTATTTGCTAGGATCATTGACAGGTTACCTATATATTCGCGTTCTATTTCCACGTGACCTTTGTCTGTGTGTATCCCTTTCCAGAGTTTATGGCTTTTTAGTCGAAACCATTGCTCTGTTGCCCTCCTTTTTATTTCTATGTCCAATGGATTTAGACCGAGGGCCATTTCTAGTGACGCCGTCGGGGTTGATTTCATCACCCCCGATACCATCAGTCCAGCCAGTCTTTGGACCTTGTCTAGTTCCCTTTTGTTGGTACTTTGAGCAGCTTTATGCCACCACACTATGGCACCGTGAAGAATTCTTGGCATTATTATTGCCTTGTATACCCATATGAATATTTCGGGTTTCATTCCCCAGGTTCTTCCTATCGCTCTTCGGCACTGCATCATGGCCACTTTCGCCTTTGCGCAAGTGTCCACGATGTGAGACTTGAAGGTAAGTGTGTCGTCTATGATAACACCCAGATACTTGATTTCTCTTACCATCTCTAGATTGGTGTTATTGATTTGGATAGGAGCAGGTAACGACTTGTTCCTTTTGGTGGTAAATAAAACGAGCTTGGTTTTATTTGGATTCAAGTTTAGTCCCTTGCTTCTACACCATTCTAGGGTTACTTTTAATCCTCTATTCATAATATCTCTTATGACACTAAGAACTTTTCCTGATACTAGAAGTGCACCGTCGTCTGAATATACTTGTGTGTATATGTGCAGTTTGTTTAGTTTTTGGATAAGTTCATCTATAAGCAGACACCACAGGAGGGGCGAAAGACAACCACCTTGTGGGAAACCCCTCTTTGCTCTTATTGTATGTGTGGTGTTTGCTAGCTCCGCAGTGATTGATCTATGTTTCAGCATGTTTTTTATCCATCCTGAAATCTGTTTGTCTATACCCTCTCGTTCAAGAGCTTGTTCTATTGATTCCGGGGTTGCTTTATCGAATGCTCCTTCCACATCGAAGAAACACCCGAGGGCATATTCCGATTCGCTAATTGATCTCTGAATCCGTGTCACTATGCTATGGAGGGCAGTCTCCGTAGATTTGCCTTCCATATATGCATGTTGATTTCCATGTAGTGGATTTGAGGTCTTTTCTATTTCAGTTCTTATTTGTTTGTCTAAAATTTTCTCTATTGTCTTTAACATAAAGGAGGAAAGGCTTAAGCACCTGAAAGATTTCATTTCTTGGTACGAGCTTTTTCCTGGCTTTGGAATGAAGACTGCTCTTACCTCTCTCCAACGTTTTGGTATGTAGTTGGTACCGATACTGCTTGAAAACAGTTTCAGTAGGTCTTCTATAATATACTTCAGTGCTATTTGGAGCATTTTCGGGATAATCCCGTCCGGCCCAGGTGATTTGTAGGGTTGGAAGGACTCCACACTCCATTCTATCCATTCTCTTGTTATGACCGCTGTAGCACCTCCGGAGTAGGTCACCGTGGTCATTTCTTCATCGACGAAGTCCACGCATTCAGGAAAATGCGTGTCCATCATGTTCTCTAAGATTTCTTTTGGGTTAGTGATTAGAACTTTATCCTTCCTAATGCTACCTAGTTGGCTGCTTCTATCCTTGGTGAGTACTTTCACCAGTCTTGCTGCTTCAGGGTAGCTGGAGATTTCCCCACTATATACTTTCCAGCTTCCCCTGTCTTCTTTACGACAGTCATATTTAAATGTGTTTCTATCTTGTCTATACCTCTCCCAGCTCTCATTGTCATCCTTGTTCTTTAGGGCAACTCTGAGAGCTCGCTTGGTTCTTTTCCTGGCTTTTTGCAGTGACTTGTTCCACCATGGTTGTCCCTTGCCTGGTTTGATCACCGTCAATGGACAAGCCTTGTGGAATGCCTCTTTCAGGGCATTATTAAGTCTTTCAGCTTCTTTGTCTAGATCTTCTTTGCTTCTGAGAGCCATTGTTTCCCCCGGGACCCATTTTTTTTTCATTTCGTTTTCGAAGATGTCCCAGTTCGTTTTCCTGGCATTCCTTATTGTAACACTATCACATACACAGTCTATATTGAACGTTATTCGGCGATGGTCCGAAAAAGCGTCGGATTCATCGACTGTCCAATTCCTGACAAAGGTACTAATTTCGCGTGTCGATATGGTGATGTCAAGCACCTCCTCGCGTGCGCGTGTGACAAAAGTGGCCACATTTCCTATATTTAAAATTTCTAGATCAGAGGCAACAATAAAATCCAAAAGCAGATCTCCCTTCTTGTTGCAGTCCGTGCTGCCCCAGGCCAAGTGGTGGGCGTTGGCATCAAGGCCTACAACAATCTGGGTGTCCTTACCTTTGTACATCCTTATCACCTCTTCTAGCTCCTGGGATGGCGGTTTATAATCGGTCTCACTGGGTAAGTAAGCCGAAGCAAGCGCCACTCTTGATTTCTTGTTCTTTTCCCTTTCCACAGTAATTTCCACTGTAACAAGGTCTCTGTAACATAGAGTTTCTATTAGTCCTAGCGATCTGACCCTGTTACTTGCAAAAATGCACGTCCGGGGATTGCTCACCATCGTTGTGATAGAAGAGTTTCCCTCCCAGGGAGCCGAGGCCAACCACACGTTTGTTGGCCACGTATGGCTCTTGTATCAGGGCGATGTCTATACCCTTCTCAACCACATACCGGTTAAGTTCTGTCATAGCCTCTCGGCAGTGGTGAAGGTTTACTTGAAGAATTTTTAAAGTGTTTGTGTGTTTTTTATTTATGGTGTGACCCATTGTGTAGTGTGTGTGTGTGTGTGTGTGTTAGAAGAACACACACCAAATATGCTATGTCCCGTTCTAATTAGACTCAGGGTCGTCTAGCAGATCCTCCTCCAGTATACGGGACTCCTCGAAGTCCATATCAAGAGGAGGCAGCTGCCGCGACTCCCGGTCTTCATTAGGACGGGAACTTTGTGGCGTAAGGCTGCCAATCGCCTGGTCAGGCTTTCGACCGCTTCCTGGGACCGCCTTATAGGTACCCATCAGCTGGTCAGATCCTTTACCGGCAATCGGCTGCCTGCCACCGCAACTGCAGGAGCACGAGTGCTCGTCCGTCTGTACGTCTATGTCTCTGGCTTTCAGTCCAGATCCTTCTTTTGCCGGAGTAAGGTATGTAAGTGAAATACTTAAACAGTGTTAAAAGCTATGTAGCATAATATAAACCAATGGCATCTAACATACATAATAATCATAATCCTTTCAACTGTTTTAGTGCACCTACATATCAATTGATGAGAGTCCGAATATTGTAAATAGTGTAATTTTGAGCAAACCTGCTTGGATGTGGGGAGCAGAAATGGGCAGTAATGATAAAAATGTGGTAATCGGCAATGAAGCTGTGTGGACCAATAATAATGAAGGGAATGGAGATGCCAGGCAAAAGCGTTTGCTAGGAATGGATCTTGTTCGGTAAAATATCTATTAAAATATTTTATACATATATTTGTTCTTTCTGAGTGATATTTATGTAAAGTGTATGTACCTATGTAATCTAATTAGTGTAAATGAGGATAGGCATTTGATTTGATGTCTTAAGTCTAATCCAGAAATCTTCATCTCATCTGTATTAGCATATTTATGTGCACACATGCATAAGTGTTGCTTCTTTTCACATTAAATTAAAACAAATGTATCTCTAGGTCAATATCATTTTAATAAATATTTTTTTTTATTTTAGATTAGGTTTAGAGAGAGGAGATACAGCTTCAGATGCCTTAGAAGTGATAACTACTCTCCTCGAAAAACATGGACAAGGTGGCCCATGTTCAGAGTTTGATGACAGCCTTTTCTACCATAATTCATTTATAATAGCAGACCCTCATGAGGCTTGGGTTTTAGAAACTAGTGGCAAGCTATGGGTCGCTGAAAAGATTGAAAAAGGGTACAGAAATATATCTAATGGTCTGACTATCACTACAAATATAGATAAACATTCAAAGAATTTATATGAGAAAGTGAAAAACATGGGTTTGTGGGATGGACAGGTGAGATGTTTGTTCTTCAAGTCAATTATTCTTGCCAAGTTGCAGATAATTGTTTTGCGCTACTTGTAAAAATTAAAAGTGAAATTTGTTAACTTGTTATAGAGTGAGTTCAATTTTAAAAAATGCTTTTCTGCCGGTGGTGACGTGCTAAGGCAGCAAGAAGGAGAGAAGCTGTTGAAGGAACGCAGTGCCAAAGCTACTTTCGACGTAAATGATATGTTTGCAGTATTGAGAGATAAAGAGAGTGGCATTTGTCGAGAATGTAACGATTCATTTCCTACACAGGGCAGCCAGGTTTGTTAAATTGCATTTTAATGACAAGTTAGGCCTAAAATGAAATCTGTGGTTCCAATATTCATAAACATGTAGCTTATTTTTAATAAATAGCTTTGTCTGTGTGAATTGGAGATTGTACCTGTTTAGACGGGAAAAACATAATACTCTCACATTGTAATAACTGGATGATGAAATACCACAGGTGTCGGTCCTGACCTCCACTGGCGTAAACGTTCACTGGTTCACGGCGACACCAGACCCCAGCATATCCTATTTCAAACCCTTCATATTTACGCCGGGAGTACAAGTTTCTCCGCACACAGCCAGTCCAAATGAGGTATTTTAATAATAATATACCAGTAGGTGCTAACTAACACACATGTTTATGGCAGATTTTCTAAAAAAATAGTTTTGTACTTTTCAAATTGGTATCTCAGATTTTTCGATCTCTGTATAGAACTAAAACCAGCATCTCTGTAAATCTCAGGCACAAATACTTTACTTCTTCCAGCAACACAGACTTCAGCGCTCGGGGGTGGAAGTCCATGTTGCTCTATGACTTAGATGATACATTTACTTTATTGGATCGCATTTTACTCTAGTAACTGAATTATTTCATCATTATTTTTATTGTATTTACAGCCACTGCGAGAACACCACTTATACAAGCTTCATTCAAAATTTGTACGCAAAGGGAATACCAAAAAAACTGCCGAGCTACTAAAAGAAAAGGTGTGGCTAAATTGATTCGATAAGAAGAAATTAGAGTACACTATCAATCACCACATTGGATCGAATACTTATTGAAAGCATTCGCCGTTAATAAGCGTTGCTACAGACGATTTAGACAATAGGAACAATGCACAAACCACTTACCACGTAGGCAGGCTTCTAGCACGATTCCTCACGAATAGTTCTTCCTTTAGACACCTGGCCGGCCAGCCACACACGATTATAAAGTTCCAAAAAAACTGTTGAGCACTTGAAGTTTGATTAGGATAATTGAGTAAAAAAGATGTAATGTTTGGTGCGCGCGCGCCTTCGATTCAACGTCCAGACTCAGAATAGTTTTCTGGTTCTGCCACCAGCCTATGGCGCTGTATTCCAAGACGCCGGTAGGATAGTACATGCGCCGGCGGTAATCCGGGCGCTCCATTGGCTAAATCGCCTGCAGCACGACGAATCATGATGATTGACAAGTGCGTCGATAACGCGCGCGAAATTCGAATTGAAAAGTAAACGAAGTTTACGTTGAAAACGGAACATTCCGCCCACCAAAATACCAATGGGATTTTCCCAGAGTAAGAATAAGAAACGGTAATTAACGATAAATATGTTTAAGTTACTATCCTAAACTTAAAGCTAAGAAATGCTAAGTTATAACGATTATACGGATGGTAGAGGACATAGTTTGACCAAAGGTCTCTTAAGCGAGTGATCTCTGGCTGTTCTAATGGTTGCGACTCTAACTACCCCATCAGGGCCAGGATGCAAAGAAACAACTCGTCCTAATGCCCATTGAAGAGGAGGCCGATTGTCCTCTTTTATAAGTACGATTGAGTTTACAGTTAACGGTGTTGAGTCCGTGGTCCATTTTGCTCGCTGAGTTAACCCATGTAAATATTCATTTTTCCAGCGTTTCCAAAATTGTTGTTGAAAAGATTGGATAAGTTGCCATCGATTCAGTCGATTGATTTTTACGTCCTTGTAGTCGAAATCAGGAACTGCTGTAAGAGGTTCTAGCGTTAAAAAATGACCGGGCGTAAGAACGTTCAAATCGTTAGGATCCGAGCTCAATGGACACAAAGGCCGCGAATTTAAAATTGATTCGATCTGAGCGAAGAGTGTGGTAAGCTCTTCAAACGTTAGGACCTGATCGCCAACAATACGGTACAAATGACTCTTTGCGGCTTTGATTTGGATTTCCCACACCCCTCCGAAGTGGGGAGCAGAAGGTACGTTACGTTTAAAATCTATTTTTTCCGCATGAGAGGCTTGTTCGATACATGATGCTAGTTGTGAACTTGCACCAACGAAATTCGTACCGCAGTCAGAGTGAATAACATTGCAGCGGCCACGACGAGAAACGAAGCGACGCAATGCCGCGATGAAGCCGTCAGTCGATAAAGTAGAAACCACCTCAAGGTGCACTGCTTTTGTACTCAAGCATACGAATAAACACAAGTACGCTTTATCGATTTTAGCACCACGATGAAGCCCGAGCTTAATTCGAAAAGGCCCTCCTAGATCGACACCTACGACAGAGAAAGGTTTTGCCTGATTGACACGAAAGGCCGGAAGGTCGCTCATAAAGGGTTGCAAAGGTTTCGGTTTAAGACGGTAGCATCTTATGCATCTTGAAAGATGATGACGTACAGCATGCTTTGCCGCAAGTATCCAAAACTGTTGTAAAATCAGATAGTTGGTTGTGTTCAGACCGGGATGAAAATTGTTTCGATGAATAGATTCGATTACAGCTGATGTAAGAACACTCTTTTTGGGCAATAATGCGGGATACTTATGTTCGAAGTCAAGATCGGAGCGCGATAGGCGCCCGCCTACTCTGAGTATACCCTGCTCGTCCAAAAACGGATTTAGTTTACGAAAACTGCGAGGTAACTGTATCTTTGATTGTAATTTGGATATAACATCCGAAAAACAACGCTGTTGGAAATGTTTGACGATAATTAGTAACGCACGATGACGCTCAGCGTCCGTTACGAAAAGATTATCTGATCGCGGAACAGTGTTACGCATGTTATTACAAAACCTGCGAACGTAAGCGATAATGCGACAGATTTTATCTAAAGAAGAATATTTTTCGAATAGCCGATCAATTATAGACGTGTGATTAACGCTTTCGATTTGATCCGAAACGAGAACCGTGGTGCGACGCTGCTCAGAGAGCACCGCATTGTCATCGTTTGAACGATTTTTCGATGTATCGATTGGCCACTCAGACTGTGGTTGAGACAACCATTCTGGGCCCGCCCACCATAGGGCATTGTTCAGCAACTCGTGAGGCAATTGCCCACGCGAACAAACATCTGCAGGATTTGTGACAGATGGTACGTGCCTCCAGCACTCGGTCGGCACGATATCTTGAATGTGACTTACGCGGTTTGCAACGAATGTCACCCAGCGAGAAGAAGGAGCTCGCAACCAGGATAAGGTAACGGTGGAATCACACCACAGATAAGTGTCATGAACAGGAATCCGCAGCGTGCCCTTGACAAATTTGATAAGGTCTGCGAGCAAAAGTGCACCACACAGCTCTAGGCGAGGTAACGATTGACGTTTCAAAGGAGCTACACGAGCCTTAGCACAAACGAGAAAGACGCGAACGGAGCCGTCAGACTCAATAACACGCAGGTATATAACGGCGCCATATGCTGCTTCGGAGCTGTCACAAAATCCATGCAGTTGATATGATTGAGCGCTATCGGTAGCGTATTTACGTGGAATCTTAAGATTCCTAACTTGAGGAAGCTGTTCGGAGAACTTTTCCCATAGAGAGATAATTTCCGGTGGGGGCTTATCGTCCCATGAAAGACCTAGAATCCAAAGCTTTTGAATAAAGCATTTAGCTTGAATTGTTAAAGGAGATAGAAAACCCAGAGGATCGAAAATTCTGGCAACCTCACTCAGAATCGTTCGCTTGGTGCACGGTTGATTAGATGGATTTACGGTAAAGACGAACGAATCCGAAGCAGGCTCCCACTTAAGGCCCAGAACCTTGATAGTTGTGTCTTCAGTTTCGGTAAAAGTGATTGCTTCTGAAAGACACGCCTCCGCGGGAAGATCGCTAAGTAGCTCGGGTCGGTTACTCACCCACTTTCGGAGCTCAAACGAGCCAAGACCGAAAAGAGCGATGAGTTGAGTTTTGATTTCTCTGGCGTCCTTCAGCGATGAGCTTCCGGATATGACGTCATCAACGTATATGTCGGAAGTTAAAACGGTTTTGGCCTTTGGGTACTTGTGACCCTCATCGTTGGCCAGTTGCTGAATAGAGCGGCACGCCAGGAATGGAGCGGAAGACACTCCGTACGTTACGGTATTTAATACGTACTCTTGAAGAGGCTCATCTGGGTGAGCTCGCCAGAGAATACGTTGATAATCACGATGTTGAGGAGCTAGGTTGATTTGACGGTACATTTGGCGCACGTCTGCCATGAAGACAATTGCGTGCTCACGGAAATGAAGAAGGATCTCTACGATATTTGATTGTAGCTTCGGTCCCGTCAGCAGCGAGTCGTTTAGCGATTTGGAAGTTGCATCTTTAGCCGAGGCGTCGAATACAACGCGAAGCTTCGTTGTAGCGCTGTCGGGACGTAGCACACAATGGTGCGGTATATAATACTTGCCTTGACCCATTTGCTTGGCAGGTACTAGAGTCATGTGACCACTGTCGATATAGTCAGTCATGAACTCCACGTATTGTTGGTTTAAATTGTGATCGCGATACAGACGCCTTTCAATGGCATGAAAGCGTCGTAAGGCTATCTCTCGAGAACCTTCAAAGACTGGCTCCTCGTCGTCCTTGAAGGGGAGACAAACTACATATCTACCTGTCTCGTCACGGTAGTGATTACTGAGAAAACTATTTTCACAGCGTTGCTCTTCTGGGGTCAATCGGGAAGATTGTGGAACGTTATCGATTTCCCAGAAACGTTGAACAATTTTGTTTAAACTATCGTCTACGGTAGAAGGGGCTACTCCTAGTAGACTGGACGATGCGAGTCTGGACTTCCCAAGAAGAAGCCAGCCGAAGACTGAGTTGAAAGCTCGCGGTTGAGAGGCGTTACCCTTCAGACGTTGTTCGAGAAGTGACTCAGCAAAGACGTCGGCACCTAACAAGACGTCGATCGGACCGGGGATGTCAAAACCAGGATCAGCTAGCGGTAGTGTTTTGACCTCCTCCCATCCTTTCGTATTTAGCCTTGCTATCGGTTGATCTCCGCAAATGCTCGGTATGACGAGCATTCCCAGACGAAACTTTACGTTACAGTTGGTGCCAATGTCGCATGTAACAAAGCCACTGACTGAGGCAGGGCTGCCCCCTAACCCATAAACGTTGATATTACCAGTTATAGGTTTTAGATTTAATCGTTGAGCGGCGTGAGCCGTGAGAAAATTGTTTTGACTGCCGGTGTCAAATAACGCGCGAAATGTATGAAATTCACCAGAAGCATCACGAATCTGGACGAGAGCTGTTGCCAGTAACACGGTTGTGGTTACGGTTGGATCAGACTGAGTTAACGAATCCTTAGCCACTAAGGTCGCCGAGCTTGCCGCCGGCTCCTTATGTAGCAAAGTGTGGTGTTTACGTCTACATTGTCGACATGAAAACATTGATGTGCACTCTCGCACTGAATGGGATGCGTTAAGACAATTGTAGCACCATTTCTTTTCAGTGGCCACAGCCATGCGCTCATCTATTGATTTTGCCAAAAAATCATTACAGGCCGAGATGTGATGTTCATTGCGACAGTAGGCACATTTACGAATCGGAGTGCTCGAATTGTGAGCAGGTTTCGCTTGTTGTTTATCACCAACATTTTTATGAGTAGTGACGGTGGGAGCGACAAGCGAATGCGTGACGTTATGTCGCTTGAACTTCTGTGAAGTTCCCGGTGTGTCCTTTGAAACGTTAGCGGTTTTATTGGTAACATTCGAAAAGTGCGTGTCGCGAATTAATGCTTCACCTTTAGAGTGTAAGAATGCCCTTAAATGGTTATACTGTGGAAGCTCAATATCGGTATGTTTTTCCTCAAACTCGCGTCTTAATTTGGTATCGAGTTTGGCCAGAACATTATAACAAAGAACAAAATCCCATTTATCGGTAGGTAATTTTAAAGTTTTTAAAATTGTTAAGTTCTCATCGATCGTGTCTAAGGCGCGTCGAAAATCTTGAGCGTTCGAAGTCTTTAAACTAACGTCCAAGATATCACGCCAGCACGTAAACGCTAATTCGCGTTTATCTTCATAACGGGACTTGAGAGCCTCGTACGCACTTAAATAATGTTCACTTGCAACAGGAAAAGTTCTAATGAACGATAAAGCATCACCACTTAAAACTGACACGAGATAGTGAAATTTCTCAATATTACATAAGGAGGTAGAATCATGTATCAACGCGTTATAAGTTGCAATGAACTCAGGCCATTCCTTGATAGCACCGGAAAAAGTTGGCAACGAAATTTTTGGTAACCGCATATTTCCACTGTGCGAACCGGTCAATGAATTATGTTTCGAAGTGTCAGCTTGTTGAGATGAACGTTGTTCAAATTTTCGTTGAATTGCCAACACTTGAAAATACAATTCGTCAAATCGATCCTGAAGTTCATCGTCCTCCTCATCGGCATCATCCTTAAGAAGGTCCAAAATAATAAAATGGGAGTCATGAAAACTATCAGCAATCGTTTTTATTTCATGACAATATGAAAGAAATAACCCTACTTGTGATTCATCGGTATTGGCTAAGGTACCTACTTCCAAAGCCTTCGTTAAGCGATTATATGCTATAGTTCGTTTACGTCGCAAACTGGGCAAATTATTAATAGTGTACGTATTTTCGATACCCTTTTTAATAGTAGGTTTAGATTTACGCCTTGATAGTAAAGACATAATTAATATCAAAACAATAAAACCTGATAGCAACAAATATTCGGATTCGATAAAAAAGTTTCGTTGCGAACGTCTTCAGCGAGACCGCGTTCACAAGAATCGACGAGAATCACTGGGGCGGTATTACACGACAACAGGTAATATTGTCACCTCGGTCACCTGAGTTTTAAATTGAAATAAATTAAATTGATAAGGATGAATTAAATGAGCGTTAGGAACACTAAAAACGGTTTGCGATATTCGTTAATGTACGGTAAATAAAAAAAATAAAAATCAGTTTTTTTTTGTAAAAACAAAAAACTATGATTTTTAACCTAAAACGGTAATAATGAAAATGTGAACGCACCAAAATTCGTTGAAAATATGATACGATAAACGATACAACGTCACGATAAAAAATATTTCGTAATTTGAAACGAAATAAATTTTCGATAAATAAATATCAAAGAGGAAACGTTGAACGGTTGGAAAAAAGTAGTCGAGTTATAACGAACTATCAACATAAAATTATGAGAAGGTGGATTTGCAATATTGTATTATTGCGAACGGTAAAACGGTAGATAATTTTATGCTAATAAGTATAAAACGACAAAAGAATTTATTTTCAACAAATATTCTAGAAACTGATGGAAGCCATCTTAAATCGATAAACGGTAGGTAAGGTACTCAACAAAACAAAATGGAACAAAGACTTGTTTTCCGATTAGTAATTGAAACAAAATGTTATGTTTATTCGTTTTAGCTGTACTAGTAAGTATAATAAGCGTGGAATACGGTAAATGAAGTAGCAATTACTAAATCGAATTGGTATTTGGCGGCAGACTGAAGGTAGGTATCCAAAGTTCCCGGGTTTCGGCACCAAAAAATGTGGCTAAATTGATTCGATAAGAAGAAATTAGAGTACACTATCAATCACCACATTGGATCGAATACTTATTGAAAGCATTCGCCGTTAATAAGCGTTGCTACAGACGATTTAGACAATAGGAACAATGCACAAACCACTTACCACGTAGGCAGGCTTCTAGCACGATTCCTCACGAATAGTTCTTCCTTTAGACACCTGGCCGGCCAGCCACACACGATTATAAAGTTCCAAAAAAACTGTTGAGCACTTGAAGTTTGATTAGGATAATTGAGTAAAAAAGATGTAATGTTTGGTGCGCGCGCGCCTTCGATTCAACGTCCAGACTCAGAATAGTTTTCTGGTTCTGCCACCAGCCTATGGCGCTGTATTCCAAGACGCCGGTAGGATAGTACATGCGCCGGCGGTAATCCGGGCGCTCCATTGGCTAAATCGCCTGCAGCACGACGAATCATGATGATTGACAAGTGCGTCGATAACGCGCGCGAAATTCGAATTGAAAAGTAAACGAAGTTTACGTTGAAAACGGAACAAAAGGAAAAGCGTTTTCTTAAAGCTATAGAAAATATTGATCAAGATTTAAAGAGCAACAAATGTTTGCTCGATGATTTTAAAGACCTAATGATAAATTCTGTTGAAGCAGAAATAAGTTTATTACATCTTTAGATAAATTTACTCTGTTCTGCGTGGGCATAATATTTCTTTATATATACTATATATTAATACACTAGTTGTGTATAATTTAATATGGACCCTATGATATGATAGATTTTAACTGATTTAAGGATAAATGTAGGGAGGAGAGGGAGGCCTTTGCCCAGCAGTGGGATCTAAACGGCTGAATTATAAATAAATAAGGAGATTTCTTTATAGAGATGCATTAGGTATAACGCGTAAACAGAAAACTTCTAGTTTTAAATAACTATTTATAGGTAAGACTAAGCATAATACCTTTTTAAGGCACTTGTTAAATAAAAATAAATAGTTTTAGGTTAAAATATCACGAAATACGTGCTTCAGTTTTAAAATATAATTAATTTTGATAGGCAAGTTGTGGGTGGAAAATTCTAGAGTTGTAATTAGAATTTTAAAAATTTATACAATTTTAACCTATTACATACGAAACTTGTTTTTGCATATTCTTTTTTATAATTTATTAAATTTTTATTTTATGGTTTACTCCATACCAAATGTTGTTTAATAATTTATTATACTTTCATTCTTCGATATAAATGAATTACTGTTGAGTGATTTATTGATATAATGTTATGAATTTCGTTGAAATCTTTTTGAAGTTTTACTTAGGTGTTATACCAGTTTTGAGTGTTACAGTTTTCTAATACTTGTTCATATAAAAAGGCCAGTCAGTAGGAGAAATGGAATAGAATTGTAATTTCCATAAACACACAGGCTTTTGATTTGTGGTTGAATATTATTATTGAATAAAATACATGATTAATGAATAATATGATTATGTTTAGTCTGTCGGAGCCTTCACCAATCTGTGTGTGTTTATACTAGGGTACAAACTCTGCCGTGAAGTATCCAATAAATGAATAATAAAAATAAAGATTATTTTTCTAAAGTCGAAGGTCCTTTATTTCCATGTACTTATACAACTTAGTCTGAAGTATCACATGAATTCGTAATTAAACCGAAGTAAGTTCTTAAGATTAGGGGAAGATAAATATTCAAGCTACCTAATTCAATAGTGCCGTACACACTACTGACTTGTACAGTGAAACATATATTTGTGAGATTATTTAATAAATGCCACATCATAATACCTATACTAAGTTAATTTACAACAACTTCTTGAAGATTATAAAAAATAAAGTATATTACAACATGATTCCTGATCCAACGTCCAAAGTTCTTACAAGGTACAAGAAAATCTGTCGAGATTGACATGTGATAAACTGCTTTCTGTGTACACTATAAGCAATGCTCTTCAGATATAACGCATCTTACGTCGATAAAGTTTGGTTATATTATGGTCATGCATAACATGACAACAAATGTATGAACCAGGGACGGAACCAACTACTACAAATTTTTACACCAACGAAATATTTTTACAAACAATAACATTTATTGCCAAGATTTTTTTATTTATTTACATTATTATTTAAATAAAGAAAGAAAACTGAGTTTTTAGTAAGAACTACATTAAATGTTTCCTATAATGACGCAGATTACTACCAATATGCCTTTATTAAAGTCTACGCCAAATTTATCTGTGTTATTTTTTATTTTCATATACCAAATATTAACAATTAATGAGATCTTGATATTTTTGTAAGTGAATAATGCAGCCACTTCCTTATAAAAACAGATGAATTATTAAAACCCTATTTACTTATACCTTTTTATATTACAGGAAAATTTAATTTACTGTAGTTATTCTTTAGAAAACCTAGCCATTGCTCTGAAGAGTTGTCGTAATACCTCTCCACAGAACGACGGAAAATATGTACACAAGTAATACTTAAAGTTAAAATCTATATTCTATTCTACAGCTTAAAGTACATAGTAGCATATAATTCCATATTAACAATACCTATCTTCACAATTATGTTCTCTTATTTATTATTAGCTAATTTTAAAGTTGTACACATACGCATTATTGGTTTATTCGAGATATTTGAAAATATCTTGATTATAATCGACTAGCCGGATTATGGAGATATGTGCGAAAACGTATTTTTATATAATAAGTGTAATTAGGTAATATTTGGTAGTGTAAAGGCAAATTCTACTAGATTTTACTTTAGACTACCAGTAACATGAATTTGTAAACGTTCACTAGGAGGAAATCGACTAAGAATTGGAATCTAATACATCGTTTTTATTGACATTATTACAACATTTAATCGTGAACTAAAAGACTTCATATTGAAATAATTTAATTGAAAAAAGACCCTGCTACACAATATCAACAATCACAATAACGTTTGATTACAAATCCAAAGAATACCATTGATCTGGGAACATAGTACTAGCTTAATTGTTTTTTTTTTATGTTAAGTAATTAAAATATATAGACAAAATACATAAGAAATTTGAGAAAACTTTCAAATAGTTCTTATACCCTATATTCGTATTTTATTGGTGGAAAAAATGCTAATGTAAAATAATACATATCCAAAAATGTAATAAATAATTACATTAACAATTATTACTTACATAAAATGATTAACCAATCAGAAACATAAAAATTTATTTACACATTATATGGCAACAAATGCATTGCTGTCATAGAGCTATAAAAATCATGATTTCGCCGAAACTCACACCTACAATAATTATTATGCACAAAGGACACAGAGACTTCTTTTATTTTAAGTTTTTCTTCAAGGAACAATTTGCGTTTAACATTTGGATCTATGCCATTGCAGAGTCCTTAACAGGCATCAAACGTTACTTCGGACTATTCAAATAGTATTATATCAGATAATCGATAATGATAATTTATTTGTGTGTTTAAAGTATTGTTTATATAAGCTTAAAGCTTCTAATAATTTACAGCTCATTCTGTGCGAAAAAAACACTGTAATTTTGAAGAACTTCTCAGCTGCTTTGCGCAACAGCACTGCATCGTTTTCTTGCCTAGTGTTGTCTGGGTCAAAATGTTATATAGATAATAATAATACATATATAATACCAAACAAATCAATTTAAATACATAATTTTTTTAACAATGAATTATAAGAAAACTGTTAGGGCATATTAATTTTTAGGGTTCCGTTCCACACAAAGCAAAAACGAAACCCTTATAGGATTGCTGTCGTCCTATATGACCGTAAATGTTGTGCAAACAGCCGCCCGTGCCAGCGCCATCTGTTGATTTATATTAGACCGTAGTGGGCGCGAGCCGTAAGCGGCACGAACTAAAACTACACATTTTGTTTGTAACACGTAGTTCAAACAGATGGGTTCATGCTGAAATGCGGCGTCAACCGGAGCGCACAGTATAGCATGAAAATGTTGGTCAAAAGGGACCCGTGCCTCACACAAAGCGCGTACATAAATCATATATCGTATGTAATTAAGCGCGCCAAAGATACAATTTTGTGTCATCGCACGTTGGTTAGGTGTAAATTGTCAAATAAATTAAAAACGAGGAATGTGAAGCAAGCGAGAAGTTCTGCGACAGAAAAATAATGTATAAAATAATGTGTAATTGTAAATTACGTACTTCAGCAAATACAATATTAGGGCCTCTTGCGAATATTTTTGATCTTGAAACCAGGGCAAAACTTCTTTTATCATACGTTTTCTGAAGCTAGACAATGAGCAAATGAGAATTTGAAACAGTTTTCACTAAGCTTCTCGCTGACCTGACATAAACCCATAGTTATACAGTTTATTTATGTGAATCAATTCAAGCTAAAAAAGTGATATTTACATACTTGACGAATTATATAAAAACGCAGCCACATCCGACTTAAAAGTTATATATTTGGCAGTACATAAATTATATCAATACAATAAAAATAAAAAGTAGGTAAGTAGTACATTTGATTGTTCTGTTTTCTAACAAAAATATTTCTTTGGTGGCAACACAAGAAATATATACTTTTTAAAAAATCATAGTAATAATGAATTATAATGACATAGGATTACATCGAATCTGTAACTGTATGTAAGTCTATTAGACAAATTGTAGATCGAATTTTTAGTTATGCAAGAATGACGGTAACTCATTTCTGGGATCTTCCGAAAAATGCAACAATTTGCATAAAAATTCATTCATTTAATTTTTTACTAAAAATCAAATTTTGTCGGGGTAATTTAAATAGATAGATACCATATATCATACAAGTACATACATAAAAAATCTCATGATTATAAAGCTTACTATCATGACGACATTGTGTTAAAATACAGTAATTACACATTTAATTTTACCTACAAACTCGGCTGTGTTTAACCATAGATAGATAAATTATTTATTCTCATAGTACAGCCGCGCTTTTCTAATAGTGTAACATAATGTGGAAAGGATAACAATTCTCGTCATATCACAAACTTTCAATATTTACAATATTCAGTCCATTCTTCAATTTCATTATCACAAGCATATTTACAAAAACCACGCCTTTAGAGAGCTTCGCATTGCGCGATGGACTGTCAAGCTCTTGACTACTATCATTAAAGATGAACAACTACTTCTCTCAAGGAGCATAAACTATACCGTTGTGACATCAAAAACACAGACAATTTAGTCATTTTCAAGTTAAATTCATAAAAAACTAAAAGTCTCATAACAAGCAACTAATAGTCCGCAATCTATTGCGTAGCCTAATTCATACCACTTGTGTATTTAATGCAGTGTTTTTGACCGTTTTGACCTCTTCTGCGCTTTTGAAGTCCTCACCCAAGGCAAAACGAAGTCCCTGAAATTAAAAATAATCAGTTTAGCTACAGAAGAAAATAACCAAAATAAAATGTTTGCTTGGAAAAGTATAAGGTACAAACAAGAATGGGTAGAAATATACATTGTTGACAAAAATAAATTTAGGAGAACGGTCTCCATATAAATTGGGATAAAATTAAGGCTTATTCATAGGCATGGGCGTTTTCCGTTTTTAACGAAAACCGATACGTAAAAGATTTCGGAGTTTTATATCGATTTCGAAAACCGACCCTACGATCCGGTTTTGATATCGATCGATTTGGTATGATATCTAATTCAAAACAGTTTTTGGATACGTCTTGATATATCGAACTCATGCCTATTATTCCATTATGCTCCCACTCGATAATCCCAGAGGATCATGCGTGGGAGAATAGTGGAATAAGCCAAAATTAAAAACAAAGCATAAGTAGAGATAGCAATAGAGTGGTATAGTTATTGGTACTGACGCGTTAGGCAATGCGGGCAGGATCTCCCCGAAGGCCATGACGGGCAGCGTGTCAGTGATCTCTATGAAACGCACGTCCCTCTGCGGTTGCGGCCACACCGTGAACACGGCGGGGGCGCTCGGTGACGTGTTCCCGCACCACGAGTCCCGCTGCCGCTGCCGCAGGCGCTCCACGTGCCGCTGCTCGCGAATCCGACGCATGTGCCATCTGCACCATAGACAGAAAAAAAAACAGTCTTTAAATAGACATATAAACTTGATTGTCAAATGAAACCCACGTTCATTAAAGTGTGCTCCAAATTCAAATTTTCTTACAGATTGCCTACAAATTCTATGGAACCAAAACTCACCAAAAATGTCAAACTTGACAAAAAATTAGCTTCACAGAAGATATTTGCCTTTCACCAACATAGGCAAAAACCATATCTGACATCCCGCTTCCTCAGCTGTCAGTGCCATTAAGTAAAATTAATTTTTTTTCTAGCTCTATCTGCACACATATACCTCTATGACTCGTTGAACTCGCTGACATTTACAGTTCCCGTCACGTAAAAAGTCCGATGGCGGTTAAGCTGCGCAGTAGGCGATATATCGGTCTATGCGGTGAGCGGGAGTCGGGCGGCTCTCTACCGGCGCGCGCGATTGGCTCGTCAGTTGTACCTATGCGCAAGTTTCACCCCCTCCTCTGTCTTCCATTGGCCTTTTTACATGATGGAAACTGTACTACGTCTGTTATGAGTCACTGACATAGCAATCCTAACTTAAATTATAAATGCGAAAGTGAGTTTATTTGTTGGTTTATTACCTTTCACGCTTTATCTACTGAATCAATCTTCCTGAAAATTTGCATACACATAGGCTTCCTTTCATACCAGGTAAAAGCACAGTTCCCGTGGGAAATTCACGCGGGCGAAGCCGCGGACAAAAGCTAGTAGGTATATAATAAAATCCTGTCAATGCTTATAAAATAAAAAGTTTACAAAATTACATACCTTAGTTGTCGCCTTTCTTCGGCTTCTAATTTTTGATGTCGCTTTTCAAAAACCTTGTCGTCCAAGTTTTCTGTGCCTTCCATCGTATAACAGCTAGTATAAGGTTTCTCTCTCCACCGAGGCACCTAAAGATTAACAGATTATATAACAACCACTGAGGAATTGTTTTCCTATGAAAAATCGTTACCTGATACTGATTAACGACTTAATTGGTCAACTTTATAAATGCATTTGAAATTTCCTTTATTATTGTTACTCAACGAGAATACAGAGTGCCGATCTGTAACAGTATCACTCATTATGAAATAAGGTAGTTGCAATAAACACTGTTACCGATCGGGAATTTTTTCCCAATGCTACCCCAATCTATAGCAGTGTTACACATCTTGGGGTGACACAACGGAAACAAACTACACGCGAAGTCATTAAATATTAAATAAACCGGCCAAGTGCATGTTCGTCACTGTCACACAGGCATGTATGAGCGTTATATTTCAATTAATTAATTAAAATTTAGATATACAGACATTGTGTCTAATGCACAAACCTCAACAGTGGAGGCTTTGGTGTCGGCAGGCGGGTCAATGTCCTCAGACTTGATGTGTGGGTCGAGCCCCAGGTACCAGGAGAGGTCGGGGTCCCCCACCAGCGTGGGGTACGGCTTGTTGGTCACCATGCCCGGCAGCGGCGACTTCTTGCCGCGACACGCAGCTGTACACAAAATAATACGTCAAAAAGTCCGACCAAAACCGAAAAACTTAATATTAGGTCCCATCCTCTGATTCGGCCTCATAAAAATTAGGTAAACAAAAGCTATTAAATTAAAGTTTGTAATAAAAATAGTGATTTATATAATAAAAAATATAATCATCAAGTTTTAACATGATGATTGATGATATCCTAATCCTAACTAATATTATAAATGCGAAAGTGAATTTGTTTGTTTGTTGGTTTGTTTGTTACCTCTTCACGTTTTATCTACTGAACCAATCTTCCTGAAATTTCGCATACACATAGCTGGAAGTACGGAGAAGGACAAAGGGTACCTTTCATCCCGGGAAAAAGCACTGTTCCCGTGGGAAATTCACGCGAGCGAAGCTGCGGGCGAAAGCTAGTATGATCTAAAATTCAATCCATTATAAGGTATCTACATTTACAAGTATAATATATGCATCAAATAATATAATTTGCTTTAAAAAGTACTTTATTTAAAACCATACAAACCGTGGTATTTCTTTACTATCCGGATTCAGCGACTCAAAATCAGTCTTGGCCCCACAACAATTTTACAATGGACTACGAACAGCAAACTTACCCAAAATTATCTGAAGGCCGATCCAAAAGGTTCGGCTTCATATCGGCCGAAACTGGACAAAACCGATACCGAATATTCGGTCGGTCTCTAAAAATAATTATTAGTGTATGAATGTATGTCTTACTACAGGTTGAATAAAGAGGAAGAAATAAATTGGAAGGTAAAAAAGGGATAGCATTTTTGGGAAGCGGAATGATACACTTCCAGGAAGAAGGGAACCGGATACCGGAAAGTATGGAACAGTTAATAATATCCGCTTAATGGGGAACAATAATCATATCAAGAGAATATTTTTACCAACGGAATTTGACCAGATCTAGCCCACAATTTTCACCACCTTACCTGCAGAAATGGGAGCATGGTGAAAAATATGACAAGTAGAGACAGGTTTGACAGCAAGTTGTGAAAGAGTAAGAATGTTTTATCAACTGAGTAAGATTCAAATAATAATAATAAATTGCTTTGAAAATGTTTTTACTTATTACAGTCTGAAATTTTTTGAGTGAAGTATTATGATCGTGAAGTTAAGTATATATTATGATCGACAATGATCGTGGTGAATATTACAAGAACCAATATCTTGTCCTCCTGTCTAACTCCACAATCAGACACTGTATGTCGACATGTCATCTTAAGTTACTCATCATAACCAATGTACGCGATGAATCAAAATGTGGCAAATAGGTATACAACCAGAGCACAGACTACGTGACCGCCTTCTGTCTCCATCGTCAGACTCTGATCAAGGGTTCATTATAAATTACTCATCAAGATCAATTTAACGAATCCAAACATGATAGGTAACCACATACTGTTTGTAGATCCTATGACTTACTTCCGTCTCCATTATAGGGCCCTTCAAATTACTTATAAAGACCAATCTAACGAGCCCAAACACGGTATGTATCAGACTACTAGGATACAGACCTTGTGAAACCTTCCGGATCCAACACCAGAACCTGGACATCATGACATCACCATAAATTACCTATAAATACCAATATAACAAGCCCAAGCACGGTAGGTATCTGAATACTAAGATGCAGATCCTGTAACCACCTCCCGTCTTCAAAATCAGACCAGCTAAAATATACCAGATTTTTGTATTTTGTCGGCATTACCGTCATAAAATTTAGGATGACGCTTACCTTTTCCCTTAACTAACTTTGGCTTTGGGGCAATGGGTTTTTGGCAATTTTCGCGTTTGATTCCTTTCGCTAAACCAGTAGTGGACAACGCCCGCTTCCTGCCGCCTTTGCTATCGCCACCTCCTGCTTTAGCCTCTGGCGATTCCTCCTGTGAAATGCCCACAATTTATTAATACCCAAAAATTAACATTGTTAAGGACACCTAGCCAGAACAACAGTAGTAATATAAATAAAACTTACGTCAGGTAAATTTGAGCCTACTAAGCTCGTAGTTCTTGCCCCTCGTTTCTTTGATTTATTTGCTGCACTCTTGTCAGTTGCAGAATACTCATTCAAACTATCCAAGGGCAGCGACGATTCACCGAAGAAGTCTGGCAAGCCGACTCCTTCAAGCGTCGGCAGGATTTGTGACGCCAAGTTTTCCGGATTCTCGCCATAAGAAAAATCGCAAAGACTCGTCTCGCAGCCCGGCTTATTAGGATTATACATGCGCCAGTCTATTTCGGGCTCAGTTTTGACTATGTCTAAATCGGGCTCTTCAACGATCATCGTCTTGGGTTCTTTCTTGATGTCTTTATGCATGTAAGAGTCCAATAGACTGAACCTGTCGATTTTCATTTTGTTGATTCCTTTGGTTGTGGTTGTTTCGGTGGTATCGTAGATGCGGCGGGAGGTGCTCTGCCCCATGGGGTCGCTGAGCAGCTTCACGCGACCGTGGTTAGTCTTCTGCAGCATTAGCTTGGGGATGGGCGACTGCTCGCGCATATCGGCCTCGCCCAGCTGGTACGGGTCCTCGCCGGTCGGCGTCGTGTCGATCAGCTGCAGTCTGTCCGATAGCGACCCAGTAAATTGGCTCGTCCTTTTCGAGTTTATTGTTTTTGATTTCCCATAAGTGTTAATCATCTTTGACTTCTTATTAACACTGAAAGTTCGTTCGAAACTTTTGTCATCCCCAAACATTTTACCTGTAAAAAAAAAATTAAATTGAAAAATAAAATATTAATTGTACTTATATTAATTTGTAATAAAGGAGGAAATAAAAGAGTTATAAAACTAACTGCTTTCAGGAGTCTCAATCTTCGCGGTGCCTGGGCTTTTCGACATTCTACTTAAACATCCTATTCCGGCTGATGTTCTTCTTCTGTTTCTCTGTATTCTTTGGATAACAGTGTTGCCACTAAAACAAAAAATATCTTTTGAGTTTGGAAACTTCTTAAATATTGGAGACATGGGCAAATGAATACTATACATACCTGTTCGATGTTACAGTGTACAAAGGTTCTGAACGATTTTCAGTCTTCATTTCTTTTTTTACAAGAGAACGCTTATTTTCGATCATTGTGAAATGGTTTAGACTATTATTCAAAATTGAAGACACGCCTAATTCGTGTGGTAAATAACTTGTTACATCTGAAATACAATAAGTTTACATTTAAGAATTATTTAAATAAAAGTACAGTGTGTGAGCATGTTCCTAGCCAGATTGTTTTATTTAACCCCTCCAAAACCCTAATGAAGAGATTTATTTCCTCACCCTTTGATTAAAAAGATGAGGAAATTAAATTTCTCTTTAATTTATGTTGCAAATGGAGATCTTAACATATTTGAAACCAAACACTATCAAAGCAGAGCAAAATTCTCAAAAACTTGAATTTTTTTTGAGACTAAGAAAGTAATTTTGCGAATTACATTCCTTAAAAGGAGTGAAAAATGAAGTAGCCGCAGACAAAAGCTAAGGAATTACGTGTAAACGGAAATATTACAAATATAAACAAGGAAACCTACTTGATTCTTGTGTAGTCAAATTGAAATCCTGGCTGAAAGCTTTCTTGACATCTTCATCAAATATAAACGAACTTGTTCTATTATTTTCAGGCAACAGCAAGTCAGGGAAGCTATTTAGCATAATCTGAAAAGGTATACAATTTCATTATGCATACAATGAGATCATTTCTAAATATATATTTATTGCACAATCCTTACAGTCACATTTAGACTCGGCCTTATTGGACAGGGAAATGAGTAGGGAAGTAGGTGCGCGATTATACATAATTGCGCACCTACTTCCCTACTCTCCACTGCTTCTGCCAGGCGGACCTGATACTCGTAGTAATGTTCGAATTCATCACCTATTATTACTATACTAGGTGCGCCTCGTGACTGAGCTGCTGTGAAAACTTTGGGGTAAGTATACTATGTGCAATTTCTGGTATTTTTTATCCATTTACCAAAGTGCATCGAAATCCGTTCAGATTTCGCGTGATTGAGTAACAAGCATACATCCTCACACACATCTAAACTACCGCATTTATAATGTTTGAGGGATTTAGTACCAAAAATAACTAAACCTTGAATTAAGAAATGTGAGGAATGTTAACACAAATATTTACCTGTGAGCTAGAACAGGGTTCTGACTTGACCACAGTGGATGTAACATTTGAAGCGGCAGGTGGATGCAGCAGAGAGCTTGGATTGGGCACTCCTTGCCTGCTACCCAGGGCTATTCTCCGGGCGAGCTTGTTCTTAAGCTGGAAACACGCATAAAATGTAACATTTAAAATATTTTCATGAAATATTTTGTTTGTATGTATTGTTTTCATGTGCAAATAAATGAAATTTATGCAGTTTTTCTTTTTATAGATCAGTAGCCAAATATAAAACAATATGGCAAATTATTCATACGATAGCCATAGTAGTTGATTTATATGAATAAATAGACACAGTGAGATTGATAATGTTTACACACCTAGTGTATTCATGTATTCAAAACCATACTGAAATAACACATTGCCCACATTATTCGTGTTCAAGTAATAGATAGGATCCTAGATAATATTTTGATTTAAAAAAACACTGTTTATTGTTTGCTAGTCAGTTACACTATATGATGTACGAGTACGAGTTACGTTATAAGATGATGATTCTCTTCCTATATGAATACCTAGGTAGAATATGGTGTAAAATAACATGTAGGGTGTTGTTTTTGTTTCCACAGGAGCAAGTTTCCAAATGCAACTAATAATAAATAACTTTCGAATACATTCGTATTATTGAATATTTTTTTATATGTATGATTATGCATATAAAAAATACACTAGTAAACATATAAAAAATAAACCTTACAAGCATATCTCACAATATAAGATTTTATATTGTTAGATATGTATATAAAAGCTGTCAACAAGTCAAATGTAAAAAAAACACAAGAAAAAGCAAAAAAAGTAAGTACAATACAAAAATCATGTAAGTATTAAATAAAATAGATCAATCAAATCATTCACTAATAGCATTTCGCAACATCCCTATTATAAATAACTTAGTAATTTTACTAAGAAACATACTCGTAATAAAGTATACACACAGATAATGCACCTTACAATTGTTAAATGATTCCTCCCTTACAGTTTACGACTTTGTTGCAATATACCATTCGCAAATAATAATAATGAATATCAATTGAATTAAATGTATAGCCGAGGATCACAGCTACATAGGAATGTATTTGAAAAAATATTGTAAAGAAATTTTAGGACTATACCACATTCAGATGTAAACAAATATGCTTTTAAGAAATTAAAAGTAAACACAATAAAGTTACAAGATTTCTTTAAATAAAAGCTAGACAGTTCCTTCGCTCATTTGCTTGACTTGCATATTATAAATTTTCTGTGTAATTCGCTGTTTAGCTGAAATAACATGTTATGTATGCAGGTATATGCACATTATCATAAGAGTTAGTAATTTGAAAGACAATATATAAAGAACCTTGGAGTAATTGTTTCATATTAATAAGACCAATTACTACTCCTTTTGCAGCCAACATGAATAGCCAAAAGTTGTTGGTTTTCAGTTATATGTAATTATGGCAAATATGTAATCCATAGAGTAGTTAAAACATTTTCATAGGTTTTGTTTCCTATTAATAGAAAGTGTACTATTCTAAATCCATACTTCCATACTAATATTATAAATGCGAAAGTTTGGATGTGAGTTTGTGAGTTTGTGAATTTGTGAGTTTGTGAGGATGTTTGTTACTCAATCACGCAAAATCTACTGGACGGATTTCAATGAAATTTGGTACAGAGGTAGATAATGACCTGGAATAGCACATAGGCTACTTTTTATCCCGGGAAAAAGCACTGTTCCCGTGGGAAATACACGCGGGCGAAGCCGTGGGCAAAAGCTAGTGAAAAATAAATTGGTAATTAATCTAGTTGTCTTAATAAAGTGGACTAAATAAAGCAATCGCATAGCATAAAGCATAAACATTACAGAAATCATCCATCAAAATATTCTAGACTTATCACCGGTTATCACATCACTCATGTAAAACTAAGTACTATTTCTAGAATTTAGGATAAAGTGAAAAACTTGTGCATTTATAAATAAGTATAAACAATGCTCTTAATTACAATAATTGAGGCAAATTATATGTTTTATACAGGGTTATTTTTAATTTACTAACAACCTTTCTAGGGGTGAAAGTACTCATAAATATGAACATCTTTTTGTAAGGGACCAACACTGAAATCTCAAAAAAAAATCAGCTGTTCCATACATTTTAAGCGAGTAGGTATTGCAAAATATATGGAGTAGCTGATTTATAAGTACTTTCACCCCTAGGAAGGTTGTTTGTTAATTAAAAATAACCCTGTATAAATGTTGCATATTATGATATACAGCAAAGCAAGTGATTTTTGTTTTATATACAAGCTGTGCCTTGAGGTTTTGTTCCAGTGAGAATTTTGGAATTCTAGGTAGTGCCTAAAGCCTTGCTCATGAATGTGGCTATCATACACCAAAATATTTTTTCAATTTGGACCAGTAGTTCAGGAGATTAGCACATTTTAACAAACAAATATACAAAGTTTTAGCTATAGTATACTGTTATGACTAGTCAGCAAACACAACATTAACTGATATACTATAAATATAAATGTATTTTCCTGTAGCAGCAAGAACCAGCTAGCAGCCTAGAAATGTTTCACTTAAAAAATAAACAACATTTGAAACAGTGTGATGGTAAAGGTTTAGTTCCAACAAATATTACACAAGATTAGGTAGGTATATAAATATACCATTTGGAGAGATTTGCAAAATGTAAGGTTATGTGACATTTAATTTGATGTCAATAATATTAAAATAACATTTAACGTGTAACAATTTAAATTCTATTAAAACCTTAAAGAAAAATAGTGTGTGTTTAACAAAAATAGCAATATTAATTTAGATATACCAGTTGTACGTAAGGTGTAAATCAAACACATAAGTATTAAATTGAGAATAACTTGAAGAACTTACTGTTTCATTTTCCTGTTTCAATGCTTGGTATGACTTCTCCCTTTTAGTTATAATATCGTTTTGCTGTTGTATTAAGTCCAAATGGTATATCAAAAGGTCTTTCAATTTCTTGTTCTGATTCTCAGAAGCCGTCAGCCTATCTGAGAGGCGGCTCACTTCTAAGCTGGTGGACAGCAAGTCCTTCTCTTCTGTCACAACACAATGCGTTGAAATCTCTACTTCCTTGTCTAGCTGCAAGGTCTGTCTTCTGTCAGAGCTTTCCGAATGGCAGGCGTAAATATGATCGAATGGAAAGCTGAGTAAACCGTCTTTAGCGTCCAACTGATTTAACGTAGTAAGATCCGCTGCCGTTCCGCAGAAATTCACCAAATTCGTTTCATTTACGCTACTGCGACTGTTCATTTTTATAGGGAGCCAATCGTTAAGTTACCTACGACGAGCCTGCCGGCTGTCAAACATTAACTAACCGACACTTTTGTTCGTTTCATTACAACTCCATTGATCACCGGCCTCACTTTACAAATTCAGAATTACAATTATTAAAATTTACCCACATTCGGCATTACATTGTCAAAACAGCCACAAATCGACGTTTATTCTACTCTGACATTTGTTTCACGCACATGCAAAATGATAAAAGACGCATAATTAGCTATGCAATCGCTCCAATCACAAATACCGTGTATCGAACTGATTCTTTTGAAAATCATTTGTGACTATAAATAACTACGTATTCAAAAAATATATTAAATCACTTGATTACAATCGACTTTTGAGTTTATCTAATAGCAATTGTATGTATTTTATTTCATAGCGTCAAGGCGTCAACCGTAGACATTTTTAACTTTTTTGTGGTTGTCAAATTAAGTCAAACAGTGACAGCTCTGGCATCGAGGTAATCGGCCAACAGTCAGCAGCAATGAATGACTTCTTCAGACCATAGATTAACTAGAGTAATTTACGTCCAATGTCATGGAAATATTTCTGTGCATGGAACGAACCTAAAGGAAGGAAGGATCCTTCCTCGATTTGAACGAAGTTCTTATTTTTTCTATGCATTGAGGCATGGAACAAATGGAACATGTAAAATCTTCTGAGAGTATTATTGAAATATTTCATCGACCTATGGTAGGTACTGTACCTATTATAATATGCATCCATGATTTACAGTAGCGGATTCAGGGGGGGGGGGCACGGGGACTTGTGCAGTGCAACGACTGCTTTTTGGGTACCTACCTACTTTGGAGGGAGATTCCATGACAGTGCATATCAAATTTAAAGCTATCTTTCCGGGATCACTACGATAGCATTATCCAACGCTTCTTTCAGTTGCTTGGTTTCATCTGCAGAATTACGAAGGACTTCAAACAGACCAAAAGTTTACTAAGTATATCTCTAATCAGTAGCGGATTTAGGGGCACGGGGGTACGTGCCCCCCCCCCCACCTGCTTTTTTGTGTATATCAAATTGCTGTATATCAAATTAAGAAATAACAGAAACGTTCTCCCCCCAGACTGCATTAGGCAGGACTAGTGATGTGCCGTTTCCGAAATTTTTAAAGAAACAGCGGAAAGTTTCTTGGAAATTTCACAGAAATAACGGGAAATTTTCCTAAAAACCCGAGAAATTTCTGAAAATTTTTGGAAATTATCAGGGGAAGAAATGTTCGGGAACCGAAAATTTCTCGGCGGCACATCGCTAGGCAGGACGAATGTCGATTTGTTGCATCCCCCCACCCCCAACAGTCATAGTCCACCACTTGTGCCCCCCCAGAAAAAAATCCTGGATCCGATTACTCACTCGTACGCAGTGTACTTGAGTATAATTCTATAGTATGGTCCCCTTTTTATGATGTACACAGCAAACGAATTGAAAAGATTCAAGAACGTTGTTTGAAGATCAAGTTATAGACGTGGTATGGGCCGTGAACTGGCATCTTATAAGGAACGCTTAAGGAACGTTTGGAATTCTTTCAGGTAACCCCCCTTTATATACGTCGCGACTGTATGAGCCTTGTTATTCTTTACAAAATTATACATAATATAATAGACTCTCCCACTCTTCTTTCAGCTCTTAATTTCAATACCCGTTTTAATCTCGAAATCGCAATTATAACGCTAGGTTTTGTCTCCAAGTCTATTCTAATAACATCTCTTATTACAATCCCATGATTAGAATGTGTCGCCAATACAATGATATTTTAGTATCCAATAGAGATCACATTTATCACTCTTCTTTATACAAGTTTCGGCGGCAGATAATTTCTCATCTAAAGCACAGAATTAATATTAGTACTACGTATCTAAAGGATAATAACACCAATAACTAGATTTATTACAGTTTATTCACTAAGTATTTTAAGTAATTTTCAATACTTTCACTTATTGCTATCTTTTTTGTTACATATTTTTTATGATGTTTAATATCATTTCTTTAATGCCTTCATAGTCACTCTAGTGTATAATATGTAATTTAAATTTGAAGTTAAAACCTTGCTAGGCATGCATATGTTTGGGTTATGATTTAGGTCTATACTTTTGTGAACTCTAATTATTTATCGCTCTCTTGATTGTAACCTGATTTGTGTGCTACTGAATAAAGAATAAATCAAGAAATAACAGAAGCGTCCGTCTACCTACCGTGGTGGAGCGAAATTCCATATACGAGTACGGCTCCATGTGCTAACAAAAATCGATTTTATGGTCCCACCCGGCAGAAAGCATGAAACTTAGCATGAATGTAGCTTATGTGTACTTTAATATTGATATGGAAACACTTCGAGAAATGAATGTTTCCCGCTCTCTCCCCCTTTTATGTTCCAAATCGTGGTTTTTCTCGTTTTTTATGAAAACGGTAAAAGTTATGCAAAAATTGTCAAAGACCGATATATTCTTCATTAAATTCTCTAAAATAATGCCATTGGATGTATGTTGATAGGACTTATAGTTTACAAAATATGCCCATGTTACTAGGATGATTTTTTAAAAAATTCGAACTTTTTCTATTATTGCACGGTCATGGTAGAATTTCGTATTTAATGACATGGATAGCTTTCGACTCCTGATATGCATTGTAGTGGTCCCAGGCGTGTCGACATATGTTACCATCATCAACAAAGTATCTCTTCCAATTGGGGGAAAGGGGAGGAGTACACCCCGCGCGCTACAAGCGAAGAACTCCTGCCCTGCCTGTTCTGTTGAAACATTATATCGTGTCTGGTATCGTTTTCGTATAAATCAATAAATTTCGTAATAATTTGGCAGCATTTAATAGAAAAATATCGACATTTTTGGTAAAAAGGAAAAAAAAATCTTCATTTAAATGTCTGTTCAAAGTACGCGCCTCATAAATTGACATAGCAAAAACACCTACTAGACAGAGAAAAGATGTTGTAATTAATAATGTAGAATTTTTTTCTACAGAACCACTAAACCAATTTGGATAAAAAAATGTATGGGACCAAATTGGACATTCTCTCTATCGGACAAAAAAAAATAATATTTCATTTCTCATCTTTTCTCATACTCGGAAGCTTTTGTAAGATAGTGTTTGTTTGATCCAAGTTGTGGGTTCAAATTGCTTCATCCCGCAATATGTGATGGTGATGGAACAATCTGAGCTTCTAGGGTGGGAATGAAATAGAACTTAAACTGTGCGAATTAAAAAAAAAACTTTAAAGCGGTCCAGGTAATGGCGACCCGCTATTCCATGTTTAAAATTTTAAAAAGACTATAAATCACGAAAAAAAAACAGAAATAAAATCACGGAATATTGTTGAGTCATGTTTTTATGGTAAGTAAGGTACTTTCCCCACACGAAAATCGTTTTTCACTTCTTTTCCATTATTGTGTATGAAGACCATATCTAGGGTTCCGTACCTCAAAAGGCAAAAACAGAACCCTTATAAGATCACTTTGATGTCCGTCTGTCCGTCTGTCTGTCAAACTTTTTTTTCTCTGGAACGATTAAAGGTATCAAATTGAAATTAATATCGAATACTCGGATTCACGGTCTCTTTCAGCAAAAAAATAAACAAAATTATACTTCAACGTGATCTGGAGATATTACCGTATATGTTGCTAATTTTTGCATATTTTGCGATTTTAGACAGCAATCTAAACCTATGGGATACTTCCCGTTGACCAAAATTATGAAAGGCAAAGGGCAAGATCTAACTAATGACATTCTAATATAGAATGTCATTGGGTCTAACAGTACTTGTACAGGAATATCATTCTGAAAGTTGTTAATATGTGTCTACAAGCTCATTATTAAAAAATAAAAAACACGACTGACAACTTGTGCTTGGCCGAAGGCCGAGCTCCGTTTCGTGAGCAAAGAGAGTAACAGCCCTTCGTATACATGAATTACCTTCTCATTTCATCTCAAACCCCCAGCAACCAACAGAGGGGCCCGAGGCCGAAGGCCGAGGGGCGATAGTTGCGTATACATGAAGCCGAGAGGCGAGGAGAGGCTAAAGCAACGCAGCTGCAACAGCACCGGGAAATATACCAAAATGGACCTGGAAGTAGACCTGGGGTACTGCCTGCGGAGAGTACCTGTAATACATAGGGGGGGGGGGGGGAGGTGATCGACTGAATGTCATAGAGAACCCTGGCGGCGACTACAGCCGTTAGACGAAGCTCGGCCTGCGCCCTAACCCCTTGGGGCGTTAGACCTAGGCAGAAAGGGAGCACTGCGCCCGCGGAAACTATAATGATAATGTAACATTAACATTTCCGTATAACGATTTTAAGCCAGTGATTTTGCAATAGCCGATAGTAGCGTTGCCGATCGATAGTGAGACTACTATCGTAGACTCAGATCATAACAAACAATCGTAGAGGAGAGGGTGTCCGTGGTACCCCGAGCTGCGCTTAAATCGAGGGTTGCCAGCCACGCAAGCGAGGTCGGAGGCCGAGCTCAAGCTTGTGAGCAAAGAGCGGGGTGACGCCGAAGGTCGAGTACATGGACGATATAACGGTGTTGATCTTACTATTTACCATATACAACTAAAAGTACATACAAACCAATACAAACATATAAGTTATATATTTTTTTAAATTGCCTTTTAAAGCCCTTCTATTCGATACACTCGATAAGATTGTTCAAATTTATTTTTTTCGCTCAGCTGTTTCTCGCGTATATAATCTGCCATTTTGTTTTTATGATGACATCACATAGCCTATGTCACTCGGACGAATGCAAGGAATCCAACAATACCTCCCACATCATTCAGGACTTAGGGTGGAATAAAGAAACTTACATACATACATGAACGCTGAAAACATAACACTCCTTTTTTAGTCAGTCGTGTAAAAAAACATATTTTTGCGTTCGATGCTGATGAATCCTAGGGATCGAACTGCAAAGTTAAGTTTGTTTTTGAAATTAGTTGGTCTTTTAGTTAGAGCTATACCTAATGTGAGATGATTTTTGTGTTGGTACGGAACCCTCGGTGCGCGAGCTTAACTCGCACTTGGCCGGTTTTCGATTTGGGTATCCATTTTCGAAATATACCTACTTACCTATTAGCAAATTTTTGTATACCTAAGTCAAGTAAAAAAAATTGATATTCAGATTTTATAACGTTTAGCAGTTTTATTACTCAAATAATATGGGGCAGGGATCAGTTGGTCAGCAAATGCTGGCCCATTGCCAGTGACTCCCATAGGATCACTGTGTGTGTAACCGTGAAAATAAACTTCTATGAATAAATTCACACGTTATCCACGATTCAGTATGCGTCTGAGATTCCGTCGCGAGCACTGACTGACCTTGAGAATTTGTTTGTTTTCTAATAAGTTCCTGTGGCGAGGCAAACTGGCGCATCAGTTCTGGATATCGTACCACCCTCCTTCTGGTGAGATGCATTTGTGATATCCATACACTCTCCCTTAATCTTCCCAAAGTATGTTTATTTGAATTTTATGAAATAAAAGAAGCTAAGTAGGTAGCTAAATGGCCTACCTATAATATAAATTCCGTTGAAAAAATGTGTTTCGGCGATCATCCTCGTTTTGTAAGTATTTATATTTTATCAAGGTAGAAACACGTATATTGGTCGTTTCAGGAGCAAAGCACACTTCCAGCGGCGATGACACTCCCCCCATCCCAGAGGAGGAGCTTGAGCAGCAGAAAATTGAACATGAACGTCAAATGCAAAAGGTGTATTTTGTTCGATAAGGGTGTGGCAATTTTGGTGTTAGAATGTGTTTAATTTTGCAAACTAACGGAGTACCGCTAATATTTTGTTTTTGTTTTTTCAATAAATTAGTTTTTTTTTTTGTTGTCAATAAATATATGTTATTTTGTGAAGGAGAAGGAGGAACAAGCTCGGGAGGCTGAGGAAGTCGCGCAGCTGGACAAGGAGCTGCTGCATCAGCGCGCCATCGAGGCGGAGGAGCTGCAGAGGGAGGTAGGAGACCTGGCTCACCGAGTTTGCTTTGCTACCTTTTTTAATGAAGGAGAAGGAGCAATAAGCTCGGGAAGCTTACGAAGTCGCGCAGCTGGACAAGGAGCTGCTGCATCAGCGCGCCATCGAAGCGGAGGAGCTGCAAAGGGGGGGAAGTTGACCTGGCTCGCCAGGTTTGCTTTGCTACCTGCCTTTAGTGAAGGAGTACCAAGCCCGGAAAGCTGAGGAAGTCGCGCAGCTGGACAAGGAGCTGCTGCATCAGCGCGCCATCGAGGCGGAAGAGCTGCAGAGAGAGGTAGGAGACCTGGCTCACCAGGTTTGCTTTGCTGCCTTTTTTAGTGAAGGAGAAGGAGCAACAAGCTCAAGAAGCTGAGGAGTCGCGCAGCTGGACAAGAGCTGCTGCATCAGCGCGCCATCGAGGTGGAGGAGCTGCAGAGGGAGGTAGGTGACCTGGCTCACCAGGTTTGCTTTGCTGCCTTTTTTAGTGAAGGAGAAGGTACAACAAGCTCAAGAAGCTGAGGAGTCGCGCAGCTGGACAAGAGCTGCTGCATCAGCGCGCCATCGAGGCGGAAGAGCTGCAGAGAGAGGTAGGAGACCTGGCTCACCAGGTTTGCTTTGTTGCCTTTTTTAGTGAAGGAGAAGGAGCAACAAGCTCAAGAAGCTGAGGAGTCGCGCAGCTGGACAAGAGCTGCTGCATCAGCGCGCCATCGAGGCGGAGGAGCTGCAGAGGGAGGTAGGTGACCTGGCTCACCGGGTTTGCTTTGCTATCTGCCTTTATGTATATTCTCTCTTTATCAGTATTATAAATCCAAATGTGCTCAATCCAAGGTGCCGATTCTGCTAACGTAAACTCATAATCGTATCTATTTCAATGGTGTTACTATTAGAATCTACAAGAAGATAGGTGTTATATATCTTTATGGTTTAATTTTTTCAATAATTAGCCAATTTTGACATAAAGCATCACTTCTGATAAAAAATATCGAATATAGCGGAAACCGTCAATGCAATTTTTTTTATTAATTTTTCATTGATTTAACAATTTTGCCTACTGAATCAAGTAAAAAATGTTTAATTTCGTAGGTCGCTGAAGGTGTGGGGGGCCTCCGAGGCATGAACACTTCATGGTCGCACCACGGACTGTGTGACCTGCAGAGGCAGGCTGCGAGGTGGCGCCACAGCCGCCCTTCTATTCCAGATACCGCCAGACCTTATAAGGTATATTAATTCTAAGTAGGCCTAGCGGGCCCTAGGTTCCGACGCGTACGCTGAGAATGCAACCGGGTAAGCGCTAGAGTGAGTCAAAAAACACTTTTTTTGTTTTTAAGCGCTCAGATGAGAAAAAGAGAGAAGCCAACGATTATAATTCAATGAGAGAAGCAAACATAATCGGTAATCGTCAACCTGCCAAAACCAATTTTTGTAGCAATCGTGACATCACAAATTTTTGCGGAAATCGTGTTGTAATTAACATTTGTGAACCGATGTAAATATTATGTTAGCATTGAATAATTATGCAAACAAGAGTTGCGTGAAACAATTCAAGTGAAAAACTGTTGTCATGAAGGAGCGCCGCCGGCGCCGGCAGCCGGGTGTTGTCTATTACATTCGGCTATAATTCGATTCTTAATTTTTTTTTTTTTTTTTATTATGTAATCATTTGTCTTGGTTTTTGTTTATTAAATCCAGAAAATAAAAACGAATCTACAAACACACATACAAATTACATGTTTTACGTAGATATTTACGATACAGATGACGATATCACAACAAATAAATTGGGTGTATTTTAATCACTGTTCCCAGATATATTCATTAATGTTGGTAGAGCGCACTGAAGATTTATGTTCATTAATGTTGGTAGAGCGCACTGAAGAAAGCTTGTAGCGCTCAGCTGACCAAGCCGCAGTCCGTCCAGAGCATCGTCAGCGACAACGACGGTATCTTCATCAACCTTTCCAGGAAGGGGCCTTGCAGAGGTAAATCCTCATCAATATTGCACGCCATGACGTCACTATAGACGTGGTCTATGTGTATCTCTACTTTATTTGCTTAAAAAATATGTAATTTGCACAGACAAAATCAATCACAGTTTAAATCAATCAATATCCAAACCTGGTGACTTTTCTCTTTTTTTCGACATCATTGGAAATACGACGTTGAGAAATGTGATTAATTAATAATTTTTTGCCAATAGATGAGTCCTTGGACAGTGACGCGTGCTGTGGAAACCCTGGCTGCACCACCCCTACCACCAGAGATTGGAGGGCATCGGCTAACGATGTCAGCCCTGAATTAAGGAACTTAGTTCGGGCCCCGTCATGTCCAGGGTATGTGACGCAACGATTAAAAACGATATTATACCATATACCAATGTAATAAGACTCATAATGTTTTAGAACATACAGATTATATAGATGAGATTATTCATACAGATGCATTGTTATTGTGTAATATAATAGGATTATTTAGTAAATGCAACAACTAACGTTTATATTATATACATATTATAGGATTAGGTTGGAATTTAGTTTATTAAATTTCACAAAAAATATAACTTACTTGAGAAGTTAAAACTCGTACGAGTATCATAGATTTTATAAGACACAAAGTAAATTCACGGATTTGGTTATTTTATAATGCTTCAGTGGAGTTGATGCTACGTTACCGCTTCCAATGGTGGTAAGTAAATAGTGCATCTAGTGCATCATGCGGCGTCTAGGTCATCTACAGTTTTGGAAAATAAAAGCTTTAAAATATCTGGGAACTGGGCGCGTGCGCCAACTGTCCACTGGCGCCCTCTTTACAGAAATCGTGTGACTGTTTCATTCATTTTTTTCTTAATCACATCTTAAACGGATTTTTTTTCACGGTGGCCACTTTTTTTCAGTTTAGGAGATGAAGCTCGTAAATAATATAAAAACTTTATCATATAAATCAAAAATTGGGGAATAAGTAGGACTGCTAAGTAACACTAGTGGATTTGATTATTAAAAATCTCAATCCCAGTAATGAGGACACAACAACGAAATAATAAAAACATAATCTAGGTACTTACATATGAAAATACTTCACCTATGTTTGAAAAAACCGCATCGATCACCATTTTTAACGAACTATACCTACCTACCTAGGTAACTTCCAAGGAACAAATGCACCCAGTTGCAGCCTGTTTTAAAATTTTATGTCACATTTCAATGGAACAACATAGGGCCTATATCCTTGCTCTTTCTATTCTATCGATTGCTGTGGTAATAGCACGAGTCCAATTAAATTTCAATAAGCGTTTCTGTAACTAGCTAGGTACATGTATCCCTTATTCAAAGCGCAGCCGCAATTTTTAAAAATAGTTCACAATGACTCCGAGAGTTCTTGGATGTGTTCTCTATAAAATTGAGTACCTACCTATATAACTATTTGGTTGCTACTTTTTGGACATATTCCATAAATAAGATCACCCTTTAGAAGAAATGTATGTAACATAGACCAATCTATTCTATTTTTAATAACTTAGCATTGATTAAAATTTTAATAAAACTTCGACATCATCTAAAAAGCTCAAATGGCCGAAGCGATTCATTAATCAGGCTATTCAAATTGAATTCTTCGAACCCGAATGGTTGCTCCATAGATTAGCCTCGTTATAGTATGTGGTTTGGCAGAAATTGTACAGTTTTTGATTTTCTACACAGGCGAAATTCCAAATAAGATTAAAAATTATTAATTACATATCCTAATAGTGATGGAATGAGTCTTATTTAATTTCAAATTTACGGTACCTACTTAGTTGCATTTGCATTGCTAGAGGGATCCACGCAATTATCTGCTTTTCACCTATATGAATATCCGGGCTCTGCATGTATTTATTTACATTATCTAAGTCCTTACGACTCAGTAGTTGAAGTGCTTGAAGTGACAATAAGGCAAATGTTGTGTGCGTCATATGGTTCTCTGTACAAGAATGATAATCCGCAAAGCGCGGATCAACAAGTGGTAAGAGTACTACAGATAGCGCCAAATTTTACAAAACATACAAAGTGAATCAGTGTATCGTACCTGAACAAGATAATCAAGCAAAGCCATTATTCTACTTCCACTATTAAGTTCCAAGTAACAAACTTAATTGAAAAATACAAGACATCGCGACTAATGTAAAAGAAATAATCGTTACAAAAATTAATTGCGTTGCCCGGGATCCGATGCTCTACCGGTCGCAGCTGCATATAGACTGCATCTTGCCTATCTGAGTTTTCGTTCTTTTTTTATTTATTATTTCTGACCCCTTAAAAACATATTTCCTAAAATTTTGATATGAAAGAATTGGTAGTTATGAAATAAAGTCATATTGATAGCAGGAGAAATTGTTTTACATTCAATTATTCAATAATAGTTCGACAACATACAATAAATTTATTGCGCATTACAACGTTGAGAGTTACTATATTACGCAGCTTCCCAGGACACCTAGATACCTTCATCGATTCACAGACTACACGAATGATGCATTACGTAACTGCTTGTTTCCTGCTAGCAACCTGCAAGCAAGCTGCATGTAGTTGTGTAAAAATGAATTGACGTGTTCAAAATTTCAATTTGCTGCTTGTATACCTAAGTATTTATTTTATAAAATGTGTGTGCATCAGATAATAAATTTGTTTAGGTGAGTACTTTTTTTTTAGTTTGAACATGATTTGGGGTAGAAGTAGGTCAGGGTGGCAGGAGTGCGCAGGCCCGGGCGGGAGCGCGCACTGCGCCGGCCGCCGCGACGGCTGCGTCCGCCACTACCGCGTCACCGTCGTCGTCGCCGCACCGCCGCGACATCCCACACTTCTCCAATATAATCCACTAATTTCACCTATCCCAGATAGTAATCACATTACGAACTGACTAATTTGTACGTAGAAAGTCGACACCATTAACGGTGAGTGAAATTTCAGCTAGGTACGTCGAAACATATCGATCTCTTACGTGTTCACAACACAACTGTTTGATTTTGACATTAAATAATTGTTGATTTCCTCGTTGATATAGTCCCGTGCTTGGATGTTACAGTGTGAATCACTAAACTTAGTAATAACCTTTAGCGGACTAGATATTAGTGTTATGCATGCTTCTCTATGTTTACTTTTACTGTTCTGAGTGTTACTATGTAAAACCTGGTCGTGTTCTCCTCGGGTCCGTTGCGGGGCCGGTGCATGGAGCCGATTGAACGTTTCATTACAGTTAAGATGTTCGTAGGGATATAAGATGCCGTTGCTAAGCGTAGGAGCGGAATGAGGCGGCACGAGATGCAGTGCAAGGGGGCCGAGTCCGGCGGCGGCAGGGAAGGCTCGCAGATGTCCCGCAGCGAGTCCACCGTCAGCCGGTGTACGCCGCACACTCCCCTCGGCCCTCCGGATAGCGCCAGCGTCGACTCCAACCCCATGCCTTCCATTTATCGGTAACTGGACGTTTAACACTGGCCCACATGAGAGAAGACGTATTTCCTTGCTTTTATACATCTTATAATTTAGACGTAGATACAATAAAACAAACTCCATGATAGAATGTATTGGTCGCTGAGCTATGTCTTCTCCCAAGGGGGAAGTAAAGCCGAGAGCACACTCCGCCCGCATCGCGCACCGCGAAAACGTCGCATGCGAGTAGGTACTACCATGGATGTCGTGTATTCAGGGAAATTGTTGAGGATTCATGGGATTCATATATTTTTTTTGACAACAATATGAAAAAAGTATTTGAGCACCATCTCAAGCACTAACATATTAAAATACATATATGTCTGAATATTGACAGTTTTCCTATTATACGGTGTATAATATTCCGAGCGCTTGGCTTATGCTGAAGGTCGAGGACAACTGGTGAATTTCAGGTAAGTCGAGGCAAGTCGTTCGCCATCCTGTTGGCTTTCACCTGCTTCTCGCTCTTGTTCCTTTCGCAGCTTCTAAATCCAATTTTGACTTGGTTTCTTAAAACTTTCATACTTCAGCTGTAGTAGCTATAGTTAAAATAATAAATTAAATAAAATAGGAATAAATCAATTTATTTCTGGCAGAGTCCTCATCACGAACCGTTTATTCATTAGTGACAGAGAACCTACTTATTATCTCTATCGAAGTACGTACACATAAATTTATTCTACGAGTAGGTAGGTATTTTAGGTTTTAACAAATCGGTAAAATGTCTTAGTAGACTTTATATATTTATCATCCGTAGTTTTAGTTGCTAGATAGAAAAAGTAAAAAAATACATACCTATGTATTCAATAAGCACAGATAAGAAATAGATTGTTTCACTTAGTACATAGTTTAGCTAGTTCACAATAATCTGTATTAGTGAAAACATTATTTATTTAGCACTATTAACAAACATATTAAGTATATTACGTGAGTTGGTTCATTTACATGTCAGTCAGTATAATTGACAATAGTTAATTCTCAAGTTATTGGAATTATAATAATGTTTTTGGTAAATAATTGGCGTTGTTTATAAAATTAAATTTAACTAGTAATCTAAAACATCGTATATACGTTCTTAGGAAGTATACAATAATCACACTACACGACTGTGCACAGTAAAAATATATCAACAGCGTAAAAGTTTTTTAAGATAAATTTAGCTGTAGACTTATTTTTGAAATATTTTTATTGTTCAGATGTCGCGCTCCGATCGCTTCGCTGGACTGTATGGACGATTTTAGTGCGAACTCGCAGCAGATGCTAGATCAAGGTAAGCGGAAATATCTTTTGATTGTGATCGATCTGTTTTAATTATTACATACATCAGAAGGTTCGTACGTACCCATATAGGTACTTATAGCGATTGTGGTTGAATTACAATTTAATATTTATTTAAAAAAGTATTTTTCATCACTATTCTACTACACAAGCACTCTACTCACTCTCTCGCAACACTTCACTACTCAAGCACTCAACTAAGTACATATTCAAGCACTATAATTTATCACGAATTTTTTGTCCTTAACATTTTTTGTGAATACACACGTCACATACCGACATAATAATATTAGAGAATATGAATACATGAATTGGTTAAAATTACAGTGGAATACTATACTTCAGGAATATGCTATCTGTATGTCAATAAACGGTGTGCCTGCTAAGAATCTATACCATAGGTATGACATTGAAATTGTCCCTCCCTGTTGAGCAAAATACGTACCTATAGGAACTTGCAGTTACCAGGCAACCGAACAGATCGATGCGATGCAAGGGCGAAGTGCACCAGTACTAGAGAAATGGGTCAAGGTTGTAGTACCGCGCTCGTGGAGTTTTGTTGTGCAGCGCTCACAGAATAATAGTTTCTTTATGAAACTCTCCGAGCACAGACCTTGACCTACTTCTCTCTTCAGATAGCTTGTTAATGGAAGAGGAAAACGAGTTTATGTTCACTTTTACATGCTTTATTTTTATTTTATTTTTTTAAATTTATTTAGGCACTTCAACAATTACACCATTGCACAACATTGTATTTAGATTTGACAACATTGTATATGCTTTTAAGTTAGTAATCTATTATTTTATATAGCAATTAATAAATCCGTTTCTTACCCTACTTACTACACCACACATTTAGGCTTAAGAATCTAAAACACGAACTGCATAAATACAAAAATTCAAATTAATATCGTTAAAGCCGTTTTGGAGAAACAAATTAAACTACAAATATACACACAAGAATTGCTCTATACAGGAGTATAAAAAAATATCAAAGTATTTTTGAAAAAATATACTTACCTAATTCAACAGCTGGCGAAGTGACTGTATCACGGCACACGTCGACATATTTGGGAAATCACACCACGATGGCGCCGACGGCGACTCCGGGGCTGCGATACAAGAACCTGGGCAAGTCTGGCCTCAGGGTCCCAAATATCGGCCTGGGCATATGGACCATGCTCAATGAAGATTGTGCTGAGGACATCATCATGACCGCATTGGAAAATGGCATTAACTTGTTCGACTTGTCTGAAGCTCATTGCGGTTAGTTTTTCAATTAATATGTTGTAATTTAATTTAATGTAATAGTGTATTATGAAGAAGAAAAATCATGTATTATACTGTTTATTTCACAGCTAAGGGGGAAGCTGAACTGGGGCGTATTTTGAAAAAGAGAAATGTCAAGAGGACGAGCATAATAATTACAACAAAAATATACTGGAGCACCAAGTAAGTCTTTAATCACCATCAAATAAGGCACCTAACCACTTAAGTAATATTTGAATTAAATATGTTTCAGTTTTTATTTTTTTTTAATAGTTTTATCGCTGACCAAAGTTTAATTAAGCAAATGAAAAAATAGAATCTGTTGTGTCCAATTATTTGAGCCAAGAATTGAACATTCATTTTAGTTAATTTACAAACCAATAATTTACAAGTTACATTAGTTTACATTAATTTACAAGTATATATTGTAGCATATTTACATAAGCCTTTAAATTTATTTTCAACTTACAAAGATTGATAGAAAGATACTGAATATGTGAATACATGCTTTAAAATTTTATAAATTGAATAAGTATAACATAATCGCAATTTTTGACAGCAATTTGGATGACACTGTAGCATATCTACTTGGATAAATAGTTTTAGCCATTTTAATTTTATTAGACAGTATTCACCACCTGTATCTATAGTAGAATATGTATTCACGTTACTAATATTCTTTGATTATATTTTGATGTGTGTAGCAACCTCCATAGCGTCGGTTGACACTGTTCACTGTGATAGAAACGAAACTGTAATTAATTCAAAGATGAGTTACCAATGCTATCTTGCTCATAGAATTTTTGCTACATTCACTTTTAACACTACGCTTAAATATAACGCTTTTCGCCACTAGCACCTAATGCATTTTAAACTCTCATTTAATAGGTTTACTAATCACAGGTCAGATGAAAGAGGTTTATCTCGTAAACATATAGTTGAGAGTGTAAAGGCGTCTCTAGCTAGACTTCAGATGGATTATATCGACGTGGTTCTGTTACACAAGGTGGACCCAGTGTGCCCCATGGAAGGTGAGCGATTTCAAACAAAATATTGTATTTAGACGAATGAATTTAGAGTTTCACCAGCACATCTTAATTATTTTTTATTGTTGCAACAGAATTGGTTCGAGCTATGAACTTTGTAATAAATCAAGGATGGGTCATGTACTGGGGGACAGCACGTTGGTCACCATCTGAGGTAACACATTTGCCGCCTTTATTTCATTCTAATTAAATGGAGGGATTCGATATATAATACGAGTACATCATGTTTCAGATAATGGATGCATACACAAACTGTCGTCAGTTCAATTGCATCACCCCGATCATTGAACAGACAGAGTATCATATGTTCTGCCGCGAAAAACCTGAGTTATACATGCCAGAACTATATCATAAAATTGGCGTGGGTAAGTTACAATAATTTAATAAGTTATTTAATTTTTTATGTACTTTGTATGTAACACTTTTATAGGTATTAATTGTTTACCAGGGATGATGGCATGGTCGGCTATTACGACGGGCAAAGGCCTAGGCCGTGAAGAAATTACTGGTCTTTTCGCCAAATCGCGCTTCAATAGGAAATATAGCACTTTCAGTTGGTGCGAGGAGGATCTTGCTGTACCTGAAGTAAACTATCCTTTTATTTTCCACTTCATCTCTTCACGACTTCTTTCTTTTATCTTTCACCTCTTTACTAAACCTATTTATTCACTTTGTTTTCTTCTATATACCGTTATGTGTACCTAATTTATTAATTCACGTAAATCACTATGCGTAGTATAGGTTAACAAATCTCACGGCTAAAAGTGCTAATAAAACTGTAAACCCATGTTGTGTAGCAAAGTAATATTATGTTTTGTAGCTGGAGTTACAGGTAAGTTCATTCGATTATCGCAATAAATCAACATTGCTATCACGTAACAAACAAGTAAGTATATGTAGGTTTGCTTCAATAAATAAATCATTAAATCGCTTTTTGTCATTATAAATTTACATCGTATGTATGAAATATTAAATCTCATGGTTTGTTACGTTTTGATATAGATGCGAAGTTCTGGAAGCAAGGAGCAGGTGACGGCCGAGGATGCTCGCACGTACGGAGACAAACTGCGCGACCTGGCAAACCTCGCTAACTCTCTCAGTGGGTTACGGAACTCTAATCATTCAATATTCTTCACTCTTAACTCAAAATCTATATTCACTAGTTCACTGGTTTTCAGATTGCTCCATGAGTCAGCTAGCTGTTGCCTGGTGTTTGAAAAATGAGTCGGTTAACTGCCTGTTATTGGGGGCCAGCAGCGTGGAACAGTTTAAAGAAAACATTCATGCATTGCAGGTAAAGGAAAACCAGTATGTATTAACTGCTGGACGAGAGAAGCATTAAGATATAATGGAGTAGTCAATTTGACACAGTCAATACTTCAATGTTTTTAGATGTACTACTATTACGTTTTATTTAGCAAACAAATGCGCGAGTCAAGTTTTATTTAAAGCAGTATATAAAGTAGTAATTGGGATGAGTGGTAGCCGAGACAGGGACAGCAACCAATGGGTAAACCACCAAACCGCTGGATGACATTATTTAGAAAGCGATGGATAAGGCTGGCATAGGACCGTAAGAAGTGTCGTGAAAAAAGTGAGGCCTATACCCAGCAGTGAGTTGATGTGGGCTGAAAATGTATAAAAAAAAAAATGAATGAATTGGGATGTGTGGGACATTGTTTACAGATAGTGCCCCAGCTGACCCCGACAGTGATGGTGGAGATCGAGCGGCTGCTCGCCAACAAGCCTCAACGCCCACCGATGGTCTCCACGCTGGCCATGCGGAACCAGCAGAACAACAACACCGTGCGACTTGATATGACGTCAGTATATTAGACCTTTTAACCTGCCCCAACTGCCCTTCCTCCTGAACCTTGGAGGACCTGACTGAGGCCAACGATAGGGCGGTGGAAGTGGCCAAATACTGGTCAAAAAAAAATTCTGCCATTTCGACTCGAGATGATGATGACCCAAAGTCTTCCTTACCAGTCATACCTTCTTTCACTAGGTACCCAACACCGTGCGTCTTGATATGATGTCAGTATATTAGACGAAAACTCTTCCTTTCCAGTCATACCTTCTTTCACTACCCAACACCGCACAGTATTTTATTACGCCTCAAAATGACCACTTTCCTGATTGTTAGCGAATCAGAGAAAGCCTCTTATTCTAAATGCGAGAGTACAACTTCCACGAATCTGACTAAAATAGTTCAGAAGATATCCGAGGTTAAATATTTTTTCCCATATTGGGAAAAAAATATTAAAAAAAAACATTTAAAAAATTATTTAATTTTAACTGTAGCAGGCTTTATTTTTTAAACTACATTTTAAAAGGTCTTATTTTTATTCCTGTTACGAGTCCTCTATGGTTGCTCTAGACCTTATAGGTACTGAGAAAATAGCGATTTTCTGATTTTGGTTTTTATTTTTCCCCCTATATTATTCAGTATTAAAACCTGCAATTATTTGAGTGACTTTCAACGGCCCCGGTGGGACGGACCCGGTGACGGGGCCGTTGGAAAAAAAAATTCCAACGGCCCCGGCGGGCCCGGATTTTGCGTTGACGGGGCCGTTAGAAAAAAATTACCAACGGCCCCGGCGTGTTTTTTAAATGGGACGGATAGCATAAAAAATTATAGCATACGCTCCGGTAGTGTTTAAAGGGTAAATTGTGTATTATTTTGTAGACCTTAAATATGAAATAAAATTATAAAAAAGAGTTTGTATGTAACAATCACTTTTTATTGTTGGTAAAAAATAAATATCAACGAGGTATCAACAATCATATTTATAAGAAAATAAAATACATGATGTTTATTTTATATTATGACACAGAATACATAATAGTAAAATAGTATTAAGATAACAAACCGTCAACTACTAAATATCTTACTGTCTCTGTTGTATTTTTGCTCCGTAAATAGTATTTATAACTAACTAGCTTTTGCCCGCGGCTTCGCCCGCGTGAATTTCCCACGGGAACAGTGCTTTTTCCCGGGATAAAAAGTAGCCTATGTGCTATTCCAGGTCATTATCTACCTCTGTACCAAATTTCATTGAAATCCGTCCAGTAGATTTTGCGTGATTGAGTAACAAACATCCTCACAAACTCACAAACTCACAAATTCACAAACTCACAAACTCACATCCAAACTTTCGCATTTATAATATTAGTATGGATTAACGTATTATTAACTGATTGTTACATACAAACTTTTTTTTTCATTTCATATTTAAGGTCTACAAAATAATACCGGAGCGTATGCTATAATTTTTTTATGCTATCCGTCTCATTTAAAAAACACGCCGGGGCCGTTGGTGAAATTTTTTTCTAACGGCCCCGTCAACACAAAATCCGGGCCCGCCGGGGCCGTTGGCAATTTTTTTTTCAACGGCCCCGTCACCGGGACCGTCCCGCCGGGGCCGTTGGAAGTCACTCAATTATTTAACGCAGAAGATGTTTAAACCTAATTATTTTTATTATGCCAAAAGAATTGTACTGTTTTAGAAAAGATAAAATATGAAAATTACGTCTTAAATTTTTTTGGATATAATTACCCCGGGTTGGGTAAAATTTTGGGAAATCTTAATAATTTTGAGATTCCACGGAATTAGAGGTTGTTTTTTTTGTGGTCATCTACATTATTACATTTTTTTAAGTAAATTGCAGGTTAGTTAGTATACTGAATCATACAGGCAAAAAAAAAATAAAACACAAAAATTACAAAATCGCTATTTTCTCAGTTCCTATAAGGTCTAGAGCAGCCATAAAGGACTCGTAACATGGATAAAAATAAGACCTTTTAAAATGTAGTTTAAAAAATATAGCAACTGTTACAGTTAAAATTAAATCATTTTTTTTATGTTTTCTTTATATTTTTTCCCGATATGGGAAAAAAAAATTAACCTCGGATATCTCCTGAACTATTTTAGTCAGACTCGTGGAAGTTGTACTCTCGCATTTAGAATAAAAAGCTATATCTGATTCCCTAACAATCAGGAAAGTGGTCATTTTGAGGCTAAATAAAATACTGTGCACCGTGCGTCTTGATATGACGTCAGTATAATATTAGACCCAAACTCTTCCTTTCCAGTCATATCGTCTTTCACTAGGTGCCCAACGCCGCGTGCGTCTTGCTAAATATGACGTCAGTATATTAGACCCAAACTCTTCCTTACCAGTCATACCTTCTTTCACTAGGTACCCTACACCTTGAGTATTGATAATTAATTGTGACGTCAGTATTCACTTAATTCGTTACCAGTCGTACCATTTTTCATTATCAAAACTGCTAAAGTGCTAACATAAGTAAGAAATATCATGAATTGTCTTTTCGTTTCTTTTTATATGATTTTGTTATATTGTATCATTTATTCCTAATGATGATTGGTGTAGATAGGCGGGTGTAGGTCTTAGAAAGCTGTTGATTTTCTATTGAAGACGTTAATAGATGATAATTGTGAAAAAAATGGTTAATCTATCAATGTCTATCTTTGATAATAAGAAATGACTTATACATGTTTTGTGATGTTACATTTAAGGGGAGCTACTATTTCCGGCACCGGGTCCCCGAAGCCAGAAGACAACGCAGCTGAAGGCGAGGCTTCCTCGCCCGGCAAGGAGCCCGGGCGGGCCTTTTGTGAGATTCAGTGACCGTGGTGGCGCGGAAGCACTGACTCTGCTTCCAAATCTAGTAAATCAAAGGTATCCGTTGAACGTATACGATCACCATCATTATTTTTGTTTTAAATACAGGGTGTTTGGTAGTTCGATACAAAGCCTTAAAGCGAAGATAGTATAGACCATTTAGAGTAATTTAAGAGGAAATTTTATTAAGCAAAGTGTTATTAATTTGTTTTAGGATGTTTTTTTTAATTTTTTTACGAAAAACCCAAAATTGCTAGCAGTGGCGAAATTAATGTAAAACATAATTCTTTTTATTTCAAAGTATGAACTATTTTAGTTTAGTTTTTTTAGAGTGTTCATACCACTCTAAAAAAAACAAGTTTTGTGTATCTGTGTCATCAGAATTTATTTTTAAATTATTTTAAAGTTACCAAAAAAAAGATTTTTATTACGGAATCAATCAAAAAAATTTTTTCGGTAACTTTAAAATAATTTAAACATATGCACAAAACATGTTTTTTTAGAATGTTCAGACATTGCTCTAATAAAATAGAAATAAAAAGAATTATGTTTTGCATTAATTTCGCCACTGCTAGCAATTAAATGTAAAATTTTGGGTTTTTCGTAAAAAAATTAAAAAAAATACTAAAAAAAAATCGGTAACACTTTGCTTAAATTTTGTTAAGCAAAGTGTTACCGATTTGTTTTTAGGAATTTTTATTTCGATACCTGTATTGGCTTCATCCTTACTAATTAATTACATTGTGTATTTGTAACACAATTTTAAAATGGCATTTCAGGAATCACTGAAGGACAACAAACCGAAATTCTTTTTGAACAATGCTGGAGAAGTTATTAAGCGAACAGGTGAATACTTAGTCAAAGAATGAAATTATAAGTATGTATAACTACCTGTAAATGTAGCATAAGCTTTTATGTAAATATATTTATGCATTCTAAAAAAATAATTAATAAATTAATTTGGTCTCCTTCAAATATTTTTTTTATTATTTTGTTTCCTTTACACTGAGTCCTAAAAATGTATATTTTTTTGATTGACTGCAATTTGAATGAAAGAAAGAGCCTTCGGCTAGTCTACCTTTTGCATCCAGAGACGCGCGCACACAAGTCAGTTTTTCTATAACTTTTTGTGTCTTGGCTAATAAAGAATATTCTCTTGAAATAAATTTGTCCGTCTTGAATTCATGTATACATAATAGGGTACCGGACAACTTTTTTTTAAAGCTTATTTGAAATACTTCACAATAATAGAATCAACCCTAAAAGAATCACATCCATAACCAAAGTATTTCACAAGATATAGCAAAAAACAATTCACATTTTTAAGCGATGCTTGGACGATACCAAAACGCCCCTAACAAAACGTACATTCATATGACGTCACGCGTAGAAAATGGACTTTCCTAAAAGTTTGAACTCGAATAAATTAGCTCTGAATAATAAACTCGTGCTGAAAAGTCGCAAAATGTGTTTAATTTTATGTATTCTATCATAAAAGTACATATTTTTAACAATTCTCATACCTTGTCCGGTCCCCTATTGGTTATGATAATTATTATTTTTAGAACAAGACGGCGTATCAACCGACGTGGTGATATCGGTGTCCTCGCTGAAGGGCAAACAACCAGCAAGCGGTGGCAGCAAAGTGAAGAAGTCCAAGTCTGAGTCTAGCCGGCCTCGCTCAGCCTCGCTGCAAAGGTCGACGTCGGGCCAGCTGTCCACCAGCCGCGACCGCCGCCGCTCAAGGCTCGACCTGTCCTCTCCAGCCGACATCTAAAAAGCTGATTTATTAAAAAATAAAAACACGACTGACAACTCACATAGCCTATCTCACTCGGAGGAATACAAGGAATCTAAAAATACCTCTGACATCAAAATCTGTTAAGCTGTTCAGGACTTATGATGGAATAAAGTACATACATATATGAAACCCTGAAAAGATAACACTCCGTTTTTGGTCAGTCGTGTAAGAAGATCATTTTGCTTCGTGATCCTCCGCATCAAAGTTTTGAGAAAAGATGCGAGATAAAATAGATAAAATGTTTTCTTGATTTAACAAAATTGTATGTTTTTTGATCGTAACGCCTTTGATTGAAGGCAATGCCTTCCCGAAGCAGTGTTAGCTTCCGCTACCTGAGGACTGTGCTGTGATCGTTGTACCTGCGTGTAACGAAAATGGATATATTTGCTATATAATTCTAAGCTTGTAAGTAAATCGGACGATGTAGAATCAAACACATGTTTAAATTCAATAACTCCTGAAAACTTTGGTAATGGAAAGATTCTAGAAATTATCGGAGATAGTGAAAGTAATATAATAGATATGTGCTGAATAGTTTCTGATATTTATGAATGTAGATCTTTTAGTAAAGATAAACCAATTTCAGCTGTCACTTATAAAATTAGAAACATATTTGTATTAATAGCTATCGTATCCCCTAGAAACATGAATGACAGCACTCTTTTTCAATGTAGGCGTAGAAAAGAAACTTTATTTTGTAGTCTCACTTAAAATATTTAGAATTTTTTATTATACCTATACGTAGAAATCTTGTTCTTTCGAATATGAAAAAAATTAATGGTGCATGATGGGTATTAAATATTCTTAATGGATTCAAATGATTCCTTTGAATACACTAGGCTCAGGAGCTGAGTATTTTGTATACCTACTAGAATCTAGATTTACATTTCTCTGTCTGATATACCTAGCTTCTACTGAATCGCACTTCCTCCGAATATCAACTGTCTGGCTTAAACATAATTTTGTTGGCACTTTACTATATGTATATATGCTTTTTGTAACGATGTCAATTTAAGTACCTAATATTTTATGATAGTGAGCACCGAGTTTGTAGTTTCATAGTTTATTGAATTGTTACGCTGACTTATATCTACGAACAAAATATTCATGTTAGCATGTTATATATTATATTAAACAGAATATATATTTTTGTAAAGTGCACATGCATTTATATAAGTACATAAATATGTGTTGGTAGTTCGGTCTGATTCAAATTCAGTAGCTTGATTTCTAGTTTCAACGTACAATCGGTGTCTATTGTTATCCTTTTGTCGACAACGCTTCAATAGGTCCACTGGATGTGGCGTGGTACCCACATGTACGAGTAGGTACCACTCACAACGATAGATACATAGTAACTACCACAAATCGCATGCTTACCATTTTAATTTTTTGTGGCAGAATCGAAATTTATTTATCAAGGAACACGAATCAGGCATTTGAATAAAATATTTAGACATTTTTTTTTTCAAATGTTGATTGCAAATGCAGATTGTACTTGAATCTCTCCTTAATTTTTTTTGTCGCACAAAAATATTTATCACTAAGAAATGATGCTCAACAATACACTTCTGTAAATAGAAGAAGAAAAAAACATTTCCAATTCCTTATCCCTGATATCTAAAGTGCTTTAAAAAAATTACTGACAATAGATACCCAGCGGTAATAATTATGAAGTGCGTTTATGAATATGTGTGGTACAAATTGTAATAATATAAAAGCTTAGTCAAACAATATATAACATATAAATATATTTATATATTTATAACAGATTTATTAAACATTCATTAAACATAATTGATTCACATAATTTTAAATATAAGCAAATTGTTTAGATACATATATTTTAGTACATTTTTGCATGCTTAAATGTTTTTAGAATAATTAAAATTGAGATCCGATGTAATTTGATGTTTACATATAAAGTAGTAGTCACTTTGTCGAAAAAAAATACTTGAAATTCTCATACAGTTCCTAGGAACCCATAATGTACCTATATGACATGCTGTTGTGTATACAGAACTTACTAAGTAAAAAGTGAGAACATTACTTTGAATAATATCTACTCGTTTCGCTCGAATAGCATCATCTTCATCTGTCCTACGGGACAATACAAATTATGATATCTACAGCTACAAATACAACAACCACAATTACCATTATGTCATTATTTATTCGCAATTACGCAATATGAATGTACCCTAATCTGGATGGAACCATTTCAACTTCACTTTTGAATAACATTCATCTCACATTTTTTGAGTATTCTTTCACTGTACGTGGCTTACTATGTTTAAATGTTTAAGCCAGAGGAAATAAATGTTTAATGTAAACATTCAAAAAATAAAACATATATGTACTAATTAATTTGTTTTTATATAATTAAACCAAGGAAATTATAAGTGTGCTTAACTTATAAATTCATTGCCTCTAAGGGTATTATTTTTTAAAAATGTATCCGGTTCCTAATAGTGCATCCACACTGAACTCATCCTGAAGAGAGCGTTTATTTATAACATTCTAGCTTTTGCCTAAACTTCGCCCGGGGAAAGTCTACCCACTTAAATTGCAGTTATGCTTGTCCGACTTTAATGCTCACCAATGAACTAAAAATTTTCAGGTTTCTTGACCTTTCTCAAGCTGTGGTTTTGGGGTCAATTATAATACTAAGGGTCCGCTATACATCAAGCTGCTGTAGTATCGTTATTTTAAGCCAGCGCGACAATGTCAGTTCGCGATTAAAGTTACATAGGTATTAGATATTTCCTGCAGCTGGAATCAGCGCTCCAGCCGACACCGGTAACTAGTCAATTAGTTCGTCTCATCCCTCCAACGGTCCAGTCCGAGATCCTTCCAAGGATAAATATAGCATCCAGCTACAAGTTCCGCTCGGTAAATACCTATTGCAACGAGATGGAGTTTAAGTGTCGCAGTGGACGGTCGCGCGGGCAGGCTCGGCGCTAAGCACGTGGTCAACATGACGGTGGTATACTTCGATTGGCTGGACTATCTGGTGTTCGGGGCGATGCTGCTTCTCTCCGCCCTCATCGGCGTTTACTTCGCCTTCTTCGCTTCCAAGAAGCAAAATACCACTGCTGAGTACCTGATGGGCGGAAAAACTATGGGCATGTTCCCCATATCGATGTCACTCATAGCCAGGTATCTAAATTAAACGGTAAAACCTAAAACCTAAACCAGAACGGTAATCTTAAACAACGCTTGCGATTTAAACTCTAAAGTTGACTGCGAATTTATTTTTTCAGTTACATTTCGGGTATATCGTTGCTGGGGTTGCCCGCTGAAATGTATACCTACGGCACTCAACTGTGGACTATAGTACTATCCGAGTGGGCGGTGTCATTGACGATAGCGATTGTTTACCTTCCTGTTTTCTATAATTTACAAATTACATCAACATATGAGGTATGGTCTAAGATGGAGCTTCATTTACATAACCTAAACTTAAGACAAACGTATGCTACACTTGTATACCAGACTAAGAAACAACAAACTTTACCTTACGTCCCGAGATTTAAAAAAAAAGAATTATGCTTTCCTAATTAGTATATTCTAAATCTATGTTCATGTTTTTAAAAAGTTCATGATATTAAAACTTTTTATTCTTGTATTTTCAGTACTTGCGGCTACGTTTTAGTCAAAATGTGCGATTACTAGGATCAGTAATTTTCATAATCAAAATGTTATTATACATACCTATAGTAATATATGTTCCAGCATTAGCGTTCAGTCAAGGTATAGTATTTTAAATTGCCAATTTCCATCATAACCATCCTAAAACGCCTTGTTTTTGTCATAATACACCATATTTTATGTTTTCAGTAACTGGAATCAATCTTCATTTAATTACACCAATAGTGTGTATTGTATGTATATTTTACACTACCCTTGTAAGTATCTAGTATATGGATAGGTAGTAAGTATCTAGATAAAAGTATCCTGACCCGATCTGACCTTATTTAATCCCCTGCTACTACATCAGACAAATTGCTTGTCTAAGAACTATCTCAGATCGAGGTCAACTAAATCAGACATTGTGGCTTCGCCGAGTATTATTAAAGAATAAAGTGTAGGTATAATATTTTTTGTACTTTAAGGGTGGACTCAAAGCAGTGGTCTGGACAGATACGCTTCAAACAATACTGATGTATTTTGGCGTTATTTTTGTCCTGTTTTATGGGACCTGGAGGCTTGGAGGCATACAGGAAGTTATTCGAATTAATAATGAAGGAGATCGTTTAGATTTTTTCAAGTAAATACATTTTTTAAATCAATATTAATTCCTTTAACTAAGGAGATGCTATTCATGACAATTTTAACATTTTAGCATGGATCCTGATCCAACTATAAGGCATACGTTTTGGTCAACAGTTTTCGGTAATTATTTTAGTTGGTTAGCTTCATGTTCCGTCAATCAAGCGATGGTACAGCGATGTCTAGCATTGTCCTCTCTAAAGAGAGCCAGGATGTAAGTTAAATAACAGAGCTATATGTAATATTTCTGTTTATATTTCAACATATTTTTATTGTAATTGACTTACATTTTTAGAACAATTTTTATAATGGCTGCCGGTATCTTCATCATCGTGTCGTTATGTTGCTATACTGGTCTGGTGATATACGCAACTTTCGCCAGCTGTGATCCTCTGTCGACTGGTGCTATTAGGAAAAGCGACCAGTTGCTACCTTACTTCGTGATGACCATCACTGGATCCATACCAGCTTTGCCGGGAATTTTCATGAGCGGTGTTTTCAGTGCTGCCTTGAGGTATAATTCTGGTGAGAATACGCTAAAGTAAAACGACGACTATTTAAAAAAAATAGAAATGTAATGTAACATGGTATCGTTTTAGCTCTATGTCAACTGGATTGAATTCCTTATGTGGAGTAATTTTCGAAGATCTCATAAGACCTGCTTACAATAAGCCTATATCGGAACGTACTGCGAGTTTTATTATGAAGATCATTGTGGTTGTTATCGGTTAGTTCTCTGATTTACTTTTATTTTTCATCAATGATCAAGTCATTCATATCATCCTGATGTTGACACTCCATGAAATCGCTTTATTTTTTAAGTTGTAAATCATATTATGTGTAAATCATTTATTAAAATTGGGCTTATTTTAGGTGCCATTTGCGTAGCCTTAGTTTTCCTAGTGGAACATATGGGAGCTCTGATTCAAGCAGGTAAGAGCCTCGCTGGTATCACTGCGGGCAGCCTGTTGGGACTGTTCTCTATGGGGCTGTTTCTACCTTGGACCAATGCCACGGTAAATACATTATCTGGGAGAAGCTTATGCATGTCCTCTGCCAGTATTTAGATTAAGAAATTAAATAAAACTTAATTAAAAGTGTTCACTATTTATCATCATCATCACAAGATGTCCACTATTAGATACAAGCCTCTCCCACAGACCGTCACATTGACCGATTCAATGTGACAAGCACAAATTTATATGCTCTTATTAATATTTTTTATTTACTTTATTAAAATATAGGATAGAAGCGGGGAGTAAGCCCATTTCGTATTTAATTTGTACAGTGTAAAAATTTTTAAATTGCTTATTCGCTGATCATGAATATGACCAAAACTTACGAAACGAATGAATAAAACCTATAATTTTTTTAATTTAATTGTGTTAAATATTTAAGCGGTTACATTTTAGGGTGCTCTTGCTGGAGGGATCACTTCGACTCTCCTGGTGGGATGGATATCGATAGGCACTCAAGCCGCTATGATTCGTGGAGACATAGTAATAATGCCAAAACCAGTTTCAGTCGCTGGTTGTTCAGATAATTTCACATCACCTACTACGCCCGCGCCTTCGGAACAGTTTACAGTGGAGTTTGATAGGTAACACCTATTTCTCTTACTAAATCACTAGCATTGGCCTGAAACTCTGTTCTTGTAGAAATTTCGGGAAATGCTCTATGTAAATCCTCTTAATAAAAATTAAAAATAAACGTCAATGCATTAAGTTGACTGTGAAAATCTATGAAACTTTTACTAATGATAAAAAATATTGTTTTATTGTTTTATGTTTGAATTTCAGATCGGGAACATTTTTCATGTACAGATTGAGTTATTTATATTACACACTTGTCGGGATGATGGTTTGCGTATTTGTAGGAGTCGTCGTTTCATATTTTACTCAGCCCAACGATCCGGCTCTGGTAAGTCTTAAATATAGAAAATTTAATATAAGTTATTTTATAATCATACTTAGACATAAAACAAAAATAGAAGTATTCGTAAGTATAACTTCGAGGGTATTGGAGACATACTAGGTATCGATCAAAGAGAAAATAATTGTAATCGTATGGTTCTAGTATGAGTCTAGTCGGACATATGTAAAGGAAACATAATTTGTAACCTCCTTCTTCCAGTTCTATTTATAAACAGGTGTTATTTAACACAACAAGTGAGTTACTGCTAGAATGAGTAAACTACTTAATGAATCCAACCAGGTCAAGTTTATAAACTAGTTTTAGACCGAGGAGTGGCTCGCGTCAATTTTTTTCGGAAGCCAGACATGCGAGTTAAAGGAGAAAAGGACATATCCTTCCTATTCTGTAAACCTTACATAAGCAAAACATAAAAATGTAATAATGAAATAAAAAAAATATTGTAACATTTATTATAATTAATTGGAATAGATTAGTAAGTCACATTGATGAAAATGCCTCTTGTAATAATGAATACCCCCATTATATAACAAAAATGTTTATTATATCTCAATAGATTGGAAAGTATACAGATGGCATTTACATAATGTAGAATATTATATTGAAGAACTTCCATGTAACATCAGATCTGGAAAGGAAGCTAGGCAGATCATTCAGCACGTTAGTTAGACATTATTCAGATCAGCCTTTTTAACAAAATACAAAATAACATCAAAGAAGTAAATCTCCTATGATATTTCTGTCAAGCATTTGTGTCATGATACTCACAGGAAAAAGATAATTTGTAAGTACAGCCAATCAAGCCTGGTTGCTACACGTTGGTTCGTTCAAGATTGTGACGTTTTCCATTCATCAAATGTTGTTTCTTCTTTTGGTATATCAATGTTATGTTCTATATGACTTTACGCTACTTCTATTACAAATTCATAAATCAAGCGTCTGCTACTCAATTCACTATGTCTAATTAACAACGGAGAATAAAGAAATAAAAGATAGTATCAGATGTCTTTAAAAATTAAAATAAACATACTCTTTTTATGATTTATGTAAAATTCATTGTTCATTGCAATATTCCAATGCTATGTGCTTTCATTGAAATATTGCAATTTTCCCCCTTTGATAGTGCTTCAAAATTGCCATTCAATGAGGTCTTCCATGCCGTTGAAATTTTAAAAAAAGAAGTGAAAGAGTGCTAAACCATGAGCCCTTAAGTACTGGGGTTCCACTTAGTTCACTTGTACGATCGAACAGCGCGATCGAACCTCGCGACCAAAGGGATTTCCTTCCGAAAATAGCACGCCACGCTCATATTACGTCTGAGTCCCAAATTTTATATTTTTGACTAGTACAAATGTATAAGTTTTTTGCTCGTTTAATTTTATGCATTTATAATTTTTGTACTGAGGATCCTTGTTGACGTAGTAATAAGTTAGTGATACGTGGTGACGCAGGTACACCGCGACCTGCTGACGCCGGTGATCCACCGCTGGCTGCCGGCTCAGCACGCGCACTGCCGGCGCCCGCGCCTCACCCAGCACGACATCGAGCTCTCCCACGCGCGGGAACTGGACCACCTGCGCTCGCGCACAGCTTACACTGTTAGTCTTTTTACACGACTGACCAAAAAAGAAATGTTATGATTTCAGGGTTCATGTATGTAAGTATGTATGTATGTATGTAAGTTTCTTTATTCCACCATAAGTCCTGAACGGCTTAACAGATTTTTATGTGAGAGGTATTGATAGATTCCTTGTATTCCTTCGAGTGTCATAGGCTATGTGAGTTGTCAGTCGTGTTTTTTATTTTTAAATAATTAGTTTTACTAGCTATTTATGGCCCACTGCTGGGCAAAAGCCTCCCCTTATTCTCTCCACTCATCTCTGTCCTTCGTCTTTTTCTTCCAGTTCTTATCAGCAGACCACCTCGTTTTTGGTCTCCCTCTCTTCCTTTAACTTTCGGGTAGAATCCAGTGAGTTAAATTTTGAATCAGTTAGTCATCATATTATTATAATTTAACTAGCCTGTGCCCGCGATTTCGTCCGCGCGTAATCCTAAGTAATATCATAAATGCGAAAGTGAGTTTGTTTATTTGTTTGTTTGTTACCTCTTCAGGCTTCATCTACTGAACCAATCTTCCTGAAATTTTGCATACACATAGTTAGAAGTACGGAGAAGGACATAGGGTACCTTTCTTCCTGGGAGAAAGCACTGTTTCCGTGGGCACGCGGGCGAAGCCGCGGGCAAAAGCTAGTTTACTATAATTAATATCTCAGGTTCCAAGTAACGTATTAAGATGAAACTTACGCCAGATTTTAAGTTAGACCTTAAACAATACAACTGACAAAACTGTAGATCTTTCTTTATGCGCGTACAAACACACAGACAGAAAGACAGACAGACAAAAATTCTAAAAATATCGTTTTAGCTTTTTGGCAATATAACTGTCTTTATAGGGCCAATAGAATAAAATGTATTTTTTTCTTAAATATCTCCTAAGTACGGACACAGCCCAGTTACAGATTTATATTATGTATTAATATTAATATTGATTTTGAAGTTGTCAATAGGTTTACGCTTCACAGGTTCAAATCTCACGCGGCGCGACATATATCTTATACTAGCTGCGCCCCGGGCTTCGCTCCCGTGGGAATTTCGGATTTAAATGTACCCTATATGCTATTCCCGGTATTTTTCTACCCGTGTACCAAATTTCATCAAAATCAGTCCAGTGGATTTTGCGTGATTGAGTAACAAACATCCTCACTAAGAAATTCACAAACTTTCGCATTTATAATATAAGTAGGATAATTAGATACGGTCATTTTTATTGACCACAATTTACTTTTCAACCGACTTCCCAAAAAAGGAGGAGGTTATATGTTTCGATGTATGTATGTTCGTCGATTTCTCCGCCAATTGTGGACTGTTTTCCAAAATTGTTTTTTTATTCGAAAGGGTTTATTCCCAAGTTGGTCCCATTTTAACCACGTCCGAATCTGTTCGGTAATTTTAAAGATACCTAACAAATAATAAAAATATCAACATTGCATTATAGAGTAAAAGCCCGCGACAGCATGCCCTTCCTTATTTTATTAAAACTCAAGATGATTTTCTGTGTATGTCCCCAACATAGGAATAGCGATTAGCGACTATATAAGTTGGATAAGATTACTTAGGCAGATAATTTGTAGCAATAGCATATAAAGTGGTAGCTCAATTTCCTCAAAGTAAAGTTTTTTAAAGATTTTATTCCGAATAATATTAGAGATCACGCCATCCATTACCAGGCAATTGGTGCAGATATAAACCCCTGCCAGACATTGTTACTTTACTAAATTATAGTTATATTTGTTTTATTAAAAAAGCTTAATTTAATATTACTTTGGGAGGCCCCAAGGGTGCTTTTTATACCTATAAACATCATCCTTATTATTATTTTTATTATTTACTATGTGGGGACGCCAGCGCGAGCACCAGACGGGTGATCAGTCCACTTATGCTGGGACTATTTCACCCAATCATCATCCTTGCTAGCCATATTACCTGCATAAACAACTAAGATCCAAACTTCATACCTAGTCGCTAATATTTTTACCCGTATATACCACGCAGAGAAACATTCCGCATTTTTAAAAAAAGGAGGGTTTGGTCGTCGCGGGCTCTTGGTCTATTTATGTGCCAAAAATAATAGACAATTTGACATGTTCTGACATTTCAAATCAGACTGACATAAAAAGTTTCGAATTCTTAATTCTTAATTCTTTATCTTCGGCCAGAAGAAAAGTTTAAGTTTTTATTAAAGAAAATAAGTGTAGAAGCACTAAAAACGATAAAATAAAACTTTTTTCCAAAAAAAATGAACCGACTTCCATCATAAAACTTAAAATCATGAAATAACTAATCAAAGGAAATAACAATAAAGAAAAATGTATTGGCATTCTACCTACTGAATGAGGTGAAGTCGGTGCCGATAAAATTAAATAATCTAAATTTACATTAGAATCGTGTATACATATATGCCTAGCTAAACAATTACATAACACCCTTACTTCTGCACTTAGCACCGACTTCACCTCATTCAGTAGGTAGAATGCCAATACATTTTTCTTTATTGTTATTTCCTTTGATTAGTTATTTCATGATTTTAAGTTTTATGATGGAAGTCGGTTCATTTTTTTTGGAAAAAAGTTTTATAGATAAAGAATACTATCGGAAAGAAACCCTGTTCACTTAGGATGGCGATGCAAAAAATCTGACACCAGTGTTAGCCACAACGCACTAAAATAAGGATTATCCTAATCCTAACTAATATTATAAATGCGAAAGTAAGTTTGTTTGTTTGTTACCTCTTCACGCTTTATCTACTAAACCAATCTTCCTGAAATTTCGCATACACATAGCTGGAAGTACGGAGAAGGACATAGGGTACCTTTCATCCCGGGAAAAGGCACTGTTCCCGTTGGAAATTCACGCGGGCGAAGCCGCGGGCGTAAGCTAGTAATCTATACATATAATAAAACAGTAAAAATATTTTGTCTGTACATTTAGTATTTTTGACTGAAATGGATAGAGGGACACTTAAAAAGAATAATAGAAAGCAAAAATATATTTTTTTATTCTATTTCTATTTTATTTTCTATTGACGTATAAATATCGAAGATCAGGATCATCGATGAAGAACTCCAAGAGAGATTTTTCATCTTCGCGGGCGAAGCCGCGGGCGACAGCTACTTAAGAATATAGTTAGTTAAAAGCAAAGTTAAAAGAAATGTTTATTGATTCCAATCAAACAATGATTTAAATAATTTTTGTACACTTGATGCTGAGGCAATGCGGCTTGTGCGAAATTGTGCTTAATAAAGTACAATAGTTGACATTGTAATTGATTCCTTAATTTAAAAATGTTTTATTTTATTTCAGAAAGTGGAGGATGGTTGCGGCAACAGTCGACGCACTCGAAAACCTAACAATAATTAGTGTTAAAATTTTAATTGAATAAATTACTATTCGTTCTACAGACTTCTTGATTTTCGGGTTTTTAAGTGGTGGTTCTTCAAGTATAGGCCTCAACTTGTGACCCAGCCGGAGATCGTGGATAGTGACATTTGTGACCCTAAGGGCCAATAAACATGTCGAATACCTTCCAATATAGGTTCGTCAAGCTAAGCTTGCTTATTGCAAGCTTGAATCTCTCTGAATATGCGTAAGAATGGTAGTTTCAATCTTCTTTTGCCATTTTAAAATATCCAATAACTAAAATAGAATTACTCATATTTTAATACTATCAATTACCATATAAATATCATGGACATATAAAATCATATGAAAATATAGAAAAAAAATTACAACAGAATAAACACGTAATAATAATAGAAACCTAGGTCAATATTATTCAAATAATTAAAGAAAGCTTAGAAAAATATAAATGTTCGCTACGAAATGTCTACGAAAAATTGCTACGAGATAAGGCTACGAAATTTGGCACCAAACGTAGCTTTTGTTTTCGTAGCGCTTAAATGAGTCGTAGCCGTCGTAGCAGTAGCTACTCATAGCGCCTAAATAAAGATTATGTGGATGGAAGAAATAATCAAAGGATGGAAGCATGAACGGTTTGATAGATGTTTGCAAACTATTTGGCCTAAAAATAGTATAGATATCAGATTTCGATGATAATTTTGCACACATGTAGGACTGATAGGAAAAGTCGCGACGCCACGTGCGATAGAGAATTTTGTTAAGTCATCTAGCTAACATAACATAACAGTACTACACATATACACTAACACCCTTGAGTAACTATAAATAAATTTCACCCCTGTCACTATACAGATATACAAATTATAGCTAATTGACTTAACAACCTTACTACAATCAAGGTTACAGTGGGTCTGAATCGCGTAATTCGCATTAAAATAGATAACTTTAACTGCAATCCAAACCGGACTTAAGAGTAAAACCTGCGTTTATACTATTGAAGAGAATACATACATTCTAAATATTCAATAAAATTGTGACACGATAATCTTCTCGTAGTTAGGTACCTACAACAGGTGATATTCTGAAAGCCACGCAGTCCTTCTTCAGAATTGAGTGAGTAATGGGGCAAGTACAAAAATACCCAAGTGAGATAGATACCTACACCTCCAATGATTTTTGAGTAATATTATAGTGAACCCTCGTAGAATAACATTATATTTAGTATTAAAATATAAAGAAATAAGCAAAATATGAAGAAAATGATTTGATTAAAAATAAAATCATATTATCAAATAAAAATATTTAATAAGGTACTCTTAAAACACTGTTATAATATTATCGTATATTATGTACAATAAAAGAATTATTGAGATTCATACTAACACAGACCAGTACATTAACGATGTTTTCTATGAGTAGTTATCTGTCTAAATCGTACAAAAATAGTATTTATATTTTATACCTCATGACATTCAAAATTTACTTATATTTTAAATTGATTCGTTAAAGACTGAAATATAATTTGGAATTAAAACTATTACTATAAATCATGTAATTCGAGTTTTATGAAATTGAATTAATTATTCATTTTTTTATAATTTCAACAACTAACGTAGCTAGATCTTAATTCATGGTTACTTAAATTAACAATTACCGCTTTTGTTTCTATCGAATAAATGTATCATCTAATATCGAGAGTGACTGAACGTCACACGAAAGTACGTGGAAAATAATTTGATCAATGTGTTTAACAACACACCTTACTTAACACAAGATTAGATGGTCGTGGGGTGTCACCACAGCCGTCAGTTTCACAGTTCATATCGCAACGTCCTGTCACTGGTCTAAGATTTGAGTTCTGTTCTCTTGCACGTACGCATGTTGACGGGGAAGAAGACGTTGAGCTCGATGAGTGTTGCCAGCACGAGAAACATGGCATACATGGCCAGGCAGGCGCGCCCCACCGCCGCGTCCAGCTTGAACTTGTTCAACCAAAACGTCAAGTACAATAACAGCAGGGTCGAAAGCAGAGAAATTGCTGAATATTCCAGACCCATAGAATTTATCTTCACCTGTTGAAATTTTGACAAGGTTAGAGGTCCATTTTGTTGAAATTATGAGACATATTTTGATAATTAAATAAAAGAATACTGCAAAACTATATAAAACAAGAAGAAGGAAAATTAAAAGGGAGGAAAAAGATAGACATTAAAACAGATAGTTCGCTTTGCTAGTTTTGAGATTCGTAAAATACTTTTGTATAAAACTAATTCGCAGAGCAAATAAACATCAATTCGTGGCATTCGCAAGAACAAAATGAAATAACTTCTAACCCAATAGTGGCCTGGTTCGGCTGGAGTCAACGATGCCTTGATCAGCCAGGGCAGGCCGAGGCAGAGAAGTATATCAAAGGTGTTTGATCCGATAGAGTTGCTGATCCCCATTGAACCGTGTCCTGATAAATAAAACAAAAAACAATTCATTACACAATCTTTTACAAATCGAATAAAGTGTTAATCGTTACTATCATAATCATTAGATAACAGTTGTAAACAACTTTTCAATAATACTATTATTATTCACTACTATAACTCACTCTACTATCTTATTATTTTGGCCTGTTTCTACGTATGTAGTTCATATTTTAATACGTACTTGTGTGTGTAATGATATTATACCTTGTTTTGCAACAATCACACTTGAGACTGCTTCAGGTACAGATGTGCCAGCAGCTAAGAAAGTAATGCCCATCACAGAATCTGGTATCATTAAAGTGTCACCTGGAAGCCAAGCAAATAAAAAAGTCAATAGTCATAAAATTAAGTGCTCAGCTCGCCTGAAGAAGTTTTCACTACAACTATGTACAAATTGTAAATATGAATCTAAACCTGATTGGCAAAAAAATTTTTAGCATGTTGTCTTGGTCCAAAACATGATATTTTATAAATTCTTTGTTTAGAACTTGCGGAAATATAAGAATATATTTGTAAAATAATAATGTAAATCCTTATTTACCAATTATAGTGATCATCCAGGCGACAATATAAGAAAGCGATCCTATCCAAACGATACACATCATAAATGTTAGTGGAAACCAGTTCTTAAACCGTGGCTTCTCACAATCGGGAATCGTAAATAAAAATACCAGATGAATAGGCCATGTAACAATCCAAGTCGTCTGTAAATAAGAGATATTAACTAGATTAAATTATTTTCCTATAACAGAGGAATATGTATTCTAATAAAGTACTAATGTAATCTTAAAATTCAAAATTACAATCCTTTTATTATTCAATTGTGTTCAACGTGTTCGAAATCTGGCAAAAAAGAGTGACAATCCCAACAATGCTGCCAAAATCTTGTCTCAGTATACCTTAATCGGTCATTTCAAAAAATTTACTAAAGAAAAAATTATTGCGTTGACCCAGGGACACACAGTCATAACATTCCGACGCGCGTCGTGTTCTATAATATGAGAAAACAGGAGTTAGAACTCCAAAATTTGCCGAGCAGATGGATGCACATAGACAAAGAGAACTCCATGAATAGTTTCGCAATATTTACATATTTGCATCGTCTCTCATTAATGTTATAAAATATACCTCTATTCTGTGATGTAGGTAACTTTATACAGTGATTAAATACCTTCGTCAAGCAGCTCCGCCCAGATGGCCATTTCCATAGTGAATGTTCGTATACGTCAGCAGTTTCTTTATTAGTCTCTTCTGTATTAGCATTGTTAACATTTTCCTCTGATGTAACGACTTCCATATCAATAGTTTTGGTATCTGCTTCATTCGCATTTTTATTTGTATCTTCTTTTGTAGGAATAACCACTTTATCAATATTCGACAACACAAGATCTGTATCTTTTTCTGGAATAGTTGGATACTTAGTTATAGGGATTTTAAGATTGCCATTATGCTGATGGTGGTCTGGGAGAGATTCATTCTTCTCGCCTGTAGGAACAACACATTTGTCATTTGAATCTAAAATAATAAAAATAATATCTATATTATCCCGATAAATAAAAAAACATAGATGAAGCCTATTTTTTACTTACCATCATCTTTACAATCCTGTTTTTCGTCTGTTTTATTTACCATATTATGAACACACTTCCAACTTCCTGAAAAATTACAAATATTTAGTGGAATATTTTCTTGAAACATTTGATTAGGATGCCTGCAGAATCTCTTACCTTTTGCGAAATTTTGGATAGATTTGTCGTAATACATGATACAAATATAAACTCCATAGAGCAGTACCAGTAAGAACGCTTCGTACCACTGCACGTACTCGTCGTGCATGATGCAAATAAGTATCGAAACCGTGATCCCATACGCCAGGCAGTCCCTGGTCAACGGCCACCAGTCTAATGGTACCACCTGAAATTTTTTAAATGAATTTTAAAGCTCATGTCTTGAGAAGCAATAAAATTATCACATAAGCTTATATACTACGCACTCATTCTACTAGGATCCCTTAACCCACTGTCCCAGAGAACTGTACTGTACTTTCTATACCAGATAAAAAAATGTATTTATTTCCAAAAAGATTGCTAGTAGTTGTTACACATCTTAAATCTACTTAATTGACGCAAATAACAAATCTCCATGGATTTTTCAAAATTTATAAAAATAAATAATAACTTTTGGGAATTCTTATCAGTTTGACTGCAAATAGTTACTGTTTCGTCGCAATTAGAATCGTCATCGTCACGGATTGACGGTATTTTCAATTTAGTAACGTACCATGCCAGCGCCGATGCCGCAGCAGGCCGCCACGGCTAGGATGTTGAAGACAGCAGAGCCAACGATGGTGCCCACGCCGATATCACCTTCGGTGATGAAGGTGCCGATTACGTTCACGAACAGCTCGGGAGCCGACGTCGCCGCAGCCATGAAAGTAGCACCAGCCACGTCGTTCGTCATGTTCAACGCTGTCAAAAAATTTGGAATTCAGTACCTACATAACTTATAATAAAAGAGAATCCACATAATGCGCCATCATAAGAGTGAGGCCCGTTGTATGCAATAATAAAACAATCATCTAATTTAGTTTCAATAGGTAATGCCAATATTATGATGTTTCTTAGTTAGATCGGACTATCGCAGCGTTGTGCTCAGAGGCTTGTAGAGGCTCAAATATAATTGCTCACATTCTACTACCCAGTAGATTTTAATTGTAGATACTACTGTGGAAACTTTAAATCATACCGTGGCATATCCTATCGACAGCAGGTACGAAGAACTTGTCGCAAACGACGGCCAGTGCGATGAAGAGATAGATGGAGAGGAAGGCATGCAGCACGATGGCGCCATGTTGGCGTTGCAGCTCCGTGAACAGGCCCGCGGGGAAGTCGTCGATGGCCGGCGGCGTGCAGTTGCGCAGTGTCACCTCTGGAACAGATACATGCTATTACATACTATACTATATATTGGTATCGTCGCTAACGTTCTCGTGCTTAGGAAGGTCTCGTAGCGAAGTCTCGTCTCCTTTTAGGTACAAGTCATCTAATACAATTATTTCTGAAGTTTATTATTTGTGTAGTTTTACTTCAGAAATAATTCTGCTACTACTACCCACTTGTTGTAAAAAAAGGGAATAAATTAATTTTGTTTATTAAAATACTAGCGGCCCGTCCCTAGCGGCACGGGTTGCCGTTTATTTTTAAACATTTGTTTTTTTTTATATTATTTACGTTTTTACCTACTATAATGCTGTCGTATAAATACAAAAATGCGCCCGCTCAAGGTACTGCACTTTGCGCCTTCGCTAGCGCTTATTGGCTTTGCGGCGTGTTGTCGCTCTAGAGGTAAAGATGATACACATTATTTCGTTAACTATTGATCCAAATATTATTTTTTGTCCTAGCCTGTTGATGTGTCCCACTGCTGATCAAAGGCCTCCCCTTTCTTCTTCCAAATTATATGCAGTAAAAGCAAAAATATTAAGTACTGTGACGATAGGCTTATTTATTTAGATAAGGTTAAAAACACCTAACGATTTTATTTTTAAAATATGAAAGTAGTTTTGCTATCGCGGATTTTTTGTAGGTTAATTTTGATAAGGATTAATAAGTTAAAAAACACCTAACGATTTTAATTATTTTTAAAACTTACTAGTGGCTGAAATATAATAGCTATGTATATGCTATCGCGCACTTTTTTATAGACACAATTCCTCCATACATTATTTTCTTACATCTAGGGATTGGACAGCGTCATCTATAAAAGCTGCCGCGCCGCCAAAATTTTTCCGACTTTCTTAACATTATCGTCATATTTCAACTCATATACGCAAAACCTAAACAAATTATACATTAAAACCTTCCTAACAAACCACTCTATTTATTAGTGAAAACTGCATGAAAATCCGTTCAGTGAGTTTACCGAGAACAGACAGGCAGACGCCGCGTGGGACTTTGTTTTATAATATGTTATATTATGATTTAATTCAATCTAGTATCCGCATCCAAAAGTACTATTGATATTACCAGGAGATTAAATCATCGGGCTTTATGTACTCGTAGGCAGTGAGTGCAGATAATTTAGTGAGTAGGTACCTATATTAAAGTTACATTATGTTATGTAAGCATAGAGCTTTCATAGAGGTCACTTTTACTCGTCATGACAATATTTTTGATTGCTGTTGTGTTTTTACACGACTGTCCAAAAAGGAGTGTTATGTTTTCAGGGTTCATGTATGTATGTATGTATGTAAGTTTCTTTATCCCACCATAAGTCCTGAATGGCTTAATAGATTCTGATGTGAGAGGTATTTTTAGATTCCTTCTATTTCTCCGAGTGACATAGGCTATGTGAGTTGTCAGTCGTGTTTTTTATTTTTGAACTTTATTCACACACAAAACATTATTGTGTTACTTGCATTGCTATTACTTATAAAACGTTACTTAGTTCTTTTTTTCAGACTGTGTTAAGCGTACTGCGTGACTCTACATAGCAAATTATTAGCATTATCTAATATTTTGTCTGTTAAGTCGTTGTAATAATAATTGTTATATTTTTCTTTATATTATGCATATATAAATAGGTCATTTATGTGGCGGTGATTTCTCTTCATAATCATACGGCTTACATTGTATGGAAAGTTATAAATTTATGGCACATTTAAATTCACTACAAGAGGAACTAAAATATTTAGATTTAATATTGTCCTGGTTCTTATTTCTATAAAACGCGCTAATCTTTTCAACATACATACATATTATCACGCCTTTTTCCCGTGAGGGTAGCGATTTCCACTTGCTATGATCTTTACAGATCTCTCTTGCTTCCTCTACACTCATCACTTCCAACAAATATATAAAAAAATATATTACTTAATATAATTTGTTCCAAACTTCCGCAGATAATCTGTAATAGTGATGATCAACAAGCTAATTATTAAAAATAAAAAACACGACTGACAAGTTTTTACTATAAAAGTACATACAAACATATAACTTATATACATTTTTGAAATCGCCTTTTAAAGCCCTTCAATTTTATACCCCACTCGATAAGATTGATCAAATTTTATTTTTTTGGTCTGCTATTTCTCACATATATAATCCGCCATTTTGTTTTTATGATGACGTCATATAGCCTATGTCACTCGGAGGAATGTAAGGAATCTAAAAATACCTCTCACATCAAAATCTGTTAAGCCGTTCAGGACTTATGGTGGAATAAAGAAACTTACATACATACATACATACATACATTAACCCTGAAAACATAACACTCCTTTTTTGGTCAGTCGTGTAAAAATAAGGCCAGAGAGATTCGTATCGTGAAGGTACCACAATGGGAATACCGTTTATTCGAAGATGTAATAAAGAAGCCAATCCTATTGTACGTACATTTTAAAGGGCACGGACTCCTCTGACCCCTTTGTTAACCTATATCAATGTCAATTGATTTACTGTCTCTTGATATTTGTTTTGTACAGAACATAAAATGGTCTAATATGATTACCATTTTTGAACAGTATATCGTTATGACACAAACAATAAATAAAATATAATAAATATATAAAATAAAATGTTAATTAAAAATCTAAGTTTGACGAGATAATGTGGTTTTAGGTAATATATTATTATCATTAATTATCAATAATTAGTGATAAAAATATATATTAATAATATTAATCTCGTGGCTCGGAACCCTGAATGTGGACCTATAATACTTTTTCTTTTTTGATTGTTACATTAAAGTGAGTGAATGTGGTAAACGCCATACGATTAAATAAATAAATTACGCATTGAATATCGCTCTATTACTTCCTCTTGCTCGAGTGGTGACATTGTAACTTTAATTATGTTCTTCAAGTAAAAGTGCTCTTATCTACGGATTAATATTTAATTGCTTCCACATGCATAGAGAAACAATGTAACTGTCTTCAGACTTTAATGATTAATATTTCTATAATTTGAATATTTTCACATAATATAATGTTATGTACGTACTATTGACTAAAATGACCATTTTGCTCAAAATTAACGTCGACACTTCCTACAGTTCTAAAATCGTCTTCAACAATTGGCAAAGTCAACAAGCAAATCGTGGGCAAATTGTCTCAAATGACCACTGCACTAACATGTCTAACTAGATTAACTGATTTCAGAAAACACGACGAGTCAGGCTCAGCGCCGGTGAACTACTCCAGGCTTGAGTCTGTTTGTGCCAAAATGTGCGTGACATGTCTCGTTTGGAGTCCCACGTCTCCAAGTGCAATATGAAGGAAATTGACAGATCAAAGAAGGCAGGAAGTCCGCATTAACGTCGCATAAGCCGGCTTTCGATTTACTCAACCTAGTTCATAGCAACAACTTTGAAGTACAATTGAAAGAAAGTACTTCAAAGTTCGAGCAAAACTTTCTTTGGCAAATATGTATTTTGTTTATACTTAGTATGATGATGACGTCCGACCGATTTCTATATATCATCGGTATATATGTCGCAGGAACTGGTTAAATCAGCTATTCAATTAACTGCCTACCCACTAAATTAAATGGCGGCATTCAACTAACTGTCTGAATGATATTCAGCCGTAGCGTTTTATATAACATTTAATGAACACTTGGATACCTTTATCGTCTTCACTTAACAGAATACAAAGTCAAAACGTGGCCTTTGAGTCTCCGGACCGTTGGCTCTACCTACCCCGTAATAGAGACGTGATTCTGCATCTGTACCTGTCTGTCAAGTCAAAACACTGCGGGTGTCTGCAACAATATGTTTGTTAATAAAGGGGAGCAAATTGCTGTAAGAAGTGAGTGAGTACCTAGCGATAGATTTATGATTTAGAAGAGCGGCGAGGTGTCCTGCAGATCACGTGAAGAGCGACATAGCGCAACCTTGCTCGCTGCCAGCCCTGAGGCGACGACGACCAATTGACAATTTGCGCGAGGAGCGACCGGATGAGGCGCCGAGTCGGTGCTCATGCCTCCCCTTCTAACTTCACGAACCGGCCTAATCACGCCAAATGACTATCAAGTAAATTCGACTAATCACCAACAGGTCTAGAGACGAATCGTTACAACTACCACTATTGAAGATTCGAGGAAAGAATACTTTGATTAAATAAAGATGTTGCTGTTTTATAAATTGACAACGACGTACCTATTTATATTGCAGGAATATATCTATAGGCTCTGATACACTCAAGTTCTGAAGACGCAAGTCAGCATTTAGCTAAGAATGGGCACCGATGCAATTCCAGAGCCAATTATGGACCGATGTCAAGGATCTATGATCCTTGATCTTATCGGTTCATTGGCAATTACATCAATCGAAGATCGATCGTAAGATTCGAATAATGCCAGTTTTACTTTGGATATTTGTAGCTTGAATACATTAATGTATTCCTTTATTTGAACTATGCAATATTGTGGCAGGTCAGTCTCTTTGTTCATTCAAGCGATCAAAGGCGCGGCTAATATGAGTACATTAAAGCATAAATCAACACAAATTCGTTTTCAGAAAGGTCATTACATTAGGGTATTGTAGTATCAAGTTCGATAGCCACGCCGCGCCCATGGCTTGTCAGGATGTGCCGTAGGTACCTAATTGACTAATAGCAAATGCTAATAGTATTATGAAGTTTGTCAGTGTTTTAAATTATAAAGAGAAAAAATATTTTATACCTGCAACATTATAAGCCATGTCAATCGGCGATCCTCTTCTCATTCTTCCATACTTACAATTAGAATAAACTGGAATTATTGCGGAGGATGACCATTAGTGAACGGCAAACCACGAGGCACTAAACTCACTGTCAACATTCGGCACTCCAAGCGATGATACCATCTTCTTCCCTAACCCATTGGATTCACTTACTGTGTGACCTAGCCATTCACCGGGAATTAGACGCACTTCCGACCTCCTTCGATAACCTTGGTCGGTGCAAGCCCAGCGGCCGCTCCAAAGCCAGCGACCGCTTAAAACCCAGCGGCCGCCCCGGTCGGAGCCAGGTGCTGGAGACCATGTCAGTGGGGTTTTAAATGTAATAGTGGAACCGTACCTCGGTCGGAGGTATTCATATTGCCGAGGAGGTGTTGTGGAGCGCGACACAGGCAGCCGAGGACGTCGCACCGGCGTCCGAATGCTACCGCGCACTCAAACGGACATAATGGACCCGCCGCCGGAGAGCTCGTCAAAAGAAGAATACGGGGGCCAATTATTTATTTCCATACAATACACGTAGGTACGTCGGGCGGCGCTCGGGCGCAGTGCGGGAGTGACTCCGACGCGAGCGTCGCGGTCCAGCTCGCCTCCGCCTCCTCGCGACCATCATCACATCATGCTGCGGCCGCAGCAAACAATGCATCAATGTCTTTTACTACTTATTGATTACCGATTGATAAAGGTCATTCAATTATAATGGTAAATTGTGTTATGTCATTATATCTTGGAAACGATGGCAGATTTTACTCTCATTTGCAAGACTGAATATAATTAAAGTGCAGATTACCGTACTTTAAAATCTGTTTTTAGTATTTGCCCATTGCTCTTCCCGCGTTTGTCACGCACGTGTTTGGAACGAAATTATCTTTCTATTATAATTTATCGTCATAGTTGTCGTCCATAGATGTGTTATCGTCATGTCGTCTTCAGCCGTATTGTCTTTTGCTGGTCATAATACTTATCATAAAATATATCTGTAACCAACAGTATAATACCATTATCTTTAACATATCTGCTACCATGCACTATCAATATTTATTAGAGACAGACACCACATTTACTGCAAACTTTTATTGTCTGAAATGAATATAGATAGGCTAGCTTTGGTCCGTGGCTGCGCCCGTCGCCTTCTTTTTATAGGTACCCTATTTCTAAAATTCATATATAACTTCCTACTTGATGCTCACTTACATAGTCAGCAACCTCTTTTATTAATTACTAGCTTTTGCCCGCGGCTTCGCCCGCGTGAATTTCCCACGGGAACAGTGCTTTTTCCCGGGATGAAAGGTACCCTATGTCCTTTTCCATACTTCTAACTATGTGTAATTCTAATTTCAGGAAGATAGGTTCAGTAGATGAAGCGTATGTAGCGTAGCATTTATAATATTAGTTAGGATTAGGATTAATTTTCGTGAATTCAACAATATTTCGTCGTTATTTTTCTTTATGATTAAGTATTTACAAACAATTCAGTGTTTTCTTTACCCTCCTGCCTGGTATCTTAGAAATCATTCAATTCAATGAATATTTTAAAGACTACCCAAAAAAGGAGTGTAGTGTCTTTAGAGTTCATGTTTGTGAGCATGTGTGTATACGTGTAATCCCAGCTCAATTTAAAGATGGCTGTTAAATGGCCAGCCCTTCGGCAACTCAAAGTGGCACGCGACCAAGACAATTAAACTTAATTAAGAGATTTGAGCTCCACTGCCGACAATAATGTGTGCGTGGGTGTAGCTAACTGGGTAACCAACATAGATTAACGACAGGTCACACAATAGACATTTTAAACAGATTTCGCTCGTCTTTCGTTGTACTTATCGCTATTATGTTGAGCACTAACTTAACTGAACTGCACTGACTTAACTCAAACTGTTAAGCAAACGCTGAACGGTGAGTTAAGCCGAGGGCATACCTAGTGGCCCTCTTTATTATACCTGAAATCTACAAATAAACATTGAGATTAGAGAGTTCAGTGATCAGATTAAGTAGGTATTTAGTACGAATAGATTACGTTAAACAAGTTTCACCAAGCATGACTGATAGGAAGCTTAATGGAGCAATAAAACTGATAGACAGACCTAAAGAGATGGCAACCATTCACTTTGTGATTTGGAAAACCTATTTAAAAATCATCTTAGTAATTTTCATGTTATAGTGAAGGTGGTAAGGTTTCGAACTCATGCCTACAAAGCATAATCATATTTTTATGTAGGTACGAGACCAATGTGTGTCGGAATATCTTGGTTTCTTTCAATAGGTAGCTGTTGCGATTGTGTCACAACATCAAACATACACTACTTTATCAAATTATAAGTATAGATATTGATGTAAACATATTGAGCGCAAATAGTGGAAAGTTCCTCGATACTTCAGCGACCTAATCTACAGATTAATAATAAATGGAATATTTTTGAGCCTAAGCTAATAATAAAGGTTATCGAATTTAGGTGTCTTTAAATCAGCCTTGAATTTGTTCGATAGATATCAGCAGGACTTTGAAAAGTGTAACGCGAATAATTTCAAAATATTTGGCAAACTTCATTGTTTATGTAATTAGTCGTACCTATACAAATCACGTGCTTAATACTGTTTCGCTTATTTTTCGAAAATTTGCCTACTATGCTTAATTTGTCCCAACTTGAGATTTCCGAGAAGCGATGACAGTTATGATTTTTATCCCGACATCCCCGTAGTAGAGCCCTCCCAGCTAGTAAAATTGTATGATTTTCCTAAATAATATCATGTAAACATTGGTGTTAGAATTCAGATCGCTCTGAAACAGGAAAGATGGTGGTTTATCAACTTCTTGTTTTAGAAATCAGTAGGTACCTACATCCTTGGGGGAGGCCTTTGTCCAGCAGTGGACGTCTTTGGGCTGAGAGAGAGAGAGGTACCTACTAGCAGCGTGGCCAATACTGTGCGGGTACGTAACGCTAGGAAAGAAAACATCTAAATACTCAAGACCATAAGCTTTAAGTCATATCTTTCGATAGATTTTATATTATCTGATATTTCAGAGTGTAATAAATGTTGACAATTTATTTAATGTTACGTCACTTAATTACTGAAACCAATACATCTATAGCTCAATACGTTTAATTTTACGTAATTCAAAATCGCAGGCGCACGTAAAGCATCCGCCACACTCCACATGCTTTGCCGTCCGTCTGTGTACCTGTCGGTATGGCTTCTATTTGCTGTCCTTCCGATAATACTGATAATGATTCTACTGTTAATAATACTTAACTCGATAAACTGTATTTGCCTCAAGGATTGAAGAAATGATTGCAAGCAGTAACAGTGAGACCGCGTTGCGTGTATGTTGACCGATGTACCCACTTCGAGAAACTTCGTACTAATGCCGTTGTGCTGTATAAGCAGCAAATTATTTGAGTTTTTTATTTGACGAACACTTTAATTACAAAACTTTTTGTTATCATTACATTTATAAGTTTTTTGTTCTTATTGGTTTAATATTATTTGGTTATTAATGGAGAAAATGTTGATAAGGACTAGACAAAATGTGTATAAATATAGGGCAGCGACGAAAGTCAGAGTGATATTGTTTTTCGGCATTCCGACGTTATATTTTGTGTATCTGTTGACAATCTCTAAATTGCAATTCTCCGAAGATTTTTCGAAAAGTGCAGCAGGTAATTTTTTAAAGTATTTAGTTACCTGTAGTTAAATCGATACTGTAAAATTAAATCTTAATACTACTTACTGAAGGTAAAAATGCTCTAGAATAACTTTAATCTTAGACCAAACTAAGTTTTTAGTTTCTAAATCAAAATTAATTTTTTTAGTATTATATTTTAAACTTTTAATTTTTAGTTTAATTTACTATATTATTTCCACAACTGTGTAGTATAGTGTGTGTGTGTGTGTGTATTTGGACGACTGTTAATGATAATTACCTAAAGTATAAAATTATAATATCTACTTATGTGTATTAATATTTTAATTTGGCATATTTCAGACACACCGGAGGGATTTGTTGTACGGAAGCTGTTGGGAATTCTGGAGAGTGGCAGAAACTGCACGCCGGCCGCCATACTCGAGTTCCCTCCCGACGGGCTCAGTCGAGTGCAGAGACAACATGCAAGTAGCAACACTTACTTGCCTCGTTTTATCATCTTATATATCTACGTACAGCTCTTGATCCCTATAGACCCTATAGTATACTTTACGCCGCAGCCGCCCCACCCGTGACATACCTGCTCGTACCTACAGCCCCTAACATGACTCAGTCAAGTCATGTCAAGTTACCCAGCACGGATCTCGATGCTTTGACAATTTATAGGAATGAATCTGTTCAGGTCGGTGTGCTGCTGACTGAATTTACTTAGGTGGCTCGCTGTGTGTGCTCTCTATATAGTTATTGCTGTGACAATAATATAATGCGCATTTTCTTATCGGTATGTATGTCATGCCTTCAGTAAACTTAACCCATTATAACTACGAGCAACAAGGACTTCCGCACGCGAGAATTCCGTGTTGGACGGACCCGGAAGCGACATGCAAATTGAATGCGAAATAAAGGTACTTCCTATAGCGAAATTTAGCGAGAAACATTTTCTAAACTTCAGGTCGTGTTTGTTTTATAATGAACAAACGAAAACTTATGTGCGGAACATAAGCATTTGCGTATTTACATGGCCAATTCTGACTCGTACGTCGAAAAATTCTTTCCAATTATGTTTACGAGTCACAATATAGACCACAGATAAGATTAGACTATTCTATTATGATACTTAAAAAATAATATTTTTATTTGTTAATTGGTTGTCAGCTAACAAGCGATGCGTTACAGGGCTTCATTCTGGTGCACTGCGTCCTGGCCGCGTATTGTTTCCTGTTACTCGGTGCGGTGTGCGAACAATACTTCGTGCCGGCGATCGACATGATATGCGACCGTAAGTACCGCGCGAAATGAGGAAGTTTCCTTCGGCGACATTCACAAGAATCCCAAACGTAAACCTACACACTCCTTCGCATTTTGTGTCATAAACTAGGTACATACTTGTTAATGTTGCTTATGATCTGGGCTGCTCTCGCATTTTGGTACATTAGTGGACGTCGTTAATCTTTGTAGTGATGCAATTTTACTGTCACTTAGCAGTGGTGGTCGAGTGGTAGGGCGCCCGCCTGTGGCCGCAAAGGTCCCAGGTTTGAATCCTGCCCGTGCTATATGAGTTTGTTTACCAATATGACTCATGTACCTATGTTAGTTTTCATCGACTACCACTTGCTAGAAGAAAGCTACAGAAGATTTAGATAATAGATCAGAATTTTGTACAAATCATTTCCAGGTCTAACCATGGAGCCAGACATAGCCGGCGCGACATTCATGGCGGCGGCTAGCTCAAGTCCGGAGCTGTTTATCAACTGCGTGGGTACCTTCGTGACGCAGGGCGACCTCGGCGTCGGCGCCGTCGTCGGCTCCGCCGTCTTCAACGTGCTGGCTGTTCCTGCCTGCTGCGCCTTCTTCGCTGGCAGAGTGAGTATTGTCACTCACACTATCGTGACGCAAGGCGATCTCGGAATAAGCGGCGTCTTTAGCTCTGCCGTCTTCAACGTGCTGGCTGTTCCTGCCTGCTGCGCCTTCTTCGCTGGCAGAGTGAGTACTGACACTCTTTTTGGACACCTTCGTGACGCAAGACGACCTTGGCGTCGGCGCCTTCGTGGGCTCCGCTGTCTTCAACGTGCTGGCCGTGCCTGCCTACAGAGCGTTCTTCGCTGGCAGAGTGAGTACTGTCACTCTTATTGAACACCTTCGTGACGCAAGGCGACCTAAGCGTCGGCGCCGTCGTGGGCTCCACCGTCTTCAACGTGCTGGCCGTACCTGCCTGCTGCGCCTTCTTCGCTGGCAGAGTGAGTACTGTCACTCTTATTGCACACCTTAGTGACGCAAGGCGACCTTGGCGTCGGCGCCGGTCGTGGGCTCCGCAGTCTTCAACGTGCTGGCCGTGCCTGCCTACTGAGCGTTCTTCACTGGCAGAGTGAGTACTGTCACTCTATTTAACACCTTTGTGACGCAAGCGATCTCGGAATCAGCGCCGTCGTGGGCTCTGCCATCTTTAAAAGCTGGCTTCTTCGCTGGCATAGGAGCTACAAGCAGTAATTCTCTGTCATCCGACAAAAAAAAGAAAATAAATAAGTTACTTTACTTCAATTAACCACGTACTTATTTGTCAGTTATTATTATGATTGGAATGCATTTCAACTCGACGACTTCAATTAGTAACTAACGATAAGCTGAAGCGTGTCCAACTCTTCCCTCTGCCGAACCAATGATTAATATAAGTACGCACGTATACCTATACGTGGTAGGTAGGTATAATTCGACTATTGCGGAATCTATCATTTAGATAGATTCCGCAATCGAGTTATACCTGAGATTGTTAATTAATCAACTACTTGATTAGTGATAATAAATCAGCTGCTGATAGTCTATCTAGAGTACTTACAACAGCGTCTAGAGTTATATCTACGTCTATAAATTTAACTTAGTAACTATACAATAAATTATATAGCAAACACCTACCTAAACCTATATTTACCTACCTATATTTTAAACTTTCGTAAAGTACTCTAAATTGATATTATTTGCCACATAGGTAAATGCCTCTACATGCCGCTTATGACTTAAAGTTTATTAATCTTTAAATTATACTATTAGTATATTCTAATCTATTTACTTCTGTTATACAGTCTATTTACTTCTGTGAAACAACGAGCTTCATGGTGCACATTGTTCACTTTGCTACAAAAATATGAAGGACAAAATCCAGTTCTATAAAAACGTTCAAATCCTGGATCAAATTCGATATATTACCGTGCCTTGCGCAGCTGGTCTTGCAGAGTCTTGCTTATAATTCGTTAGTGTAACATCATCATCATCTTTCCATAACCCACTGCTGGGTAAATAGCCTCGTTTTGTCTACGCAAACCCTCTCTATCCTAGGCCATTGCAATCCAGTTCTTGCCACATTCAACAACTGGAACATTCTTCGATTCTCGATTTTAGTGGATATGTTACATGATGATGGGTTGGCCATCATCATGTAACATATCCACTAAAATCGAGTAATTTTCTTGGCTGATGTGTTGTTACTTGTTCAGGTTATCAACCTAGACTGGTGGTCGATCTCCCGGGACTGCTTGATGTACGCCGTGGCCGTAGTCACACTGATCCTCACGCTACTGGACGACCGAGTCTACTGGCAAGAGGCCTTGCTACTGGTGCTCATGTACACCTTGTATATTTTGAGTAAGACCCTCTTTTTGTTTATTAATTAATTGTACGCAGAGTGTGTTAGGATATCGAAGAAAATGAGAAAATGCAATTAATTCTAAATTTTATTGTTAAAATTAGCTTTTTGCCTCGACTTTGCCCGCATGATTTCATTTTCCACCATTTTACCTACTTAGGGGTGGAGTTTTCAAAATTCCTTTCTTAGTGCTCACTTTCGGTATACTTAGGTACCTATAAAGAACCCTATCTCCAAAAAGGTTACAGGTACATTTAACGGTTTTGCCTCCGTCAGTCAGCATTCAATTCTATACAGATTTGAATGGGAGTCCTGAGATCATAGTTTCGTTGTGAAAAATGTATCCTTATTCTAAGAATTTAATACTTATCTGAAAAATGAATTCTATCTTTTTCAGCAATGGTTTTCAACGGACGCTTGGGCTCGTTCGTAAGAGGTGGATGCTGTATTTTTAAGAAGCCGAAAATATACACAGAGATCACCCCGTTGCTTATAAAAGGTTTGTTAAACTATAAAATTTCATTGACCATTTTTTTAGCCCAGTTTACTGCTGCTCCCATGCTAGGTCCCCGTAAATCCAAAAATCTCTTAATCTTTCCCACGATTAAGACTAAAGATATATCATAGGGTATATCATCCAAAAACATCTCAATATCTTACATTGGGGCTAACTCAATTTGTGTGATTTGTCTGTATATATTCATTTATTATATGTTTATTTATCTTATAGATAAAGATAGATAGATAGCTTTTAATAAACTTGCCGTATTTCTAAATGCAAGAAGTGATTATTAAAATACAAAAGTTCATACTCTCAAGGCAAGGGCCACTATGTCCACACGAAGGAAGTCAACAGCTAGTTTTATATATGATGTACATGTGTAATAGAAAAAAGTAAACGTTTGCTTAAATTATTATTCAAGATCGCAGTTGATTACAGATTAAAATAAATTAATAACTTACGTAGCCATGTCAGCCATGTAGCCGTGTCATTGGCATTGCTTAATAATAGAAAAGAAACGTAACGTTTCAATTTCCGAAGTAACAAATGACTGCGCACATCGTAAACTGCAATGAACGCATATTTAATTATAACTTATTATGTACTACATACAAGTGATAGTTACCGTCACGAATGGTAATGATATTTATCATTTCTCCTGACATAATGAACAGGTAGGTGTTGCACGATTATGTTTTTACTTTCTTTTACATCAATTATAACAATTAATTACTTGTAATTATATTTTTTTATGATAATAAATTTACACTCTTTCATTGATATGATGACTCCTTCGATCAACAAGGACTTCGCGCATCGAAAAAAAAGTCCGTGTACTTATATATTTATTTAAAACTTTATTGCACAAAATTCTACAAATTATGTTAAACGGTGGACTCATATTAACTTTATTGACAGCCAACATTTGTAATAAACTAGACCAACGATTGAACATAACCATCCAAGACCCAAGCACATCTGTAAAAGATCATTTGCCATCTTGGCCTGACCGTGGAGAACCCCATGGTTCAAAGGCAAAGTTTTTATCAATGCGTTTTGTAGAGCCGACATTTATATTTATGGTATTTTGATCAGAAAAACAAAATGGTATGGACGCGGCGCGGCGCTTGGCAGAAAAACAAAATGGCTTAGACGCATCACGCCTCGTATCACAAAAGCAAAATGGACTGGACGCGGCGCAGCGCATGAGTCGCGGCAATCACAATCCAAATGACCTCGAGGAGGGCATCGAGATGACGCGGCGCCACGACTCTACGGGATCTGGTGAGTAGACCCCTGTTCATCTTAGTTTTTTTCTTAAAAAATACTTATACTTTTTATGTTTTGTTCTGACTGATTTCCTCTTTCCCGCCGCGGTGACAATAATGGCTGTTACCGAGGACCCCGCTACTGCTATGAAATGCTGATGTATGTTAATTCTAAAATATCATAAGTCGAAGTATGCGAGTACCGTACTTTAGTTTTAAAGTATCCAAGTACTAAGTAGTCCAGTGCTATACGAGTGTGAAGTATGAAATTTCGATTTATGTTATTTATAAAGTATTGAGATAGTTACTCATCTCTAGGCCTTCCGCCAATATAAAAACTGACTAGCAAATAAATCGAAAGAGGTTTTTAGACACCAGCAGCGAGAGTTCGGTGTGGTCGTGGCCAGATGAGAAGACCTCAGTTGCTAAGAAGCTCCTGTGGGTACTGACGTGGCCGATCAGTCTGCTGCTCTGGATGACCATCCCCGACTGCCGCAGGCACCCCTCCCTGTACCCCCTCACCTTCATCATGTGTATCACGTGGATCGGAGGAGTGTCCTACTTGGTCGCTTGGATCATCACAATACTAGGTAAGGCTTATCATTGATAGGATACTCAATATATTAACCTCTCAGCTTGCATTAGAATCATGCATGTTCATTTTTATTGGTATCTCAAATATAAATTCAAATTTAATAATATTACCAATCAACTTGTGCTGAAGATTGGAAATGAAAAGAGGAGTATACTCAGTGAAATTGAAAATAGGAGATGGGAGAATGATTGGCAATTTGATACGACACGATGACCTATTTAAAAATATAATTGTTAAAATGTGAAAGGAAGAACTTTGTCAATCGAAATCAATATCTATCTAACTAAAAGACCAACTAGTTTCAAAAACAAACTTATCTTTGCAGTCCGATCCTTAGAATTCATACTGCATCGAGCGCAAAAATAAGTTTGTAACACTTTTTTTTAGACTTCCAACAATATTAATATATTAACAAAAATATATTTACAATTTTTAGATTTATCTTTACCAGTTCTGTTATACTTTGCTTTTTGGCAAATTTCATAATTTTAGGTCAACGGGTGGCCTGTGGTGTGGCCCTAGAATAGCACCAACCCATATCTTCCCGTGGGTGTCGTAAGAGGCGACTAAGGGATTTAAAACACCAGAGGATGGGCAGCAGCCTCTTTCCGTCCGTCAACCCGCCTGCCAAGCGTAAGCGGTCACGGTAACGGCGGGGCAGGGGGTGCTAAGAATCCCCAACAGATGCCAGGCTACCAACCCCGACGACCCTTGGCCCTTGCAACTTACAACACGCGCACACTGCGGACTGACGAGAAGCTCGCTGAACTGGAGGAAGAATTGAGCAGGTTACGATGGGATATTGTAGGATTATGTGAAGTCCGAAGAGAGGGGGAGAATACCATGATCCTAAAATCCGGAAACCTGCTCTATTTCCGAGAGGGCGACCAACTGTCCCAGGGTGGTGTCGGGTTGATCACTTACAAGTCCCTCGTCAACAACGTGGTCCAGAGTTCGAGAGTGTTTCAGTGAGGGTAGCGTACCTTATACTCAGAATCACCAAACGGTATTAGTTGAAGGTCATACAAGTATACGCACCGACCGCAGATCACTCCGACGACGACGTGGAGACTATGTATGAGGATATTTCTAGAGCCATACATAGCTCCCAGGCCCACTATACCGTTGTGATGGGGGACTTTAACGCGAAACTGGGCAAACGAAGCGATGATGAGCAGAGAGTGGGGAATTTTGGATATGGAAGGAGGAATGCACGTGGTCATCTGCTGGCCGGCTTTATGGAGAGGATCTTTATGATGAACTGAACTGAAGCCAAAACAGCGAAAGTGGACATGGTTGCATCCTAATGGCGTTACAAAAAATGAGATTGACTTCATCTTGTCGACGAAGAGACAAATACTTATTCAATGATATTTCTGTGATCAATCCTGTAAAAACAGGAAGCGATCACCGAATGGCAAGAGGCACATTGAATCTTAGAACGAAACTCGAAAGGTGTCGACTGATGAAGCTCCGACCGGCGCCTATCTAGCTCCAAAACCCCGAGAGTTTTCAGCTCGCATCATAACTTACTAGGTATGAATGAGATAAAGATGTACACTGTAAATAAATCATTATAGTTGCAAAGTCATCCAAGGTATCCATTACACTAAGCAAGCAATCTGCGAGAGTAATTCAACGCCAGAGCGAATTCAATTTAAACTGATATGTTGTTTGCGAATTACTTGACATTAGAAGCGGGCGGTTCCCGTTATGAAACAGGAGCTGATAATGAAGGACGTCAAATTGCAGGAGACACGTTGAATTTGCCGGACAGCATAACCGGCCTCACTATCCTGGCAGCCGGAACAAGTCTCCCGGAAGCTGTCTCCAGTGTGCTGGTTACCAAACACGGTATTTTTTTTTTTATTATATCAGCTTTCCTCATCACGCACTTCATTTCTCTATCTTAGAATTACATCATGTCTATTTATATTTCATAATTTGTTTATTTTTGTCAGACACGAGTAAACAATAAAATACAGTTCTGCATGCTGCGCTATATGGCATACAAAAATCAAAAGATAGATTGTCTGGCTCTGAATCTACAGGACTAAGATGATTTTGCATATAAATATGTATGTAAATCCAAAATGATTAGAAAATAATTCTTCGACAAAAAGTTGGTCATAATTTAGATTTTATCAAACAAAATAGAATAATCTATACTGGTATAGTTGCCGTCACTTAAAAAGGTCACTGGCAGTTAAGCTGCGCAGTAGGCGATATATCGGTGTATGCGGTGAGCGGGGGTCGGGCGGGTCTCATCCGGCGCGCGCGATTAGTTCGTCAGTCGTACCCATGCGCAAGTTTCACCCCCTCACCCTACCAGCGGACTTTTCACGTGATGGGAAGTATAACTGGCATGAGAAAATTGATAACATTGCAACGCTAATTGCTGCGGATAACTTGTAAGTCATCAACACATCAACTTACCCAAACGTTTGCTAGCTGTATGTCCATATTCATATTCATTTACTCAATCATGTTTGTTACTCAATCACGCAAAATCTTATTACTAGACGGTAAAATTTGGTACACGGGTAGAAATAGCACATCGGATACTTTTTGTCCCATAGTCCCACGGGGCATATCTAGGTTATTATAAATATCTTATCTACAAAACTATTACGCCTTATTCCTCTATCTGCCATTATTTACTATAGTTTATTATAAATACACGAAGATACTTACACAGCATAATTTTATTAGTTTATAAATTTTACATTTCATATAAATATTTAATGTATATTCGTCCACATACACAGTCATTTTATTGTAAGACATATGTTGTAAAGTGACGTCTTTGGAGAAAATGCGGCAGTGGAGTTTGTTGCGCCGCGCCACCTCTTCTCCACTTGCGCTTTGGAGGCGGTGGTAACCTTAGCTTTAAGTAATTTTAAGACGTCAACTAACTAAAAAACAAGATATTGACGATTTATAAGTGCTATTTTTAAGCCTATATAAATAAAAACAATTGATTTTGACTTTAACATATTTAATTACAGGTAACGGCACAATGGGAATCAGTAATTCCATTGGTTCTAATACTTTCGACATCTTGCTGTGCTTAGGACTACCATGGCTAGTGAAAGCATTGTTCTACCCAACAACCCCTGGTAATCACTACGTAAGTCTATCTTTTCTAATAAACCTTTACTAATAAATTAAAACCTTTACTAATAAACAATTTAGCTTCAATTCAAAAAAAATATACCTAACGCTGACGGGTTTATTTGTTTATTTAAACACGATAATCTTTGTGACTCGAGACATAAGTGTGTTCAAATAAACTTTTTAAGTTTTATTTTTATTTTAAATATGAAGGGCATTGAATTAGAATAATATAAAGGGGTTACTGTAAGTACAGAAGTACTATAGTATTTGCTGTAAGTTTACCATCGCAGTCAATTTGCCACAAAAATCGATATTCGATATCTCGATGATTCGATATATCATCAGGTGCCATTTTTAAAATAAATTCGATTTGATATTTAATATTTTGTTTACTGTAAATTCGCAAATATTATGGTACTGACTGCAGAAAAATCAAATACAGTAAATCTTAATTTTAGGTGGCAATGAACTCCAGTGGCATATCATACAGCGCCATCTCTTTGCTGTCCACGTTGTTCGCGCTGTACGGAACCCTGGCACTGAACAAGTTCCGGCTGGACTGGCGCGTCGGCCTCACCTGCAGCCTGGTCTACGTGGGCTTCGTCATCTTCGCTACTCTCTTGGAAATGAACGTCTTCTTCGTAGTCAACCTCCCGACGTGTTTCCATTGAAGATACTTTGGTGAAAAGAAGTTGAAGGTTACTACCGTGTTTCGTAACAAGACGGCGTTGTTGCCTAGATGCTTAATGAGGTCGACAAGAAAAAAATCAAACCAAAAACATATTTTGAATGGTTTTCCCATCAATGTTGAAATGATAACCGACTGAAGAATCGCATTGTTCTTTTATAGTTTATTTTACAGTTCTGCATCATTTTATCAATTCTGAGACTATCATCATCAGTATTTCTCTCCAAGCACAATTAAGCAAAATACAAAAAATGTGATAAATCATAATTATTAATACAACATCTCAAAATTTATTCGACGAAAAGTATTTTAATAAAGGAAAATATTGTCAAAAGTCTGATAGAAATAATAATTAAGTAATAAAGCTTTAGGTAGCTTTAGAAATTTAGGTCTTAGATTTATTAAGATTTCTATGGTACGTACTTAGGTATATAGATTTATAATACTTAAACGTATTTTGGTAAATTGTAATATAGTTTTAAAATTTTCTTACAATGTGTATTACCATATACTTTTAATAAAATACGTTCTCCTACGTACATGTTACTTATTTACTTATATTCTACATAATTTACCTTTATTAAAATTAAGTCATCAAAATGCAGAAAATAATATATCTCACATAATCATTATTTACACACAGTAAGTACTATCTGTACTGTAATAAAACTGTCGAGTAATTAGCTGTTTTTTTGTTTGTTTGAACGCAGTACTAATTTCGGATTTAAAAACGAAATTCCCATGAGAGCGAAGTCATGGGGCACTGCTAGCTCTCAATAAAGTTGAAGAATTCGTTTGTTTATGTATGTTCGCATTAATCCCAGGAATTGCTTGACTGATTTGATAATTATTTTATAACTAACTTTTGCCGGCTACTTCGCCCGCATGAATTTCCCACGTCAGAATCTGTTCGGTACTTTTTCCCGGGATAAAAGGTACCCTATATCCTTCTCAGTACTTCTAACTATGTGTATGCGAATTTTCAGGAAGATTGGTTCAGGAGATAAAGCGTGAAGAGGTAACAAACAAACAAATAAACAAACTCACTTTCGCATTTATAATACATATATTAGTTAGGATTAGGATTAGTTAGGATTGTTGACTTGTGTAGTATTTATAGCCTATAGTGTCCCACTGCTGGGCAGAAGCCACCCCTTTGATGCGCCATTCCTGTCTATCCAGTGTTTAGTTGTCCAATCTCTCCGTCGCATTCGGATCATACGACCGTCTTGTACAGCCTATTTTTCGACGCCAGCCAGCAGGGACTATTCTGTGTCTATTTAGCCCAGCTGTCCTGCATCATCCTGCAAACATGGCCATGGCCTGCCAATACTTGATATCAACAAATTCATAAACTAATTTCCGACCTGCGCCGCACTTGAGCACCTGCTTTGCTCAAAAATACACGAGACGAAACGCAAAAATATATACATTCGATTCTACTTTATTCTCCGAACTTTAAAACAAAATCTAACTTTTAATACCTAACTGATATGTTCCCATGAACTTTCCCGAACACTGCACTCACGAAGCTACAGTGCAACAAAAACCTTTCATTGTGCATCTTACTGACGCTCTATATCGACAGCATAATTGAATTGATCAAGAGTGGTTAAGATCTAGATACCTACTAATAAGTACCTATATAAGAAACATGACCCAGAATACATTTTGAAAATCTTCGAAAACATTTTTGACTGATAATACCAAGTAACCGGGAAGCTGACTATGGTAGGTATTATTTTTTACATTTACGGTGTAATGGATGGTGTGTTTTCTAAATGCTATATATGTAGCTTTGATAAATTCTTTAGAAAAATATAGTCGATTTCTAGATATACCTACAAAAAGAAGCTCTCCTTTAAATATTTTTTTCTTTTCATATACTTAGTAATTAATTATTTCCAATTTATTTCTAGATCACCTAGATCATTATCACCGTCTAAGCCATTACAGTACAGTACAAACATCAAGGAAAAGTCATAGATTTTTTAAAGCTTCGTCTTCGTCTGAGACAGTCATTGTTTTCTCTGTTCGTCCAAATCTTGTCAGTATGATGCTAAATCGCCTCTCACTGCTTGACATGGTTTCATAGATTATATAGATTTCAGCACTTGCCGCTCGGAAACCGCTTATTTCCAGTACATTCCTGAACTAAATCGTCGATATGAAATATAAAAATTAGAAGAATTAAAAGAAAGAGTTCATCGATGTTAGTGGAGAAATAATTTGCTGCAAGACACTCGTTTACATCCCAATGTAATATACCGCCATACGGCTTCGTGATGAACGCGACATCAGTCACCATAATAATTATATAACAAGAACGTATTACTGACATAAAAAATTAACTTCGTCATAACGCATAAGACGTTCAACTTTTCCATTTCGCTGCGTAAAGTGTAAAAAATCAGACAATACATAATTGGCATGAGCAATTAGAATTAGCACACGCGAACGCACATGTACGCTCTACACTCAAACATCGTTCTTCAAAGTAACGGGTTTGTGATCGGATCATGGCAGTTTTCAAAAATTATACAAAGAAAAAGAAATACAAAATCTACTTATAAACTGCACAACTGATGAATGATGAAATATGATTGATATTCTGCTGCCAAAAATACTAACAATATCTTCCGATTAACTATATAAAGTAAAAAAAAAACTATGTTCCTTATAAGTTTGATCTATTTACATCACATTATAATTAATAAATTAACAGGCAAATATTACTTAACTAAGCGTAACCGCGTAACGTAACGATACAACACAAAAGAAGACAATATTTTCACACACATTGTACTCCACTGCAGTTTTTACACTTCATATTTATGTCATCGACGTTGCTACAGTTCTATGAACATATTGGGTGATAGCGTAGTACATACATATTCGTACCTAATTTACCGAAAAAAAAAAAATTATCACAGTGTCCTGAAAATATGTCAAAACTATCTCGGAATAATTGCATTTATTAGTCTTTGTAGCAGACTCGGGCGCGGAGTCGTGGTGTACATAGCCGGCATCGGATGCATACAAAATTTGAACGGCCTTTGAGATTTGGCCTGCATCACAAAAGGATACGGATGTTTTAGTAACGGTGAGACAGAGGTTCCCACCAAATTGATTGGTTTAGAAAATTTCATGGGTTGTGATTTTATGAGATCATTTTGACTCTCTCCGCCTAGAAGAATGACAGGAATGTTTGTGGATTTGAACAGTTTGGGAGGAAGCGGCACAGGCCGGGCGGTCGTGGACGCCTCGATCATGTCGTGGAACACCGAGTCATCGTAGTCTCTGCTCTCGTCCGCGAGGGGAGATATAAACACCACTTGTCGGAGACTGTTGATGTCCTGCACCAACTTGGCGTGTTCCTTGACTATCTCCTTGCCCCCCGGGAGCAGGAGGTCAATTCGCCGAGATAGAAATTCATTTGTGTTGAGTAAAGGATTCTGCGGATATATATTTCTACTCATCGTAATTTTACTGGGGGTATTTCGTGGGCGCCACCCTGTACGAAAGAAAAAATGTAGAATAATCTATATACCATTGTAATTACTTTAGAAAAAATTATAATATGATTAAGGAAATATCTTTTACCATCGTTAAAAGAGCGTCCAAATCTTTGCGAAGTCATCGCTGGAACGTCATAACAGTCGATCTGAAACAAAAAAGAAATGCTAGCAAGAATCCAGAAGCAACAACCATTATTCATATTGTTTCCTTTTTGTTCGTTAAAAATACTTATATAGCTATGTTGAGCAAATAGAATAGTACAAACTGTGTAAAAAAAAAACAACATCAAATAACAATAAGTCGCTTCGAATCATGTCAGTAGAGATTAGATTTCGCAAAAGCTATAAAACATTATGGTGGTACTTCTTAAAAGTACATCAATATTTTTACTCAAAAATGCATGTAATGTGGTCATTATTTTGACAACCTTGTTTGAGCAAAGTCGACCTTGCCGTTCTGTTTCAAAGAGCGGCCGACAAAGTTTTGCTGGCCGCTCTAACAGGCCGGCAAAACATTGCCCGCCGCTTAACGTTTTAAAAAATCAAATGCAAAAAGATTTTATTTATTTAAATTACTTGCTGGATTTATTTAGATTAGATAGGTACTTGCATTTTTAAGAAAAGCACTAGACAAGCCTCGGCCCACAATGACCTGCTTCGCTGGTCACGCTATGATTGCCTCGAGCTAGCCTAGCTAGGCTCTAGGCTTTCCAGCTTGGCCATCATTGCAGCCCTTGCTGTCCTCGCTGTAAAGGCCTCGGCCTTTATCTCAGCTTGTCCATCAAGTGCTGCACGCTGACCGCGCTGTGACGGCCTCGGCCTGGAGCTGCGCTACGCTGCGCTTTCGGCCATCATCAGTCATTATAGACCGCGGCAGTAATGTACTAATACCGGCTTATTTAATTTGTTCCTACAGTATAAAGCAATTTACAACTTATCTAATATTTATTTGCATTTAAGTATATAATTGAGATACTAAAATTACCATTTTCTTCTCCTAAATGATACCCAGATTGTATTAGTGATTGATAATAATGATATAAGTGAAATGAACCAGGTATTTTTCAAACTGGTCAAATAACCTAGTTATATTACAATCTGTATGTGAGATTTTAAGTAACTTCTTATCTCTGCAGACGGAGCGGATGACAAAATAATGTTCGTGCTCTCTGAACCGGCAAAACATAGAGACACTTTAAATCTTATAACATGTAAACCCAATACTACCTATTTTTATAAATAAAGTATTTGATTGATTGATTGATCCAATTTATTGGCTCGGTCCACACCGGAAATTTCCTTAGAGAAATGTCTACGTCCGTCCGTGTACGGATAGTAAACAAAATATGTAGGTACCAAAGTATGTTTTAAATAAATGTCTATTTTAGTTTAAATTGTCAGTAATACTGAACGGCCTTATTCACTGTTTAGTGTTTTAATTTTCTTGTCACAACTTACATGCTAAAAGAAAATTAATAAATGTCATTTTTTAATCTCTGTCATTATAGTACCTAATTGATTAGAGTTGGCGTGTCTACTAATTAGCGCGGATCGTCTGAGCTTCCTAGACCATCACTCGCCTATCATATTTTTGCATCAAAAAACTTTAACGTTTAATTACCTTCATATCACTTCCGTATTCATTGAATTTATGATCAATAGCTGCTAAACGTTATTGTGTGATAAATACTGACAAATCATTACGATCTCACGCAAAACCTACATATAGGTACGAGTATTTATTTTTTTCAAAATGTATGCGCCGAGCCTCCTACATTTGAGTATACAAATAGTAGGTAGTGTGGAAGATTGGTGGCAACTCTACCGTTCCTTAGTTCAGTATTGACACGTAAGTACTTAGAGGCACCACCGGGATGTTTATAGTGGGTCCAAGTCTCACATGCCGCTTCACTGCTTGTCTATCGAAAAGTGAAGCGGTATGCGAAGGCATTTTCAGATCGATAAAAAATAGCTACAAATAGTAGGTATTGGATAATAAGAAGTAGATACGTAATAGCTAGTGATAGCTGTGCCTGTGTCACAGCCCTAAAAATATAATGTAAACAAATAGTGTAAAAAAACCGTTTTTTCTACTTGTCCTATTATGTAAACAATCTTACCATGTCTTTTTATGATTTTACAACAATATAAATTAAAATAGACTTTTTAGGAAATTAATTTTATAAATGTTAATAAAAATGTTAAAATGTTAATGTATGTGTTAATGTTAATAAATGTTTTAGTTTAGGATGTTTAGGTTTAAACTAATATTTAATTTATTTTTAATAAATAGTACTATGAAGATTGTTTACATAATAGGATAAGTAAGAAAAAACGGAGTTTAGAAAAATTGGGATTAAATCACTGCTCGCGGAAGTCCTTGTTGCTCGAAGGTTTGACCGCTCCCAAGCACTGACGTTTAATTTAATTCTGCCCCTTAGTATAGACCAACCATGTCTTTGACTTATATTTCAAAAATATATATTTCTGTGGTCTTTGAAGATCATGGCATGGTTATAAATATCACTGAAAGCAGAAAAATCGGTATAATATAAATATAATAATACCTACCTACAAGTAAAAATGTCATCGGTCATATATATTGCTAGCTAGGCTTCACTCGCGTAAATTTAGTTTTTCACCCATTACACCTCATTAGGGGTGGATTTTCCAAAATTCCTTTAAACTGCTCACTTACTCTAAAGAACCTCTGCAAAATTTCTACGTTAATCGGTTTAGTCTCTGCGTTGATATCATACAGATTCCTTATTATGGTTGATATGCCATTCAGTCAGCGTTCAAGTACCATATATGGCATGACCATAGACTTATAATAATGGGCATGACAGGAATCATTTCTTCTCATCAGTGGTGGTTCCGAAGTGCTAAGTTTTGAGATTTGTTATATTATGTAATTATAAAAATTTGACACAAAAAAGTGCCCGTGAAGGTCTATTTTCAGAATAAACGTTTGATTTTATCTACTTCGATTTCTATGTAGTAGTCCTCTGCAGCCAGAAAATCGTAGTCGTAGTAGAAACATAAATGAGCAGATCAATCTGACTTAGATACCACTTCTACTTCCGGTAAAGTAACGGAAACCATAAAGTTATTACCTTTCCGTCACCATATGAAGGAAACCCAGAACCTACATTTTAGTTGATGTTTCAGGAAATTATTTTCTCCTTTTCCAAAGCACTGTTTTTGTTTTATGTTGTGGCGTTTTTATAATAAAGTTGATTTTATACTTGGCAATCCTAACTAATATTAGAAATGCAAAAGTGAGTTTGTTTGTTTGTTTGTTACTTCTTCACGCTATATCTACTAAACCAATATTCCTGAAATTTCGCATATACATAGTTCGAAGTACTGAGAAACATCCCGGGAAAAAGCAATGTTCCCGTTGGAAATTCACGCGGGCGAAGCCGCGGGCAAAAGCTAGTAATTTATATTGCCAAGAAAGTATTTATGTATAGATTTTAAATAAGAAAAGTAATAAGAAGACAAAATACAGAATGTTTCAAATGTTTGGTCGTTAGATACAACGCAAAAATGCGGTCCATAGCATCCTTCCTCTTCTTCATTATTTGACGATAAAGTCGTAAGGTGAGGAATTAAGGGGTTGAGATTAATCTTACGCACTCTCACGTGGAAAGAGGGATGTTTTGGCAAATGTATTTGTTTTATTTTAATTTTTCCTATTACCTAGTTACTTTCAGGAAGAAAAACTACTCGTATTAAATTTTCCCACTAAACGTATTTCTAGATATTTACTACATTTTTATAAATCCTCTTTTTAAAATAAATATTTTTTATTATAATATTACGTGAGATAGGGGTGGGGGAGGGAGGCCGAAACTCTCATCTCACCAAGGGAGTCAAACCTAAAAATATATTTTTATACCTGAATGACCTACCTAAAATCCATTTATTCTTACCAGTTCTATCATGTAAGCAATCTTACCATGTCTTTTTTTGATTTTACAACAATATAAATTAAAATAGACTTTTTAGGAAATTACTTTCGTGGTTAATAAATGTTTTACTTTAGAATGTTTAGGTTTGAACTAATATTTGATTTATTTTCAACAAAATTCAACAAAAAGTACTGTGAAGATTGTTTACATGATAGGACTGGTAAGGATAAATAGAGTTTACACATAATACCTATAAAAAAATATAGATAAAAATATTTTCTTTCGCAAGCATGAGATATACTTCCAAAATAGTTGTTCAATAGAGTAAATGGTTATATAAATGCTTAAAATTACCTGTGACGGCATGAACCGCTTCTGAGTGAAAAACCTGAAGTCGATGGTGGCTGCCACGAGCGCCACGGCGCCGACTTGCCACACAGTCGCCCACAGCCACATCTTGCCACTACTGACACATGTACTCTCTTGCCAACGCCACGCCGCCGCCGGCAATTTTTCCACCACTATAAACTTTTCCCCACATACACAACTCTGTTCCTTCCTTCATAGCTGTGGCGTGATCGTCAGCAGTCCGTTTAAATAAAACAAGGAAATCGTGATTTTAAATCGAATTGTTGCGATTCCTAGCGGTAAGTTCGATAACATATACCTATATCGTGTCCTTTGATTGATACCTTCACCACATTTAATTGCAAACGCACTCCAAAACTTATAAATTTATTTTCATAGACATTGATCTTTTTTTATTACGGTACTAGCTGTTGCCCGCGACTTCGCCCGCGTGAGTTTCAATTAGATGAAAAATCTTTTTGTGTTCCAAACTGTTTCAGATGTTTCGGATCTTTGATTTTTATACGTCTACAGAAAATGCTTATCAGATTAATCAAGTTTTGCTAAGGCGCCATTTCCATATATGTTATAGTGTAGCTGGTCTCTTGGAGCTTTTCATCAATGTTCCAGATCTTAAATTTTTATAAGGCAGCATAAGATGCTCATCAGGTTGAACGACTTTTGTTAAGGCACCATTTCCATATTTCTTACAGTTTAACTGTTCTGTTTTGGCTCTTCATCTGGTGTTCCAGTTTTTAAAATCAATTATAGCCTAAATGTTGCCTAGGCTTAATAGCTATACAACAAAAAAGTTTCATTCAAATCGGTTCAGTACTTTCGAAGATTAGCGTGATCATACAAACAGACAAACAGACAGACAAAAAATTAAAAAAAAAAAAGAGTGTCCCTCTATCCATTTCAGTCAAAAATACTAAATGTACAGCCAAAAGATTTTTGCTCTCTTATTATATGTATCTATTACATATAATAAAACAGTAAAAATATTTTGTCTGTACATTTAGTATTTTTAACTGAAATGGATAGAGGGACACCTAAAAAGAATAATAGAAAGCAAAAATATTTTATTGGAATTTCTTGTCTGTCTGTATGTATGTACGTTTCACGCAAAAACTACTGGACGGATTTGAATTAAACTTTTTTGTTGTATAGCTATTAAGCCTGGGCAACATATTGGCTATAATTGATTTTGAAAACTGGAACACCTGATGAAGAATCATAACAGAACAGCTAAACTATAAGAAATATGGAAATGGTACCTTTGAAAAGTTTATCAATCTGACGAGCATTTTCTGTTGACGTATAAAAATCGAAGATCAGGATCATTTGATGAAGAACTCCAAGAGCCTAGCTACACTATTACATATATGGAAATGGCGCCTTAGCAAGTCGTTCAACAGGTTGAAATACGTCAATAGAAATTGCTCATCAGGATGAGCAATTTCTACTGACGTATAAATATTGAAGATCTGGAACATCTGTTCCCGTTCATCAACATTATATTTCCGCGGGACACGGGATAACCAGATAACCAAGGTTACTACAGTTTGGAACACAAAGATTTTTCATCTAAGCGAAACTGACACGGGCGAAGCCGCGGGTAACAGCTAGTAGATAATATATAATTATTATATCCATATAATATCATAGCATAGCACGCTCGGAACAAGTCGAGGAAGAAAGTCCTTGTTGCTCAATATCATCAAATCCTATCTAATAATAAATGCGAAAGTGTGTTTGTTACCTCTTCACGCTTTATCTACTGAACCAATCTTCCTGAAATTTTTCATACACATAGAAGGACATTAGGGTACCTTATATCTCTGGAAAAAGCACTGTTCCCGTGGGAAATTCACGCGGGCGAAGCCGCGGATATTAGCTAGTAGTATCATAAATGCGAAAGTTTGGATGTGAGTTTGTAAAGATGTTTGTCGATGAAATTTGGTACACGGGTAGAAAAATACCGGGAATAGCACATAAGATACTTTTTATCCCGAAATTCCCACGGGAGGGAAACCCCGGGGCGCAGCTAGTACTATATAAACTCTTGGTATCATACTTTGAAAACACAAAATGTTTACGTACTTACATACATAGACCAATTAAATAGTATAGATTAATAGTACTTCTTACATAAAAGGTTCATGAGGCCTTCTGAACCCTTCTGGACCATCTGACAACCAAATCTCACCACCACCAGTGGGTACTACTCCAAATTTTAAGGAAACTTTAATGTTGCGAAAGTATAGACCAATATCAAATAAAGGAAGAAATAAAAAAAAACGGAATACTTTCTAACTCGATAATTTATTTTTATCAACAAAATTAGGTACAGAAAAAAAATATTATTTCAAAAATATCTGATCGGATGTCGGATATAGTAGTAGGTAAACTAAATTGACTTCAATGAAATCTGTGTCCCAACGAAGTGTCAATGTCCAGAACTGAGTTCAGTTATGAAATCACGCAAATGATCATCGATAAGGTAGGTATTTTTATTACAAATATACTAAAACTAGGTACGTAATATTTACAAAATAACAAAATGTTACAAATAGATTTGAATACAGTTCCAAATTATTAGAAGGTTCAAACCTAATTAGCGTAACAATAACCAGGTTTTTATTTCACTCATAAAATGAAAGAAAACACAACATTGAAATGTGTTCTTTAACTTTCTTTCGAACTAATGGCTAATTTCAAAGAATCTAGTTTAAATAATAAATATTTCTACACACCTCCGTTATAACTAGAGAAAGAAATCTTATGGGAATGTGGCTATGTAAGCAATCGTCTACTAACGACTACGAGCTGTCCAATATACGTCACGACCACATACGCGCACCTTTGCGATTTTCACTATTTCTATGTGTAAACCTCTGTTTAGTGGCAACATATCGTATAATATCATGAAAAATAAGTTTGAATTTTATCAATGCACGTAAAGTAATCCATTAAAAAATTGCCCTGTATTAAAATTACTTATACGCACATTTAATATTATATTGATTACACTACGATGTGAATACATATTAAATTCGTACCCAGGAAATAACAAAACGTGCACGAATAATACCTATATTTTATACGCGTCATTACACTTTTATAACCGAAATTACAACGATTTGTAAATCACGCCGTAATGTACCTATATGTAGAAAGAAAGAGAGGAACATCTGCTGATCATTCAATATTTTGTTAATATCGTTTAGGGATTATGACGATAAACAATTTAACACGGAAAATGATGAGCTACGGAACATTGAGCCGATTTTGCTCAAAAGTAACATTTTTATAAACAACAAAAAATGAGTGGTGTCGATACGATGGCTTCTGTTAGTGTTAAACTTAAACCGGATTAAATCCACATAGCCAAACCACATAAATCTGAATAAGCACAACATATTAAACTTAATTTTGATAATATTAAAGAATATTAAACTCAATCAAGCAAGGCAAGGTCGTATAATGACCTACTCGCATGGAATTTTTTCACCATAACTAATTTCTATATGAGAGTACCTTAACATTTAACTGCTGTAATAACAAATAACACTGTAATGGATAAGTTAATACGATTGCTGAAATCTGCTGAAATCGGAATAAACAATTTCTCTAGTGAGAGCAAACTTTTTACAATCACTTGTTCGTCAAGATAAGTCGTTATTTAAAATTATGTTAAACCAGAAAAAAATACTCATTTAGAGCAGATTCTGGACATCTATAAATAAAAGTGAACAAAGACCAGCTATACATGTATGTTGTCGAGTTTCAAATTTAAGTACTTCATCGACCGCTTGATAGTAGCTTTAATAAAAACTATCGTTTGTTGATCGAACCTATAAACATCGAATAATTTAATTTCAGTCGTTTATTACCTTGTATCTCGCGAACGACCGATGATAACATTATTTATAACAACTACCACGAGCGAGAAAGACATTCGTATTAAATAATTTATATTAAATTGAAATAACTAGACTATGCAAAAATTACAATATTCTGTACGGTGCATTTCAGTGTCTTATGAAGTCTGTAATGTTAGGTAACGTCAATCTTTCTATGTACATTAATTATATTTTTTTCCAATTTTTTTTATCATTTAGCTACATGGACCTCTCCCAATATAAACAAATCAATCACCCTCCAAAATTAAGAAGTGGTTATTAAGTATGTTTGCTTACATTGAAATAGAATCAGTAATAAGTATGAATACAATTATACCTATATTAAAACATACATATATACTCGTATGTTCCAGATTAATACATACTTCGCATACAAGTAAAACTTTTGATTATATTTGCTTTGTACCTACATAATTTTTCTAACGTGGAACTTGAACCTTCTAATTAATGAATAAACAATGGAGAAAATGGGCCCATACTCCGATGTTTAGGTGTAGTGTTTTATAGGCTATGAAAAGTTTAACAATTTAAAAAAATACCAGACTCGATCTCGGTTAGTACTAGTGTTGCAGCAATAGTGTTGACTATCGATAGTATTGTCAATAGTATTGTGACCTTGAAAAATAGTCATACTATCGATAGGCCTATCGATAGTATCGATAGCCAATAGTTCGCAATACTATTGATGATAACCAAAACTATCTATAGTATTGCTTTTCAATACTATCGATAGTATTGATATTTTCTAGTCAATACTATCGATGCTATCAATAGTATTGACTCTTAAATTTCAACAAACTATCGATAGCTTGCAAAATTTCAATAGTATTGATATGAAACGCAATAATTGAATTGAATTGCTCAATGTGACAAAAAAATTACATGCCATTTATATTTTTTTTTTGCATATTGGGGAATAAAAAAGTGACCCATTCTTTTAGTATTTTTTTGGACTTATATTTACCGAGATATAAATTTTTGAAAAAAAATATAAATTATATCTGTTTTAGTTTCCTTATTGTCAGTAAGTAAAATATACTACCTATTGAGCATCACCCTCCATGAATGACATACTAATGTCAACTCAAACCCCCGGAACACCGAGGGCTGGGGGGAGGGGAGCGAGCCTCGCATGACACTTGCAAACCGTCTGCGCTGCGTCGGTGTAACAGCAACTTCGCATCTATGTGCGAAATAGTACTGATAAGGATGCAACTATAAAAATCTCGTTTAGTTTGTGCGAGACACTAGCATATACGAAACGCTGTCATACGACTGACAAGTTTTTCGCAGTTTCGTTGCCGCATGCGAACGCGTCGGCACTTACGGATTCAGGGTCACGTACCCTAAATTATGTTATTTCTTAATTTGATATGCACTGTTATGGAATTTCCCTCCAGAGTTGGTACACAAAAATCAGTCTTGGCACTTTTCATGCACTGTCATGGAATCTCCCTCTACACGGTAATGCAGTCTGGGGGACACGTGCCTCCCCTAAATCCGCTACTGAAAAGAATGGGGTGTTTTTTTTTATTCCCCTCTATGCAAAAAAAAATTAAAATGGCATGTAATTTTTTTGTCGTATTGAGCAATACTATTGAATTTTTGCAAGCTATCGATAGTGCTATACTATCGATGGTATTGAGAACTATCAATAGTATCGATAGTTTGTTGAAATTTAAGAGCCAATACTATCGATAGTATTGATTAGAAAATATCAATACTATCGGTAGTATTGAAAAGCAATACTATCGATAGTATCGATAGCTTTGATTATTAATGTTATCATCAATAGTATTGCAAACTATTGGCTATCGATACTATCGATAGTATTGACACGTGTCAATACTATCGATAGGCCTATCGATAGTATGACTATTTTTCAAGGTCAACTATCGATAGTCAAACTATCGATAGTCCTGCAACGCTAGTTAGTACCCATTCAGTTGTACCCATCTTGCAGAAAATCCTCTCTTAATCAACTGCTGCAGTATACAATGGTTTTTGATTAATAAGTGCTACACTACTCGGTGTATACAGAATCAGCATCGGAGTAAAAAGCCTTAATAATTATTAACTTATGAAATAATGTAAATTTAGTTCTTATTGGGTGGCAAGATTGAAAAGTTGTATTAAACTTATAATAACCAGAAAAGCCTCAGTCGGTGCTATGAAGCATTATCTTCGAAAAAAAAACAAAAAGATGGCAACAAAAGATAAATGTACATTCGCGTGTTCAAATTGGGAACAGCGGTCACCAATATATTATTTTTTTAGAGAAATACAGTTAAAGTAGCGATTTATTGCTTAATTATAGCCTAATCATAATTTACGAAATCATAATTGGACACAGACTGGTCCCTAGTTAGGAACCACAATCACCATTTATTCATTTATTGCAGACAACACAGTCAAACAGCGATTTTAATTTAGTCTACAATTGTGTAGTTATCTTTGATTAGTGAGTACAAAAACGTTCCAATCCCTATTTTTTTTTTTGTTTCTTCGAATATACTTGGACACAGATTCGTCAATCACATCACGGTTCTAAGTCGTTGTGCTCATCGAATCTAAATAAAAAACGTACAGAACATAACAAATTAATTATTTTGTACAGTGATATAAGAAAAAGATTTTTCCACCTAGGTTGACGGTGCCACACATAGTACCAGCACTCCGAAAAACACAATTCTGTTCATATCAATTTTTATCCTTAATTTTCATTGACCACTTTTGTTCATTTCACTAATCAAACCACATTTCAAGCCCATCCTGCTAGATTAACATTAAAATTTACTGAGTGGAAAAGCTATTAAAAAAAAAAGAAGAGTATAAATATAATTTTAACACCGCCTAAAAACCTATCTGTAAATCTTGTCAAAATCAACCAGACTTTTAATTGCCTACTTCGTATGATATAAAGACATTACAATATCGTACATACAAAATATAAAGCTGTGCTTAGTCACCAGGCAGCAGCAGCTCCGAGTCGCCAGGAAGTTGGCATGCTCGTTGGTTGCATTTCGTTTACTTTAATCGGAACGATTGATTATAAAAAACCGGCCAAGTGCGAGCCAAATTCGCGAACCGAGGGTTCCATACACGATCTCACGTTGTTGCTACTGTAGTTTAAAAAACAAACTTAATTATCCAGTTCGCCCCCTAGACTCGTTCCTACAGATTCATACTGCATCAAGCGAAATTAATAAGTTTGGTTTCCAACTATATATTTCCAGTTTCAGATTTATTCCTATACAAGTACTGTTAGACCTTGCATCTTGCCAATTTTATGATTATGGGTCAACTGGAGGTTATGATTCCTTTCTGAAATCGCAAAATATGCGAAAATTTCCAACATTTACGTTCATATCTCTTAATCGCATTGACGTATAATTTTGATTATTTTACTATGATATGAATTTCAACTTGTGATACCTAAGAACGTTCTTCAAAAAAAAATGTTTAACAGACAGGCAGACGAACAACAAAGTGATCCTATAAGGGTTCCGTTTTTACGTGTTGAGGTACGGAACCCTAAAAAAGACTAGTTAACTTTTTTAACTTTTGTAAACAAAGATTTTTGCTATTCGATGAAATGGTAACTCGGGTAAGTTCACATGACGGGAGATTAGCTAGAGGAATTTATGATGGTGGTGGTAGCTGTGCTGGCACGATTTCACTCCTGCAAAATGAAAGCAGTACTACGCGTTTCAAATAACAATAGGAATGTCAACGACGCGGCTAAATACCTTTCCCCAAAAGTTTCATTTCGTAATCCTATTAAATACCTATGCACTCATCGCGACTACTTCATAGTAATTTCAGCAACCCAATACACAAATCCCGGTGTATGTTTGCGATACTATTTATTATATTTTACTAATTTCAGCGCGTCAATCAAGACTGTCACCCGTCGCCCGTCACGTGAACCGACAAGTTTATGAAATTAAACCTAAATCTTTTCATAGTCTGAAAACTATTCAAGTAGTACCATTGTACACAGCTTCGCAGTCAAATGTTTCACCTTTTCTGTAACTTAGTACTAGACGGAATCCATATCCAATATTAAGTTATACCATGCATTTAAGCTACGAATAATGTTTGTAATTTTTAACACTCTATAAACTTGGAACATGAAATTATTTGCACAAACAATAGATCACAAAACGATGCAGACACGCAATAGTAATCCGCAGAGGTATGCCTACAAAATCGTGAGATAATGAATGCTATTTACAATTAGTATACATTCCAATGTAAAATTTACATAGAATAATTTACAGTAAAAATATTAATTACAATGATCCCAATGCCCGTATAACTAGTAACTTGCTTCATTATTTTTGGTACAACTATGAAAACTAAGTAAGGACTACGACAAGCTATCTTGTTTTAAATATCACTGGCTTCGAAAGCCCGGGCAGTGAATATATAGTTCCTTGGGAACCTCCATATATTTGTCGGCACTTCAACTAAAGAAGCCGCGTATATATATTAAATAGTGCTTATTATATTTTTGTGACAGTGGCTATCATTATTATATAATCGGAATGTACACTAATTATAGAATGGTTTACGATCAAGGTGAATGATCAAGTTTAGGAGCCAGATCGCCGCCAACGCAGCCTCGAAGCTACCTCCCTTACCAGTACACCTGAAACAAACCGCATTAGTCACTTATTTATTTTTCTAAAAAAGCATGGATAAAATAATAAGTAAGGTTTTTAATTAAAGTACTCTCATATAGAAATTAGATAGCTATAATTAGCTTTTTTATTGTAAGTTTACATAACACACATTTTTTTATTGCGCAAAAATACAGCAACCTGAATGTAGCAGCAGTTGGATTGACTGTAAATTAATAGGTTACAACGAGGTCGATTTAATAAGACGTTTTACGTTTAGATATGACTGACCAAAAAAGGAGTGTTATGTTTTCACGGTTCATGTATGTATGTAAGTTACTTTATTCACTATAAGTCCTGAACGGCTTAACAGATTTTGATACGAGAGGTTATTTTAGATTCCTTGCATTTCTCCGAGTGACATAGGCTATGAGAGTTCTTAGTTGTGTTTTTTTTATTTTTTAATAATTAGCTTGTTTTTCTATAATAATGTGGTAAACCAGACTTTCACCTCATCTAATCTGTTACACAGTGTATGTGCGCTCAGGAACATCAGAGATTGGACGTGAATCAGAACAGTAGAACACGTGTTCAGACTAGCTCTGAACAAAACTAAATTTAAGGAGCTGACTGCCAACATCCATTAATGAATATGCACATAAAGAATAAAAATCTGTTACACAATACATGCAACGCTTCAGCAAACCAACAGCTGTGTTGTGTTCATGTTGCAAACAATATGACATCGCAATACAAATAACCATTCGCATTATTGAGAAAAGTTAATATTAATTTAGTTTAGTTGCATTTTTGACAACACATAAATGTTACATCATAGCAAATTATAGAGGTACATTTTAAAAGCACTGCTTAAATGGAACTATTATTTTCTTAATGAACTAGGCAACATGCATTAAATGCCAATACACACTAGTGCATAGCGCGGGCACTAGTTAGAGCACATAACTAACTAGTGCCCGCGACTTCGTCTATGTAGACACCAGATATGAGTTTATACATAGCAGACAAAAAATGTAAATTTATTTCCCCCGGTTGAACTTCTTCCAGTTATATTTTCACAACAAACAAAGTTCACCTACATACAAGGTCTAATTTCTATACTAAAATTCAACAAAATCGGTTCAGCAGTTTTGGCGTGAAAACGAACATACATAAAAACAACACTTTAGTATTTTTTAATATTAGTAAAGATTTATTCCAGTTTTCCACCTGTCATTTTCACGAAAACACGCTTAAAGTTAATTCAGAGTTAATAAAAAATATTTTATCCAGTTCAAGAAAAAACTAAGGACGCGTTTCTGGTACTTTGCGCAGGAATGACGCAGCAGCCGTGCAGCAATAATAATAGTACACGTATACGTAGTAATAGTATACGTAGTACTTATATTAATGCTGTGGTAATAGTAAAAGACTATCTAGATACCAAAATTCGTCAAAATCGTAAGAGCCATTTCGGACATACAAATTATACAAGAATTGTTCGCTTATTAGGCAAAAGTAAATAAAGCAAAACACTTTATGAAATAAAGTTTGGTATGTGTTGTTACGGTCAAGACATGATGTGTGTTTAAAATATTTTTTCGCTTGCCATGTCATGCTAAGCAGTCATATCTATCTGACAAATGAATGATCATCTTAGCTACAAGAAATCCACTACTGGACGCAGGCCGCTTTTAGCAAGTTTTAGTAGAAATTAAATGAGAAGCCTATCATTACACAAAATTATCTTGAGATTTCCCAAAGGGAGTTTCTTAGATTGGAGGGAAATGCAAATGGTGCCCTGCAAGTAAGCTAGAAAGAGCCGCAATAAACTAAAAAAAGCAAATTTTTTGTCAATTTGGAGAAAACATTCGCGCTTTGGATAATTTGGTTAGAAAATTTTGTCTTAAATATTCGCTGTGTCACTTTTACTTAGTAAATTAGTAGGCACACAAACTTGCAAAATGGTAACAAGTGTTACTTGAGAGTAAATGCTCAATAGTAGTGTAACATCTCAGGTTAGTTAATGTCTTAACTAAAAACGATTTAAATGTATTAGTATACAACACTTCACGTATAATATCACACTTTTTTGTTTGTTTGAATGTGCTAAAGCTGGAACTACGAGATTACAAAATATATTTTTGTCACATTCTTGATGAAAGCAATAGGCATCTTACACACCGAAGTTGCGACGGGAGCACATCCAGCAAATTTATATACACTCCTCTTTACATACTTGTAAATGTAATTTTGATCCAATTGACAAAAAGCCAATAGTTATTAGTCAGTCGCATATTATATATTTCTTATACATTCGCATTAGCTTTTAAAGAAAATATTTATAACAAACAAAAATCAAATATTTTACAGCAATTCCCAATATGAGAAAGTACAAAAATCTGTGGGATCGATCCCACTAAAATACATTAAATCTTTTTGATCTGCATTTTGTATCTGGATAAGTACTTCTTAGATGAGTAATCATGAAAATCTACTATAGTTTATGATCTGACGTAATGCTTACGAAATAAAAGAAAACCATGCACACCTTATTTGTCTTTAGCCGATGTAGGGGTAGCAGCCTTAGCCGGCTGAGGGATGATCGTAATCTCATCATTGATTTTCAAAGGCTTGAGAAGGGTTTCTCCGGTCTTCGCCGGCGGGCTGGACTTGCTCTTATCCATCACTCGTTTGGCGACAACGCTATGTGCAGAATACACGTGGTTTTCAAACTGTTTGTACATGCCGAATGTCGCCGTACAAACAGTACATTTGTATGATAGATGTGCTGGCTTCAGAGTCAAACTGTGATCCCTCGAAACATGGTTTAGTAATTTCCACTGGTAAACCTGTAAACACAATTTCTTTATTGAAGAATGAGAACAGAACAAAAATCTTTGATGGTTTACTGCATAATGATATTTTTAAATGTAATTGTAAATCTTAATAATTGTAAATCTATGACGTGATGTGACTATGATAATGATGTAAATATATAAGTTTATTTTCTAGGTTATTTTTAAGGTAGAACACAATTTGTTTTTAAAGACAACAATAGCTTACCCTGCCACACACAGGGCACCTTCCTGCATCTTTTCCTTTATTTGCAGCTTCTTGCATTGAACTGGTAACCAAACCGTGAGAACCTAACAAGTGCCTCTCTAACCCTTGATCAGTGAAAAACCTGAAACAGCATTTGAACAATAAATAACAGATACGTGTGATAAACACACATTCAAACACATTAAATTTGACAATCAAGATGAAGTTACGGAATTAACTTGACGTCTCCCATTATGAAATATGAAAATCATTAGCTTTCTTCGATTTAACTTCCTAGACATAATACTTTAAACAGGTTTTGAGTGTGCAATTAAAAGCCGATTCCGTGTATCCCTTAGACCCATCAGATCACTATTTAATGCTGTTTTGAAATAAACAATAATATATACTTATTACTCTGAAAATATTATGTACCTAAATTGACATTTCTGGCAATTCAATGGTGGTCTGTTATATATCATTTTTGGATGAATCTTGACTTTGTGAATCCATTGCATATGATTCCTCAGTTGTTCTAAGTCTTTTATATATCCGTCGCAAATTTCACAGATAACAAAAGCGCTCTTCGACTGCTGCGGCGTCGGTTGTGGGAGAACCGGTGGCGCGTGGCGGGGAAGTGGAGTTATTGAGATAGATGGTTGGTGTGTTGACTTTGCTTTTCCGTTATTCTGAAAATGCAAGGCAATAACAGTCATATCAATGTGAAATTATAATTTGGTACTGTTTATGTTTTAGGTATATTTTCAGGTCAAAAACTAAGTACAACAAGCTAATTATTTAAAAATAAAAAACACGACTGACATCTTACATAGCCTATGTCATTCGGGCTAATGCAAGGAATCTAACAATACCTCTCACATCAAAATCTGTTAAGCCGTTCAGGACTTATGGTGGAATAAAGAAATTACATACATACATACATACATACATGAACCCTGAAAACATAACACTCCTTTTTTGGTCAGTCGTGTAAAAAATATGGTGTACTATTATTTCTTTATAGACTTAGCATATATTTTTTTTGTAATGGATACAGCAATAATATACCTGTGAAGGAGTAGAGTTCCGAATCATGACTCCGCCGCGGAGGATGGGAATGCCTTGTATAGGGGCTCCTCGCGGGGCTGCGGGCATCGGGGAGCGGCCGCGGGGCCGGAATTGAGAAGTTACACCCGCCATCATGTTACCCATGTTCAAAGGCGGCCGGCCTATGCTGTTGCCGATGGAACGGTTGAACGCGTTTTGGTAAGGACTCATCATATTGTTACGCGCTCGTGCAATCTGAAATTCAAAATGGTTCTTGTAAATTATAGTTTAGTTTCAATACTCTTAATATTCTCACGTTGTTTCCTCCCTTAGATATAATAAATATTGATAGTTTTCACAAGTAATTATCTCTTTAATAATAACAAAAACCCAAAATTAAACTAAAACGAAAATATTCCAAAATTAATAATTACCTTTGGTATTTTCGCTGGTGGCTCCCATTCAACTGGTGGTGCAAGATTAACTTCTGGTTTAAACTTCTTAGCACAAGGAATCAAATGACGAGCCAGCTTCCCCTTGCCATTATCTTCAAATGGACAATTTGCACACTGGTGATATGCTGGAGCCCTTTCTAATTTACCTCTTACATTATGTTCTGCTTCCATATGGTACAAAATATCATGAGGACTTTTAATTTCAAAGGTACAATAATTACATTTGTACACATTATTTTTCATATGAGGTGTCTCTAAATGATGAGCCATAACTAGCATAGATTCAGTTTTAAAACTACAATGTTCACATTTTTTCTGTGGAAATGTATAAGGGGCATTATTTTCTTTACTAAACTCTACATTCTTCATAAGTGATGCTATAGATGTCTGTGTCGCCTTTGTGTTCTGACCAGACTTTTTCTCTCTATAAAGCTTTCGATTCTGTTGCTTTAATAAATCATTTTGAACATATTCTTGCACAAGATTCAACCCAATGTTAACAAAAAACTTTCCTAATGAGCAATCAAAGTAATTATCCGATTTGCCGGTGCAAACTTTTTCTGCTGTCAAATCAGTAACATCCTTAATTTCTTCAATTGAGTCGGCTTTGTCTTTTATGACAACAGTGCTATTCTCGTCATCACTTATTATATCATCATCCGAGTCTGAAGAACTTTCTCCATCCCATGACGCGTCATCATCATCATTTGTCCGATTTCTTCGAGCTGTACAACAAAATTGTATGTTATGATAACTCTACCAAAAATTAAAAATATTTCCCCAATAAACTTTCTGTTTAATCACTCACAATTGCTGTAATTAGTAAAATAGAAACAATATATCACATTGTAATATTTTGGATGACCTTAGTCAAAGATAATGCCAATAAAGTTAAGTCAATTAATTATAGCCTATTATTTTACAAAGAGACAAGTCAGTACTGAATCACAGTTAAGTATACTTTTAAAACAAAAACACTTTTCTTTATATTACACTAGCTTTCGCCCGCGGCTTCGCCCGCGTAAATTTCCCACGGGAACAGTGCTTTTTCCCGGGATGAAAGGTACCCTATGTCCTTCTCCGTACTTCCAGCTATGTGTATGCGAAAATTTCAGGAAGATTGGTTCAGTAGATGAAGCGTGAAGAGGTAACAAACAAACAAACTCACTTTCGCATTTATAATATTAGTTAGGATATAAACTTACCTCTCTTTTTTTCTTTTTTCTTCCTTTTCTCTTCGTCTTCAGTTTCTTCTGGCTTTACACTTTCATTAGGTGGTGCCTTTTCTTCTTCAGAGTCCTCTACTTCTTCACCTCTTTCTCTTTTCTCTTGTTTTTCTTTCTGCCTTTTTTCTTTCTCAAGTTTTTCTTTTTCAAGACGTTCTTTTTCTTCTTTGGCTCTCTGTTCTTCAAGTTCCTTACCTAACACATCTACAAATTCTCTAAATGGCTTTAATGAGGGTTTCTCATAAACATAAGGTACTATAAAAGAGGGGGCTTCAACAACAAACATATCATCTGTCAATGAAGGCAATATTGAAGGCTGTGCAATCGGTGTACTTGCTGTAGAAGGGGTATTAGTCTTACTACTCACAGGAGTGACAGTCGTGCCACGAGCTACTATGCTTTGATACAAGTTCTGTGCAGTCATACTGGAGCTCATAGAAGTATTTGAATTTTTACCCTGTTGATTTGAGCTTTTTCCAGCTAAAATAGAATTTGTATCTATTATGACTACAGTTGGCTCTTTCTTTTGTCGATTGCCATGATTCATTTTTGCCTGTTTGTTGGCCATCTCAACTAGACCTTTAGTATCATTAATGACTATAGGCTTTTTACGTGTTAATGGATCCTCTAACTCAACTTCCTCTATGTCAGATTCATCCCCATTTCCCATGTCATCATTGTACTTTTTGCGTTTAATTGACCTACTGCTACGGCGCAACTCCGCTTTGTTTTCAACTTTTTTGTTTACTTTTGGACTGATTTTAATTTCTTCAGCCACCACACAATCGTCGTCATTGTCACTTTCAATTTCATGAATCTCTGGACTTAGACAGTCTTCAGGATTACCATTGTGTTTATCTATTAGTTTTTCATTGTCTATTATGATAACATCAGCACTTTTATTTTTTGCAGTGCCTTCTTGTGAAGATTCATCTCCACCATCAGCATCAGAATCAGAGTTGATACTCACAGTATCCTCTGCTCTTGGTAATGTGGATATTTCTGAACCTTCATCTGAAGAGTCTTCTTCGGAATCAACTTCATCTGTTTCCTGAAATAAAATTAAATGCATAAGTTTTACATTTTAATATGGTAATGGTGATTATTATTTTATTTTAGAATACTTTATTAAAAATTAGAATAAACACTTTCCTGAAGAAACAATTAGGTTAAAGCTTTATAAAAATGTATAATGTACTTTATTATAATATCTACTATATAAAAGGTTATTAATAAGTTTTGTTTTGTGTCTACCTTGTCGCAGTTTGTGTTTAGTCAATAAATTTATTTTCTATCTTTCTTTCTATGTATTATATTAACAAAAATATAAATAAAATTTACATTTTTATCAAAATCAATTGATATTCATGGGTCTTACATGTATTGTGACATTCATTATTTTTTTCATATTCATTTGTTTTTCAAAAATGAATACTTTGGAAGCTTGCACCATGAATAATGGATATTTCTCACTAATTCCAGTGCATATTTGTACCATGAAACAACTAACACTTTTTATTCCTAATAGTTTAATTGGGCTAGGTAATAAAACTAGTGAGAACGAATCTTCTCAGTAGATTCATAAACAAAATAAAAGCAAGTAAATAAATGCATTAAAACAACAGAAATTAAGACATTATTTAACAACTAGCTTTTCCCTGCGATTCCGTCCACACTATGCATGGAATTACGAAGTGGGATCATTCCTTTTATATTAGATCACACTGATCCATGGATATGGTTACATCCACCCTCAAGATGAAACATTTGCCAGATTTTAACCCTTCAACAAGACAAATGTGAAAAAAAAAATCATCTAGTAGTTTATGTGTGATCTGTGTACAAACATCAGACAAACAATTCAAAAAAATATTCATTGGCCTCTAATGGCCCTATAAAGTCCACTCATATTTTTTGTTCTTTAATATCTCCAATTTACAGAAATAGACCAGTTACAGTTTTAATATAATATATTTATTTATATAAATATAAATACTAGCCTGTGCCTGCGAACTTCGTCCGCGCTTAATTTACTATTGTTTACATCTTAGGTTCTAAGAGACAGATCAAGATGAAACCTACGCCAGATTTTAAGTTACAATACAACAGTGAAAACCGCATTAAATTTGGCCCAGTAGTTTTTGCGTGATGCGCGCACAAACATACAGACTGAAAGACAGTCAGGCAAAAAATCTAAAAAAATCGTTTTGGTTTCTATAAAGGCTCCTCCTAATTTTTTTTCTTAAATATCTCCTATATATATATACATATACACACACAGACCAGTTACAGTTTTATTATATGTATTGATTGATGATGTATTGATTGATATATATCTATAAAATTCAAAAAATAAAACAGGTATACGCATAATTAAACAAGTAATTAGTAGAATGACAAACAAAATTAAATATATGTAATATAAATGTATCCTAATCTTATCCTAACTAATATTATTAAGGTGAAAGTGAGTTTGTCTATTTATTTGTTTGTAACTTCTTCACGCTTTATCTACTGAACCAATCTTCCTGAAATTATGCAAACACAGAAGTAGGGAGAAGGAAATAGATAGAAGCTAGATCTTTTTAAAGATGAGATAAAAGGAGTGAAATATATATAATCAGCTTCCTATCTGTTAGAATGAGTGCACAGTGGAAAAGAAACTTATACTTGCCTCAGGATGGGCATTTGTGACAATAGTATGACCCTTATCCTTAGATTCATTTTCAGAGTCTTTATTTTCATGGCCAATATGATCTACTAATTCAGACTTTTCTTTTGCACTAGCTGTGGATTCTGGATATGATTCATTGCTATTAATGCAGTGATTATCTACAGGACTATTATTGCCATTTTCCTGTTCAGGCAAAGTTGTATCTGTGAGTGCCTTGGGATTAGACTCTTGCAATTCCTTTGTAGTATTTTCACTGTCATTAATATTATCATTGGTAAAATCTTTCGCAATTTGGTGTTCAGGAGCACCTTGGCTGGACTCGCTATCTAATTGGTTGCTAATCTCTGTATTGTTGCTGTTCTCACAAAAATTCAAACCATCTTCAATGCTTTCACTGGTTGCATTAATAAGATTAAGCTCTTTAACAGGAGACTCTGAGAGTGGTGTATCCATGGGCTCATCCATAGTGCCATTCATAATGTCCCAAATTTACTTTCCATGTCCTACACCTGTCAAAACAAACATCCAATTAGGTTAAGATTTCAATAATGATATGATCATGAGAATGAGATACCAAGTGTCTGAGCGTCACATTTTTTATAGTGAACACTGCCCCCTCCCGCCGCCCCTCTCCCCCCTGGCAAGGCGCTAGCAATCAAAATGGCGGTTCCATGGTACCGCACTATATAGCTACGTGTACAAAATATCCTATAAATTCAAAGTACATTATGCAAAATCACGAAAAGAGCAATTGTAAATAAATAAAGTTGCTGTTTGAAACTTTGTTTACATATTCACGTAAACTCAAGATCAACGCGCCAAAGATAAGGAAAAACTTTCGCTCCAAATCCACATAAACAACAGTTAAATTTGTGCATAACAAGAATGTTGGATAAATTGATATTCTAATAGCAGTATCAGAATAAATTTCGTGTACCTACGGAATATGAAGGATACAAGAAATATACTTTGCTATTTATGTAAACAAGTCTAGCCGGTAGTTTTTAGTGCTTGTAACCGTGACAATACAAAGAAAATTCTATTTTTTGATGATTTATATAGGAAAATTCACAAGATACTTACTCCCGTCAGTAGTACGATGTTGGTGAAGCTTTTCTGGTTCACCACTTGGTTATTTCAATGGTGGAACCCAAACTACTTCTTCAAAAAAATTACACACAACTTTTTCGAACCCTAACAACTTGTTTATAAATTGAAAGAACAATCGACAGATTAACTATTTAAGGTATAAAATCTGTATTTATTATGATAAGTAATTTAATACATTACAAAATTAGGCGCCAGCACATATCTTTTGACCACCGCACAAATGCAACATGGCGGCTTGCTTTGAGTCACGTGACTCGTAACGAAAACAGTATGGCTCCAGTACACGTTGGCCCTCTGCTGGGATCCTTCCTTTAAAGGCTTCAGTACACGCTGGGCCAAGGCGTTGGGCAAACGCGTTGGGCGAGCGTGTAGAGAGCTGTTTCGTGTTGATTTGCCGTTGGCGCCAAGCGTTCGCCCGCGATCCGAGCAGTGTCGGTTTTTCATGCACGCACAAATCAAAGGAATGTGCCGCAAGCCGCAAGCCCAGAGCGTTGGGCCAACGTTTCTATAATTGCTATTATAATTTTTGCAGGCGTTGTTTTAAATTAAATAAATAAATATATACGGACAAATCACACAGATTGAGTTAGCCCCAAAGTAAGTTCGAGACTTATGTTATGGGATACTAACTCAACGGTACTATATTTTATAACAAATACATATATAGATAAACATCCAAGACCCGGGTCAATCTGAAAAAGATCATTTTCCATCTTGACCCGACCGGGGATCGAACCCGGGACCTCCGGTGTGGCAGTCCGGCGTGATGACCGTTGGGCCACGGGGGTCGTCGTGAAAAATGTGGAAAAATCGTGGATGTTTAGACTTTCATCTATAAAAATGTTAATTAATAGCGAGAAATGAAAAGGTAACTAATCATCAACTAATAATATTTTTTTATCATCAACTTAGATCATGATGATAAAATATATGTATAAGAATAACTTAAGCTAGTAAAAAATGATTTCTATTATTATTCTTGCAGGCGTTGTCTTTTATACGTTTCTACTCAGAAGTACCAACCTACCATGAAATCTCCTTTTTTTATCCCACTGCTGGGCACGCGTTATAGTCCACGCGGCTGACACCGCGCGCGGAAAGCTTGTTTCTTTTATAAAAATTACGCCTGAGTAATAAAAATAGCAATAATTTTAACCCAATATATGTCTTTTGGGTTGTGCTTTAAAAACCTAGTTCCATTTTCTTTAAACTTCTATTATACTATTATATTAGAGTAATCTCTATTAAATTTTACAGCGCTGTATTTGAAAGTATATTGCAGCGGCGCGATTGCGCTCACGTCCGTCTTCATCTAGTGACCAACGCTGAATGAGACTCACGAACGCACGCGTAGACATCGTCACGAAACTCTCGCAGAGCGCATTGGGCCAACGCGTTGGCCCAGCGTCTAGTGGGCGCTTAGGCATTGGACCAAACCAACTAAAGCGCTCGGCGAGTGCTTTGGGCTTTGGGCTTGGTCTGAGCATGGAAGTAATAAGTTGTGTTGCAGTGCAGCCACAGAAATATATATATAATTTTTTAAATATAAAGTTGCAGCCATGGAAGTAATAAGTACTTTATACAAAGGTACTTATTACTTCCATGGTTGCAGCATTATTGTTGACTATCAGTAGTAGACACATGTCAATACTATCGATAGCCAATAGTTGAATCCTTAGACTATAGAATAATAAGGACTCGGCATAACAAGCTTTAGCAAACAGTAGAAATGCGGCCGGTCGCCATGTTTTGTTCCTGTCAAAACAAGTACATAGTGATGTGGTTCGTCATCCTCAAATATCACAACATATCGATAGATGAATGAATTGTGATTTATTTAATTCTATTGAGATTTATGTAATAATATTTATTATAAGATATACATATAGTCGGTTTCTTTCTTATGATTTTAGATTGACAACATGTAAAGAAAGAAAAGAACAGTGGCTGGATACAATTGGAATCGAAAATTTGAATGTTACAACCAAACATATTTATATTTGTTCCCTGCATTTTGAAGAGAAATGTTTCAAGCGAACTTTAAATGTAACAAGACTGCACGACGATGCTTTGCCTTCGAGTGAGTTGTTGGTAAGTTTTAATATAATGATTACTCAGAAACAGAACAAATTTTTTTACAATCTATTCAACTATGTAAATAATGTTGATCTGTAATATATGAAATTATTCAAGTAGGTAAGATCTATGTTTACTTTTTTTTAATGCAATGATAATTACTCAGAAACTGACAATATAGTCTATTCAATTGTGTAAATAATGTTGATTTGTGATAGTTAGAAATTATTCACACAGTAGGTGAGGTGAAGACGTATTTTTTAAGTTTAATTTATAATGATACTTTCGAACACAGTAGCCTAGTCGATTAGGCAACATACTGTAAATACTATCTCTGATATGAGTAAATAACTGAAAATGTTACATTGAACAAACTGTGATCTTTTGAATACAAATAAAACCTGTTGATTTTGAAAAAAAAGCTGCGGTTGTTTATTTTTTGTGTTCCTTCCTTTTGTGATTTATATTAAACCTAAGCTATGTACGCAAAACAGGTATAAAAATCTCTAAATATTTTACGCATTTTCGTTTCATAACCTTCATTATTCAACTGCGAAATTTTATTATGGCGAAGTCGAAGTGCATTTAATAGCTCATATTATCACGTATAAATAAAAGCGAGGAAAGATAATAGAAACTCAACAAAAATGTCGAATTCTACACCATGCAATTCAATTATCGATATCATCGATAATAAGCGATATTAGTAATACGTGCTGCTCTACGGCAAGCCGCCATTTTTGTTTCCGACTCAAGTTTAGGTATGCACGATTTTTTTGTAGGTATGTCATGTCTATTCTTTTTTCTATAGTCTAAGGTTTAATCTTATAAAACAATATTTCAAAGTTAACAAATAATGACATGACAAATTGTCTTTAAAATAAAAAAAAATAAAACATAACAAAAAGTAGACGCATAGCCTGATACCTTCGTTCTCAGAATATCTTCCACTAAAAACAAATAAACAATTATTAAATAAATTGAAGCAAATAAATCTTAATGTACGGTCGGGGGCAGATAAACCTGACCCCCCTGAGACAGGTTTCCGTGAGGTAGGGGGTCAGTTTTATTTGCCCCTAACTGTACAGAAGCTTTTTTTAACATAAATTTATTTTAGATACCTCATTTTACAAGATAATATTATTTTATATGAATTTCGGGATATCCTTTCTCAGTGCGGGGAGCACTTATTATATACGAGTATATTATATTATAAATATAGTATATTATATTAATGAATATAGTATACTAGCTTTCGCCCGCGTGAATTTCCCACGAGGAGCTACCCCAAGGAAAATTTTTGTTCCAAATTTCGTAAATTCAAATATGTTCGATGCAGAGCTGTCACAATCAGCGACGAAGATTATACAGTACAGAATGGACATAGGTTAAGTAAAAAATAAAAGAAAGTGAATGGTTTCGATTCTACTTATCTCTTTACTAGCTTTTGCCCGCGGCTTCGCCCGCGTGTGTTTACCACGAAATCAGTGTTTTTTCCGGGATGAAAGGTACTCTATGTCCTTCTCAGTACTTCTATGTGTATGCGAAATTCAGGAAGATTGGTTCAGTAGATAAAGCGTAAAGAGGTAGATAATTTCGCTGGGGAGTTATAGATTAACATAGTTTTTATCTCGGAAATATTTAGGGATCAGTAGTGAAAATTAAAAAATCTAAAAAAATAAAACATGCGGGGGAAGCCGCGGGAAAAAGCTAGTTTATAATATGAACTTTAGGTATATCTATACAAAATTACAATTTTCTAGTACCTACTAATGGTTTCTATGCTAAGCCGCGTACAGACAGACATACGGACGGATGGACATGACGAAACTATAAGGGTTATATGTTTTCTTCGAAACCTTAAACGAAAAAAATTCAGTTGTAAAGTACACAGAGACAAATAGTTCACCAAGGCTTTTGTACCTACGTGTCCAATCTGTACTATTTACTTTTCTTATTCTATAATTTTCATACAAAATGGAAAAAACAATTGAATATTTTGAATATTAGAAAATAATTTATAATATTTATATAATTATTATAAAAAATAATTTTAGTCATAGTTTTAGTTGATATTTTGGTTACTTATAGATGATAGGTGACTCCACTATCTTTTTTCTGCTTCTCTCTCTCTCTCTCTCAGCCTAATGACGTCCACTGATGGACAAAGGCCTCCCCCAAGGATTTTATCCATGGGGGGTTTTGCCGTAATCGCCACGCTTGGCAGGCGGGTTGGCGATCGCAGTGTGATGGCATAGTACGCGGAAGGATGCTGCTGCCCATCCTCCGGTGTTTTAAATCCCTTAGTCGCCTCTTACGACACCCACGGGAAGAAATGGGTTGGTGCTATTCTAGGGCCACACCACAGGCCACTCTGTGGCTTTTTCTGCTTACTCGATTTATTTTTAGATTATTTTAATATGTAAGACGGCATTATGATTGACACAAAATCGGATGCAATCGCGATGTACGTTGGCGAGTGACTGAAGGAGTTTCTGACTCTGATGTCACATACATTTTGTTCACGTTTTCGCTTCTATACGTAGTAGTTGTATTTCGATGAGGGAACAGTACTTTTTCCCGGGATGAAAGGTACCCTATGTCCTTCTCCGTACTTCCATCTATATGTATGCGAAATTTTAGGAAGATTGGTTCAGTACATAAAGCGTGAAGAGGTAACAAACCAACAAACAAACTCACTTTCGTATTTATAATATTAGTTAGGATTAGAATTATATTATAAATTTCAGCTTCCCGCGCCCAGTAGTTTCGTCTGTGCGTTGTCTGTCAGTCACTCAGTAATGGAAATGTTTTATATATAATATTTTATCGAGCATTACATACATATATGTATGCTACTAATATTTGGAATTAGTAGATATACATGAAATATTAATTATTTATGAAACATTTAGTTCAGCTATACAATAAAAAAGTCATTCCCTTCACCGTATGTCATCCCCCGTTACAGAAATTTTTAGGGAATGAATGTACGGGGAATGACAATTCCGGATATTTCAGTCTAGATACATCGTTCTAGAACGAATAACACGTGAACAGAGCTCAGTAGTTTTGATTATTAATGCTTGTAAAAGTCATTTACAATAAATATTTTTATAACTGTAGCATAAAGAAAGACAAACCTAATTAGGTATCAGGTAATGATAAAACTTCGTGACAAAATCTATACTAAAGGTTCTTTTCATGAAAATATTTTCGTCTGGACGCGCGCCATACGTCTTCTCACTATCGTAAGTTGCTGCACACTGAAAGGGGTGCGCGGGCGGTTTTGTTAGTGGCGGGGGCTTAGTAGACCAACTTTAAAACGTTATTTTATTACGATGGCGAGAAATGATGAAAATCTGTGACAAACTTAATTTAATAACAAAACAATTTATTATAATATTTATTCCGTAACTATATATTATTTATAACTATGCATAGATATAACTGAAATCTTGCAAGAGAATAAAATCGATTTCTTAACGTGAAATATGTATTATTGAAGGCCAAAGTTTACAATGCATTAAAAGGACATAGCAGGGAATGATATTTTTATATATATTTTTGGTTTTAAACAAAATGGTGGTAAATCAAATAAGCCAAAAACTTTGTTAACCTTTATAGAAACATTTCATAAATGATATACAGTAGCGACAACAAGTATATGAAATGATTCGTTTAAATGCATGGAAGTAGTAAGTACTTTGTACAACGGTACTTATTACTTCCATGTTTAAATGTTATGAAAAAGAACTTCGTATGACTGTTGTCAGTTGATTGACCCAAGCATTCATTTTTACTGAGATTTTTGCTATAGAATTTTAGTCTGTGGGTTTTATCAACACGTTAGAGGAAAATAAAGGTGAAAGCAGACTTCTGCCGTACCGCTCGCGCGCAGTCGCCGCATTTGATTTCTTTATATGAAGTTATATGTAACCTTGCATACCTGCCGCGCCGCAGTTGCCGCAGTACCTGAAAAGACCGAATTCCCCGAGCCGCACCTGATGACGTCACTATCGACATCGGACTGCCAAGTCTGCGTTCACCTTAAATTACAGTATTGCTCTTGACGAACGATTTGTTATCAGTTGTTTATTATTAGAGGAAGACGAAAATCAAATGCCAACAAGAGTTACAAAAGGACGTCACCCGCGCCGCAGCGTCCGATGTTGTTAGTGACGTCATCAGCTGCGGCTTGGGGAATTCGGCCGTGTCAGGTACTGCGGCGATTGCGGTGCGTGTATATAACTTCATATAAAGAAATCAAATGCGGGGACTGCGGTGCTTGCGGTGCGGCACAAATCTGCGTTCACCTTAACGCTTCACCTTGATTAATGAGCGATTTTTCTGACAGCTAAATAAAGAAAAAAAAAATCACTATAAAAAAGTCTCAACAGATGGCGTTTTATTGAAAGCCAAGTCGTAATAATGGCTGTTTCTATATTGTGCGCTTTTTATTATCAGCCAGAGGCAGAAAAAAAAATCACATAACAGTTTGACAGTTGCATAAATCACAATATCGATACTTTTTAGATGTTTTTTTATTATGTTTTATTTTTTTTAATGCCAATACCGTGCATTTTTGCTTTTTTAATTTTATTGGTCTCGCCTTTTACTAAGCGCCACCTATGAATTCATCTGGAACTATTTTTTTTTATTTGGGTCTCGGAAAATCTCTCATTAGAAACTGAATGAAAATCGAGTGCGATGCGTGCGGCGACAGGAACGACTGCGGCGTGGGCAGATGTGCGAGGCCATCAACATAAACGATGAATGCGGCGACTGCGGTGCGTGCGGTGCGGTCTGCGTTCACCAAGTAGTGTATGTAAGTACTTATTTACTTCCATGTCCTAAGTCAAATCATAAACTATAGAGATTCATTCGTTCATTTAATTTTTGATTTTTGATAACCTGTCCATAGATTACAGCTCTCTACGTCTACGTCAGACAAATCAGTCAGTCAATCAGCCTGTCATGGTGGGAAGTAGAGTAGGAAAACAAGGTGTTTCGGGTGTTTCTTTTTCTATGTGAATTTTTATTTTATTTGATGTTATCTACAAATAATTTTGTTTTATTTCTTTCATTTTGTATTATGTACAAGATATATCATCTCTCTGCATTAAGAAGTGAAAGCTAGTCATTCGAAAACATTGTGATATGGTGATAATAATGGCATATCGAGTTTTATTAGTTTTTATTTTCGCTATATGTGTAAAAACTGAAGATGAAACTACTTCCTCACCCATGTCTGCAAAAGAAAGATTAAGTCTAAGGTAAGTGCAATGAACGTTAGGTAAAACTTCTGGTCCATGCCATATAATAACTGATAGTGTTGTGACTTACTACATGTATAAACCTGAAATATGTATATATATTTGGAGCAATATAATTGTCTATCTATCAATTTTAATAATGTTTACTTGATCGCATATCATTTTAGTTTAGTAACACATAATCATAAAGGCTTTTGTTATCAAAAACATACAAGTGTTCAAACAAAAAATATACATACAAATTCTTCTGCTTTATCATATTAGTATGCAAAATATATATGTTGCTTACTACCCGTTCTAATTTGACTTGAGGTAAGTATCTCTATTAGATATTATTTTCCAAAGTCCATATATATTTGCAAGTCTACTATTCAAAGTTATTTACTTAAACTGAACTACTGTGAGACGGAATTTTTGATCACTGTTTTAAACTAAGCAACAATAGCTTCTATTCCTAATTAAATGGACATGCAACAAAAATAAGGCTACAAATATAAATTTATTTGTAAAAAAACATACTACTACGCCTCCTTGTCCTACATTCATGCCAAGTTTCATGCTTTCTTCCAAATGAGACTGTATTTCTCGTTAAGGACCCAATACTGTTGATTAAACCTAATGCTACATGTCATGTAATAAAACATAAGTTATGTATATTTCAACAAAAAACTCTACTTCTCTTGCCCTGTGTTGATGTCCTGGAGACCTGAAATACAGGTCTAATCTAGTTTAGGCTCCAGCCCACCTCCCAATACACATTCATGTATTGTTTTGTTGTGGAAAATAAATATATCACAATAAAATTATAATATAACTAAGGAAAATAATACATCTAAACTCCATTTATTCTTACCAGTCCTATCATGTAAACAATCTTCACAGTACTTTTTGTTGAATTTTGTTGAAAATAAATTAAATATTAGTTCAAACCTAAACATTCTAATGTAAAACATTTATTAACCACGAAAGTAATTTCCTAAAAAGTCTATTTTAATTTATATTGTTGTAAAATCATAAAAATACATGGTAAGATTGCTTACATGATAGGACTGGTAAGAATAAATGGAGTTTACTGTGAAATAGGATCCCATAATGGTTCCTTTTATCCTTTAGAAGTATGTATACCCCATAACTATAAAATGATATAACCCACCTAGGTAACAAAATTATAATTTCTTGATATTTTGCATTCAATTTTGTTAACAAAAAAAAATTAAACATCATTGTCCCCAGGGAGGAAGCCAGGAAAATGTTTTATCATGCTTATGATGCATACATGGATAATGCATATCCTGCTGATGAACTGATGCCACTAAGTTGCAAGGGCAGATGGAAAGGTATCACACCTAGCAGAGGTGACATGGATGATACTCTTGGCAAGTAAGTATTACAAATTTTACTAGATCTGGTATTTAATGGTAATTATATTCTTTATGTTAAGGTGCACCCACACTTCGAACATTTACTTGTAATGTAACATTATTTCATGTTACAAGTTCTGTCAAAATTCTTACAGGTTATGCACTGAAATTTTGCAGTTTTGCAGTTACATTTTACATGCACAGTAATGTAACATTATAATAATGTTATGTTACAGGTAAATTTTCACAGTGTTCGAGCACCTTTATTCAATAACTAGCTGTTGCCCGCGGCTTCGCTCGCGTTAATCCTTTCTTAGCAGATGCCTATGTCATAACATCTACCTGCATGCCAAATTTCAGCCCGATCCATCCAGTGGTTTGGGCTGTGCGTTGATAGATCACTATGTCAGTCAGTCAGTCACCTTTGAGTTATATATAGATATTGCTAAAATAAGGATATTAGGAGAAAAACAAAGCTGATTTCAATAAACCATTTTTTTACACCTAAGTAACCTAGATTCTAAAAGGTTTAACAAAATACTTTTTATAGCTTTGTAGTGTTCTATAAACAACCAGTTTTGCACACACCACTCAATCACCAAATAAACAAAGAATTGGTCTTTATTGAGTTTATTTTTTTTAAGAATTTCTATTACTGCATTTATAAATTTTACTAGAAGTTTTCTACATGGAGCTGGTTGAGCATGTTTGTAGGTATATTAAACAATTATTTCATAAATGCAACAATTTAAAGTTACTTTTTTAATAAAAAAATATTAGGAATGTATATTTTATTGGAATTTTTATCTACACTGTTATAGAATACTTTAAATACAACAGTATTGACAGTATAACAGTGTAGATATTTTTATGATTGATATGAGAGATTTAAATTTTAAAGCGTAACTTGACCTTGTTGTAATTTTCATTTTATCAAGGTTTAACTTATCATTTCAAGATAGCACAGAAAGGTAATGGTTTGTTGCTGTTTTTACACAACTGACCAAAAAGGAGTTTTATGTTTTGTCACTATTATTTCAATGAGGTTAAACTTTAAACTTGTAAGATGAATATGTTCTCGAGGTCAAATATGGTCTATTTTTATTTCAAAAATGATCACTCAATAGGCACTCCAAATGGGTAGGTACTCTTTTTGTGGCGGGCGCATGGTATATTGCCTTCCCACACTGTCTCATCTCCGTTTCTTTAACTGCATGCAACATTCAATCAAAATTTGTTTAGTCATTTTAAGTTTATACATAACAATCTTTGTATTTTTTCTGTGTAAATTAGTTAAAATTTGTTTATATTTAAAAATTTTAGATAACATGCCTGATTTTTTGATTCTTTGCGTTTTAAAACACAAACATCCTTCAGTTGCCGATAACATTCCTCAAACATATGACTGGTTAAGTTTTTGTGGCACAATGTAATGTGGCGTACGCTAATTCGCACACTTGCACGCACGTGTATATGTATTGTTAATACACATGTTGGGCTTGTATTGGTCGGCAATATAATTAGTAATAATCATGGCACCTGCTTTGTTTATAGGGTTCCATAGCCAGAGGGTCCAAACAATACAAATCAAATAAAAAATAGCTTAACGGCCGGCTTCAAAAAGTAGGCTTTCATTTCACCTTTACCTAGAATCGAATCAAGTTCGAAGCAAAACAACATTTTCTGTTTTGTCTCAGTCTTTAGTAGTAGTATCTTGTGTTTCTTTCGCATGCGACTTCGTCAGCGCGAAATTTACTATTGTTTATATCTCAAGTTGTAAGATTAAAATAATAATTACAATTAGACGGAACCCTACCAGTTTTAGTTTGAGTTCAACTGATACTTGACCGGATTTACTTTTTGTTAATTGCCAGTTGTTTGTTTCGCGAATAGCGACCTACTTTCGCTTTACCTACATAGAAAAAAAAATATCAATAAATATTTTCTTTCCCTATAATAAAATTGTAAAATTGTATTTGTTTGTACATACGAGATGTTTAAGAAAAAATGTATGAGGGGGCTAAAAGAGGCCATAATGATTTTTCAAAATTACTGTCTGTTTTTATGTTTGTACACGCGCAAAAACTTCTGAATGCAATTTGATGCGGGTTTTACAGTATTGCTAAAAATCTGTCGCTGGTTTCAGTAATTTCCGCGCAGACGAAGTTGTAGGCAAAAGCTAGTATCCGGCAACAACGAGTATAACAAAATGTAATTATCGACTACGAGTATTCATCACCAAATTTTTAGTTACCTAAAAACTAAATGGAATGGAAACTGCAATTTGCATTCTGTTGGATTTCGTAAATATAGATATAGCGCTTGACTTGACTAATGACTGGTGTACTCTTATAGTTATAGTTAGTAAGTGTGCCTTAAGTTATTTTATTATACCCGAGGTATAATAAACGTATATGATTAAAACCATAAATTCGTCAGTAGATTTTGCGTGATTGAGTAACAAACATCCTCACAAACTCACATACAAACTTTCGCATGTATAATATTAGTAGGATAGTAGGCTTAAGTAGGATAGTAATGTACCTATTAATTTAATGGTGTATTTCCAGTTTCTCCCTGACTCTGGTGGACAGCCTGGACACACTGGCGGTGATGGGCGACTTCTCGGAGTTCAGTCGCGCCATGAAGCTGGTCATCAAGGACGTCACCTTCGACCATGACATCGTCGTCTCAGTCTTCGAGACTAATATCCGTGTCATTGGGTAAGTACAAATAACAGCGTGTCAATCAAAATCAAAAATTCTCTATTGAAACTTGGCCTTCACAGAATGCTCATTTTCAATTTAAAAAACGAATTATATAATCATAGTATATTATGTTTCAAAGCTACAAACTACTAGCATTTCGGAACGACTACTGCTGAGAAGAAATGCCGAAAGAAACTCATGAAACAGTCTTGGTCGCCTAACATGCCAGAGGGGCTATTTATTATCTTTATACTTACACTAGATTGTCATGTCAATAGAAAGTGCGTGCCGAACCATGCGTATTGTAGAATTCCAAAGGTATCTACCCTACTCTATTGAGGACTTTTTTATATCTATAAAAAAGTCCTATATAAAAAAGTCCTAGTGTATAGATATAAAAAAGTCCTCAATTATATGATTATATCATATATGAATGAGCCTCTGAGAAATTGTACAGCAAGCGATGTCGCTTTGGAGACAAGTCGCCGAGTATCGAAGATAGCCTGAACTACGTTTTCGTATAAATTTCTACGGATTTCCAATGATTTGTTACAATATGTTTCCAAGCTAGATATTTTGTAATATAAATAGTGCGTCTTATCATCAGAGTTAATAACCTAAAAGTGTTTTTTCGTTTCTAAATATTATACGCATTTTTCTGAGCATTTAAAAGAAAATATTCGTCGTAACAATTGAATTCCTTCCGAAAGCGTGAAAAATCGCTTTCAGATAACATTGTTTTCGAGGCATTTTATACTGTATAAATTAATTTAACGCTACTGAATTATATTTTGATTGTTACATAAACATCTATAACCGATAATCAGGGTTTGTAGAAAATTTTATTGAATTAAATGGTCCTTTCATACACATAAATAGAGAACGTAACCTGATCGTTCTCGGGCCCTTTAAAGCTTAAACTTTGGCCATATTTACACAATTTTACCGGACTGCAAAGAAAGGGTTATGTTTTTAGCGCCTATCTTGTAATAAATACACACAGAGAAAATAACATATTCTCTATTACCTAATATATTTCAAACGGCTGGATGGATTTTCATCTCGATTGACACCTATTTAACGATATCTTATTGAAGTGCCGTTATAAAAAGAACCCACGAAGACTTTATGGCTTTTTCATTCTTCCGTGCCTGGGATAAGGCATCGCGTAGACTTTGAAGTAACTAGAAATGTTGCTTTACTAACATGACTCGTGTTTTAGTGGTTTGAGATAAGGCATCGTATAGACGTTGATGTAACTAGAAACTAACTTAACTTGTGTTCTAGTGGTCTACTATCAGCGCACGTGATCGCGACAGCGCTGCAGCCCGAGGTTCCGGCGCTGCAGTGGTACGCCGGCGAGCTGCTGGCCATGGCCGCCGACCTCGGTCGGAGGCTGCTGCCGGCCTTCAACACCTCCACCTCCATACCGCATGCTAATGTTAGTAAACTCCATTTTTTCTTAATTGTCCTATCATGTAAACAATCTTCACAATACAGTTTTGTTGAAAATAAATCAAATATTAGTTCAAACCTAAACATTCTAAAGTAAAATATTTATTAACCATGAAAGTAATTGTCTAAAAGTCTATTTTAATTCATATTGTTGTAAAATCATAAAAAGACATGGTAAGATTGTTTAAATAATATAACAATTATGAATAAACGGACTTTAGTTAGGGTTCTGTTATAGGCGTACTACAGTACCTCAGCAACAAGCTGAGATATTTTATTAATAATTACTGAAAACTTGAAAAGTAATAGTGGTTGTATGGATGTCATTCGGAAAAAGTGAATATGAGCTATTCTAATTTTTACCATGTCGTCCCGACTGGAACATCTGCCAATTAGTAACCATAAAATGACAGTAGATGGCGACATCGGAATGAATTTAATACTCGATACTTTGATTTCACGCCATCTGTTGAGAAAATACGAATTTTACAACATTAAGTAATGCCATTATATTAATTCTGTGGTAATGCTAAAAACACGGTCAGTGAAGTGTGCTTTGCATATATTTTGTTTTAGCTCAGTGCTGCACTCTAGGAATTTAGGAATTAAAAATAGCCAACTGATTTTGCTTACTTAGAGAGGCGCATTTTCATTTGCTTGTGTATCAAATTCCATTGAAATATTTCAGAAGATTACGCGTGAATGAGCAACCAACATACCAAACTTCCGCCGGCGCGTTTATCAGATTTATCTGTTTACAAATATACTTTGTTTTCTTTTTGAATGATATGATGAGTATACTAATGTTTTGCCTCAATACTGTCCAGTACATATATGGTCCATTTATTCATAATTGTCCTGTCTTATTGTATGAGTACTTATTGTTGAATTTTGTTGAAAATTAATCAAATATAAGTTCAAACCTAAACATTCTAAAGTAAAAGTAATTTCCTTAAAAGTCTATTTTCAACCGACTTCCCAAAAAAGGAGGAGGTTATATGTTTCGATGTATGTATGTTTTTTTTTATGTATGTTCGCCGATTTCTCCGCCAATTGTGGACTGATTTCCAAAATTGTTTTTTTATTCGTAATGGTGTATTCCCAAGTTGGTCCCATTTTAACCACGTCAGAATCTGTTCGGTAATTTTAAAGATACCTAACAAAATATAAAAATACCAACATTGCATTATAGAGCAAAAGCCCGCGATAGCATGCATTCCTTATTTTGTTAAAAGTCAAGATTTTCTGTGTATGTCCCCAACATAGAAATAGCGATTAGCGACTATAAAAGTTGGTTCATGATTACTTAGGCAGATTACTTGTAGCAATAACATTTAAAGTGGTTACTCAATTTCCTCAAAGTAAAGTTTTTTAAAGATTTAATTTTTCTAATAATATTAGAAATCACGCCATCCATTACCAAGCAATTGGTGCAGATATAAACCCCTGCTAGATATTGTAACCTTACTAAATTATAGTTGTATTTATTTTATTATAAAAGCTTAATTTAATATTACTTTGGGAGGCCCCAAGGTTGCTTTTTTTACCTATAAAAATCATCCTTACTATCCATATTACCTGCATAAGCAACTAAGATCCAAACTTCATACCTAGTCGCTAATATTTTTTACACGTATATGCCACGCAGAGAAACATTCAGCATTTTTAAAATAAGGAAGGTTTGGTCGTCACGGGATCTCGGTCTATTTATGTGCCAAAATAATAGACAATTTGACATGTTCTGACATTTCAAATCTAACTGACATAAAAAGTTTCGAATTCTTAATTCTTTATTTTCAGCTAGTGAAAGAAAAGTTTTTATTAAACTAAAAATGATAAAATAAAACTTTTTTCCAAAAAAAATGAACCGACTTCCATCATAAAACTTAAAATCATGAAATAACAATAAAGAAAAATGTATTAGCATTCTACCTACTGAATGAGGTGAAGTCGGTGCCAAATTGAATATTAAATAATCTAAGTTAATATTAGAATCATGTATATATATAAGGTGGACTCAAATTAACTACAAATATTTTCAGGACTGGCTCCAGGAGGCTAAATAAACGTATTGGAGATAAAATTTTAAAAATCGATACGCTAGTTTTTATTTTATTTTTTCTAACAAAAAAGATATTATAAAATGATGACATTTAGTATCATACTGTAGATATATGTTAGACAATTCATTCATCTATATGCTCCACCCACCAAATAATAGAAGAAAGCTCCACCCACCAAATAATAGTAGAATGAAATTGATTTGCCGTCTTCCTCTTTTTTATCAAAAGTGCGTGGAAGACAGAGATGACAAGCGATTTATTAAACTTAAACGTATCAATGTAAACCTACATGATTGTGTATTTCGTTCCGTTTTATTTATTTGTGTGGATTAACACACACACACACACACAAATAACCTAATATAGCCTAATAACTAATAAGATGATAATTTAAGTGTAAGTTTTGGGGTTTAAGGCGACTAGGAGAGCAAACACGTGAATTTGGTTTATCAAATTTATTAATAAGTTTACAATTTACAATAAAATAATGACTTCCCATCACACTTTTTCAGGCTGTGGACTGACAAATTAATGCAAATTAGTTGTTTAAGTGCATTAATAATTGTAAGTACCTATCTATGTAGCTAACGAAAATACATAGGAATTAAAAAATAATCTGACATGTCAATAGGTAGATTATTTGAATTTGCATTAATTCGGCGTGTTTAAAAGTCTATTTACAAGTTTATGTACACCCTAAATCACAACCTAAATTAATTAAAGATTTGCTGCACATACCCCCTCTTTCGAGAATACACATCATGGCTCTATCAACACAGTGTCTTGTCACTTTTTGGAGCACATGTGTGTCACTCCGCATTAGTTCAAAGGCTCTCACTATCCGCGACTTCAGCTCGTCGATTGAGCTAATGGTGTGGCCGTCGTGTCCGTAAACAAGGTCTTTGGCCCTACCCCACACATGGAAGTCCAGTGGCGTGAGGTCTGGCGAACGTGGAGGCCACGCGATGCCTGGTCCAGACCTGTTCTCGAACCGCCGAGCCGATACTCCACCACGTCCAATCCAGCGTCCCTGGAACTGCTCAGTGAGGTAGTCCCTCACGCGCACACTGAAATGCGCCGGTGCGCCATCGTGTTGATAATACATCCACCTCCGGTAGCACACAGGCACATCTTCCAGCAAAACCGGAAGGGTATTTTGTAGGAAGTCTAAATAAGTGTCCGCGTTCAGTCTATCTAGAAATACGGGCCCGAGTAATTCTCCCTTAAGGAAACCTGCCCAAACATTCACACTGAATCTGTGTTGAAAATGATCGGGGCGAACCATCCGAGGATTTTCAACCGTCCAATAATGTTCATTGTGAATGTTGAATAGGCCTACCCGGGTAAACGTGCACTCATCTGTCCACAAAATGTTATTATTTCGGTTCCTACACAACCACTGCGAAAACTCCACTCTGTCTTCATAGTCCGTCGGGAGCATCTCCTGAACCCTCAGAATATGATAGGGATGAAATCTCTCGCTATGCAACACTTTTAAAATGTATGATTTCGACACAAAGAAGACACGTGCGGCATCTTCAGCGCTGGCCACCGGGTGTCTTAAAAAAAAGTCCAACACATCTTCTTCCAGCCGTACAGGATACCGCTTTCGGCCTGCATCAGGCCTGGGTCGGAAACTGCCGGTCTCGCGGTGACGCTGCACGGCACCAAGAATAGTTCTTGGGTTGATCCGCAGACCATACCTCTCGAAAAAAATCTCGCACGCCCGAGTACAAATTTCATTTGCATCATGGTAGCAGATTGTCATATTCAGGTAGTCCTGGTTTGAATATCGGTAAGGCATTTTTTACAACATACAACTTCATGTCATAGCTTTTTATTAGACCAATCTCCAAGACAACGTCTATGGTATATCTCTGGTATGTGCACAGAGTATATCAAAATGAGGTTGTAACATTCCTCCCAAATTAACTTAAATCATTTCTTCGATTAATCGACGAGGTGCTTGCCTCTGCCTGAGGCTACGACGGAGTTGCGGTTGTGGAGTTATGGTTTCAGATGAAGGAGTTTGATAAGGAGATTCGAGTTGTGAAACTGGAGATCCCTAGCGCACCTAAATTTTCCGGTTCGGGAATACACAGAGTATCTATCGGCAGAGTCGACAAAGTATGTAATGTTTTGTCTCATGTCAAGGATAAGGAAGGATTTTAACATCTTTATTAAATAAACATGGTCGTTCTCTCTCAGCCGAAAGACGTCCACTGCTGGACAAAGGCCTCCCCAAGGATTTCCACAACGACCGGTCCTGCGCTGCCCGCATCCATGCGCATCCCGCGACCTTTACCAGGTCGTCGGTCAACCGAGTGGGAGGCCTGCCAACACAACGTTTTCCGGTTCGTGGTCGCCACTTGAGAACTTTTCTGCCCCAACGGCTATCTGTTCTACGAGCTATGTAGAGCCTCTCAACAAGTGGGTCTAAAAATGAACATGGACAAGACGAAAATTATTTTTAATATTCTTGTCGCACCCACTCCTCTGAAGGTTGGAGACTCTACACTCGAAGTTGTTGACAATTATGTATACCTGGGACAAACAGTTCAGTTAGGTAAGTCCAACTTTGAGAAAGAGGTCAACCGTCGAATCCAACTCGGCTGGGCAGCGTTCGGGAAGCTTCGCGATATCTTCTCGTCCAAAATACCGCAGTGTCTCAAGACTAAGGTCTTTGACCAGTGTGTGTTGCCAGTAATGACATACGGAACAGAGACGTGGACGCTTACTATGGGCCTCATAAGAAGGCTCAAGGTCACCCAAAGGGCGATGGAGCGCGCTATGCTCGGAGTTTCCCTGCGTGATCGAATCAGAAATGAGGAGATCCGTAGGAGAACTAAAGTAACCGACATAGCCCGCAGAATCGTGAAACTTAAGTGGCAGTGGGCGGGGCACATAGCTCGTAGAACATGGTCGTTACTATTGTGCAATAGTTTTAGGTCGGAAAAACAATTAAATACGTAGATGATAAAAGAAAGTCAAGTGCGAATGAGGCCATACCAACTAGTAGATCTATCAAAAGGTTCAACATTTTTGCTCTCACTAAAACATAAATAAAAGCCAAACTTTATTTTCGCCCTTCGATCCGTAGACGCTGGTACTGGACGAATTACATTCACTTTTTAGTGTTCGAACGGGACCCTATTACTAACACATCTTAATAATACGAATAATTAAATTAAAACAATTATTTAAGGGGGCTCCCATACACCAAACGTGATTTTTAGAATGCTACGGAACCCTTCGTGCACGAGTTCGACTCGTACTTGGCCGGTTGTTGATTTGATTTGGAAAGGAAAAATGAAAAGTTTTCAGATATCTTTATTTTCTGTTTGTCAAGACAAGAGACCTTCCCAATAATAGAATAATCCAATAATAATAATATTAAAAAAAACCTATAAAAAAGACCTATGATTGATTGCTCCATTCCATAGTTACTCTATGATAGAGCGGCACCATAGAGCAACACGGACTCACGCGCGCGCCGGTGGGCGGCGGTTTTTGTTTGTGGCCGCGTGTAGGTAGTTTCATTTTAATTGGTTAAAATAATTGGCCAATGAGGTAAGGACTGAAACATCGTCTCTCGTGTTTCATGTTATAGGATACAGGATGTTATAATGTTACGGTTTTCAAAAAACAAAAAGTTAATTTTTCTCGAAAACTAGCGTGTAGAAAATTGAAAAAACCACTGATATCCTTTCTAAATAATATCAGTAATCAGCCCTAAAAATATTTGTAGTTAATTTGAGTCCACCTTATATATATATAATACCTAACAATTACATAACACCCTTACTCCTGCACTTGGCACCGACTTCACCTCATTCAGTAGGTAGAATGCTAATACATTTTTCTTTATTGTTATTTCATGATTTTAAGTTTTATGATGGAAGTCGGTTCATTTTTTTTGGAAAAAAGTTTTATTTTATCATTTTTGGTGCTACACCTATTTTCTTCAATAAAAACTTTTTTAATTTATATTGTTGTAAAATCATAAGAAGACATGGTAAGATTAAACAATCTTACCATGTCTTTTTATGATTTTACAAAAATATAAATTTTGTAAGCACATAATAGGACAATAATATGAATAAATGGACGTTACATAAATCTCTCTATCGTCGTATTTCCTTATGACTGAGGGTCGTGGTCATTATATGGAATGAAACACACACAACGACTGTCTTGCCAATGTTAATGGAGTGGTTTGCCTGCCTTCTCCATTTCACACACTAGCTGATAATCATCAACCAGAGTGCAAGTTTCCTCACGATGTCTTCCTTCACCGGAAGCAATTGGTGATCGATGAAAAGTACCATACATAAGTCAGATTGGTATACAAACTCTGTAGCACGGGCAGGATTCGAACCCGGCCTTTTGATTTAGAGCCCTACCCGGCCACCACCGCTTCATATACATAAATATTGCAGGTGAATCTTCGTCACGGCATCCGTGGGATGTCGGAGTCTCGTGAGACGTGTACCGCGTGTGCGGGCACGATGATCCTCGAGATGGCGGCACTTTCGCGCCTCACCGGTAATCCGGTCTACGAACAGAAGGCTCACAAGGCCATGGACCGGCTCTGGAAGATCAGACACAGGTAGTATGGGTTACCAACCGGGTCAAGACCCAGTTATCACCTATTTTTCATTTCATTTCAATGTAGATCAGGTACAGGTCGCGTCATGTAAAATGCACAGTACGCGATTTATCGGTCTATGCGGTAGGTGGGGGTCGGACTTATTTATCATCAAATTTTTATTAACCTAAAAAAATAAATAGAGTAGCAATTTACGTCATCATACTTAATGTTTTTTAAGTCGCCAAAAGACAATATGACGCTGCATCAGCAGAGAAAAATTAAGAATATTTTTGGTAATATCTTTATAGTATACTATAAGGATACATAGTTAAAAGTTACAAAAATAAAAAGGTAAATATACAGTAGCGGACTTATCCCATGAAGGGGTTCCAGTCATCATTGTTTTATTGTTTCAGGACGTCAGACCTAATGGGCACAGTGATCAACATCCACTCAGGCGACTGGGTGCGCAAGGACTCCGGCGTGGGCGCAGGTATCGACTCCTACTACGAGTACTGTCTCAAGGCGTACATATTGTTGGGGGACGAGAAGTATTTGGCGCGTTTCAACCGCCACTACAACGCTGTCATGAAGTACATTAGCCGGGGACCTGTTATGCTTGCTGTACATATGCACAGGTCAGCTTTTTTCTAATTTTTTCATTTTATTTATCAGGTTTTTCAACAGTTGTTACAATATACATTTCAACACATAATCTACACCATTGTTAAAACTTATTGCACAACCTCTTACAGACAAGCACCACATGTGTTATGGCTAAGGTTATTATCACATTGGTAATGTTTACTTATTTATTTACTTTCTATATTAATGAAAAATAAATAATAAATATGTATTGCATATACGGACAAATCACACAGATTGAGCTAGCACCGAAGTAAGTTCGAGACTACATATTTACAACAGTACACTTAACTTTTAAGTTTTTGTCGGCACTGGGTATTCATTTTGTATCATTCACTTAAGTAAATATAACAACAATACATTAATACCTTTAAAAGTCTAACAAATCTGTGAAGGTCTCAAACTGTCTTTTAAAATAAGGTTCGTGCTAAGTCCCGTTGTAATCATATTAAAGGATCTATGAAGGTTTAGTTTCTAAATAAAAAATGATATTTATTTAGTATGTTGTCTCGTCAGGCCTCACCTGCAGTCTCGCAACTTCATGGACGCACTGCAGGCGTTCTGGCCGGGGCTGCAGGTGCTGCTGGGCGACGTGCGGCCCGCCGTCGAGACGCACGAGATGCTCTACCAGGTCATGCAGCGGCACACCTTCATACCAGAGGCGTTCACCTCCGACTTCCAGGTATGTTGTCTCGGCAGGCCTCACCTGCAGTCTCGCAACTTCATGGACGCACTGCTGGCGTTCTGGCCGGGGCTGCAGGTGCTGCTGGGCGACGTGCGGCCCGCCGTCGAGACGCACGAGATGCTCTACCAGGTCATGCAGCGGCACACCTTCATACCCGAGGCCTTCACCTCCGACTTCCAGGTATGATCCACCATCATCATCGTCAACCTTCCATGACCCACTCTGCTGGGTATAAGACTCCTTTTGTCTACGCCAACCTTCTCTATCCTGGGCCATCGCAATCCAGTCTTTGCCAGCAACATTCTTTACATCGTTTTACCATCTTGGTGCCGGGTGTCGTACGCTTCTTCTCCCATTTCTGGGGTACCACTAGGTTACAGCCTTACTCCACCTACCATCGTTCCTTCTAGCCAGGTGTTCCGCCCATTTCTGGGGTACCACTAGGTTACAGCCTTACTCCACCTACCATCGTTCCTTCTAGCCAGGTGTCCCTCCCATTTCTGGGGTACCACTAGGTTACAGCCTTACTCCACCTACCATCGTTCCTTCTAGCCAGGTGTCCCTCCCATTTCTAGGGTACCACTCGGTTACAGCCTTACTCCACCTACCATCGTTCCTTCTAGCCAAGTGTCCCTCCCATTTCTAGGGTACCACTCGGTTACAGCCTTACTCCACCTACCATCGTTCCTTCTAGCCAAGTGTCCCTCCCATTTCTAGGGTACCACTCGGTTACAGCCTTACTCCACCTACCATCGTTCCTTCTAGCCAAGTGTCCCTCCCATTTCTAGGGTACCACTCGGTTACAGCCTTACTCCACCTACCATCGTTCCTTCTAGCCAAGTGTCCCTCCCATTTCTAGGGTACCACTCGGTTACAGCCTTACTCCACCTACCATCGTTCCTTCTAGCCAAGTGTCCCTCCCATTTCTAGGGTACCACTCGGTTACAGCCTTATTCCACCTACCATCGTTCCTTCTAGCCAAGTGTCCCTCCCATTTCTAGGGTACCACTCGGTTACAGCCTTACTCCACCTACCATCGTTCCTTCTAGCCAAGTGTCCCTCCCATTTCTAGGGTACCACTCGGTTACAGCCTTACTCCACCTACCATCGTTCCTTCTAGCCAAGTGTCCCTCCCATTTCTAGGGTACCACTCGGTTACAGCCTTACTCCACCTACCATCGTTCCTTCTAGCCAAGTGTCCCTCCCATTTCTAGGGATCCACTCGGTTACAGCCTTACTCCACCTACCATCGTTCCTTCTAGCCAAGTGTCCCTCCCATTTCTAGGGTACCACTCGGTTACAGCCTTACTCCACCTACCATCGTTCCTTCTAGCCAAGTGTCCCTCTCATATCTAGGGTACCACTCGGTTACAGCCTTACTCCACCTACCATCGTTCCTTCTAGCCAAGTGTCCCTCCCATTTCTAGGGTACCACTCGGTTACAGCCTTACTCCACCTACCATCGTTCCTTCTAGCCAAGTGTCCCTCCCATTTCTAGGGTACCACTCGGTTACAGCCTTACTCCACCTACCATCGTTCCTTCTAGCCAAGTGTCCCTCCCATTTTTAGGGTACCACTCTGTTACAGCCTTACTCCACCTACCATCGTTCCTTCTAGCCAAGTGTCCCTCCCATTTCTAGGGTATCACTCGGTTACAGCCTTACTCCACCTACCATCGTTCCTTCTAGCCAAGTGTCCCTCCCATTTCTAGGGTACCACTCGGTTACAGCCTTACTCCACCTACCATCGTTCCTTCTAGCCAAGTGTCCCTCCCATTTCTAGGGTACCACTCGGTTACAGCCTTACTCCACCTACCATCGTTCCTTCTAGCCAAGTGTCCCTCCCATTTCTAGGGTACCACTCGGTTACAGCCTTACTCCACCTACCATCGTTCCTTCTAGCCAAGTGTCCCTCCCATTTCTAGGGTACCACTCGGTTACAGCCTTACTCCACCTACCATCGTTCCTTCTAGCCAAGTGTCCCTCCCATTTCTAGGGATCCACTCGGTTACAGCCTTACTCCACCTACCATCGTTCCTTCTAGCCAAGTGTCCCTCCCATTTCTAGGGTACCACTCGGTTACAGCCTTACTCCACCTACCATCGTTCCTTCTAGCCAAGTGTCCCTCCCATTTCTAGGGTACCACTCGGTTACAGCCTTACTCCACCTACCATCGTTCCTTCTAGCCAAGTGTCCCTCCCATTTCTAGGGTACCACTCGGTTACAGCCTTACTCCACCTACCATCGTTCCTTCTAGCCAAGTGTCCCTCCAATTTCTAGGGTACCACTCGGTTACAGCCTTACTCCACCTACCATCGTTCCTTCTAGCCAAGTGTCCCTCCCATTTCTGGGGTACCACTAGGTTACAGCCTTACTCCACCTACCATCGTTCCTTCTAGCCAGGTGTTCCGCCCAGTTCGATTTTAGTGCAGCAACTCTGGAGACCACGTCCTGAACTTTCGTTCGACGTCGGATCGCCAGGTTGATCTCCATCATAAATCTAATGAGTCTGTACACAGGCTAATAGGTTGGTTAAGTCCTACAAGATAACCATAACATTCCATTTCATAATTCGAGCACATAATTTTGTTAGTATTTTTTATACTACTTGCGTACCGGGCCTCCGCTCCCGTGGGAATGGGATATAAATTACCCTATGTTTTTATCTACGCGAGTATCAAATCAAATTTAATAAAAAAGGGGCCAGCCGCTCTTCAGTTACAAATGGTGTGATGACTTTGTTTTATGTATGTAGGGATATACATCATCGTCATACTGTTAGACGAGAAAATCGAAGATTGCCCAAACCTATAAACAAGGCACGTCACTAGCGTAGTGCTGTGATTGTACGAGCGAGCGGCGTGCAATGCCAGCCGCTAAATTCATAATGAGACATGTTATTTTTAGAGATTATCTTATGTTTTGTTAATGTTTAGCAAACTATTATATAATAAACTAGCTTTCGCCCTCGTGAATTTCCCACGGGAACAGTGTTTTTTCCCGGGATGAAAGGTATCCCTATGTTCTTCTCCGTACTTCCAGCTATGTGTATGCGAAATTTCAGGAAGATTGGTTCAGTAGATAAAGCGTGATGAGGTAACAAACAAACCATCAAACAAACAAACTCACTTTCGCATTAATAATATTAGTTAGGATTAGGATGTACACCAATGGCATCCTAGGCTTCAATTTTAGCATATCTCTTTTAGCATCTAATAATACATAAATAGAATCACGTCTTTATCCCTTACGGGGTGGAGAGCCAAGAGTCATGAGACTCGAAGGCCACGCTTAGCCTTTCTGATTGAAACTTCTATACTAGTCTGGGAGCGAAGAAAAAATATAGAATGTGCCAATTGCTTCTCTTCCCGCGCAGATTGTAAAAGTCAATCGAAGGAAAGGGCTTTAAACTTGGGATTCCTCCACTCATAGACGATGGGCTAGCACCCTGTCACTATATCTGAATTTCTATTCCATCAGAAAGCCCACTATTCATCCTAACTAATATTATAAAAGTGAAAGTGAGTTTGTTTGTTGGTTTGTTTGTTACCTCTTCATGCTTTATCTACTGAACCAATCTTTCTGAAATTTGGCATACACATAGAAGTACGGAAAAGGACATAGGGTACCTTTTATCCCGGGAAAAGGCACGATTTCCGTGGGAAATTCACGCGGGCGAAGCCGCGGGCGAAGCCGCGGGCGAAAGCTAGTATATAATAAGAGAACGTTAAGAGAATGTGTCCCGGTTGTTGTCCAGGTGCACTGGGGCCACCACCCGCTGCGGCCGGAATTCCTCGAGTCGACGTATTTCCTGCACCGCGCCACCGGCGACGACCACTACCTGCGCGTGGGCAAGGCTGTACTCAAGGCGTTACAGCAATACGCACGGGTGCCCTGTGGGTACGCCGCCGTCAATGACGTCAGAACCAGGTGATACGGACATAATAAATAAATAAACTAAAATATAATATTTATTTACTAGCCACGCCCCGGGGCTTCGCTCCCGTAGTTCGGGATAAAAAGTACCCTATGTGCTATTCCCGGTATTTTTCTGTTTGTATACCAAATTTCATCGAAATCCGTCCAGTAGATTTTGCGTGATTGAGTAACCAACATCCTTACAAACTCTTAACTTCTCACAAACCTTAACTTTAGTATTAGCATTTCACACACTATTCAGCTAGGCGTGGCCTACGAGTCTCACGACTTTTGGCTCTGTCCACCCCGTAAAGGATAAAGTAAGTGTCTGTGTCAGACACAATGGTCCATACAAAGAGGTGGTAACAATTTGACTTTACGAACTACAGTACATACACAACAAATTAATTATTAAAAATTAAAATAACACGACTGTCAACTCACATAGCTTTTGTCACTAGGAGGAATGTAAGGACTCTAAAAATACCTCTCAAATAAAATCTGTTAAGCCGTTCAGGACTTAGTATGGTGAAATAAAAATTCTTACATTCCGACTCGACAAGAAGAAGAAGCATACAATGAAGTGTTCAGCGCATCTAAAGATTTTTCGTATTACTCCTTTTTGAAGTCAGGCTGAAAAAAAAAAACAATGCATTTCTCTTCTTGCTTCTAGATAAAAACCATTCATATTCAACATTTAATTTCTATCCGTGTTCAGTTATTTAGTCAAATTCTATTATCGTTACATATTGTTTCCATAATAATACAAACCAATCCTTTTAATCAAAGGTTACATGAGGACAGAATGGATTCCTTCGTCCTGGCGGAAACATTCAAGTACTTGTACATGTTGTTCGGCGAAGACAGAGACTTGCCGGTCAAGTTGGAAGACTATCTACTGACCACGGAGGCACATTTCCTGCCGCTTTCGTTAGCCACTGCTGGCAAAAATGCTTCCTACTTCACACTGAAGATCGACGACGCTGATGAAGATAAATATAGGAAGTAAGTTTATTGCTTGATTTTTTGTGGTTTTGACCCGATGGAAGTTACATTAAATAGTACTTAATTTTTTTGAAATATTAAAATATTATGCGTAATTTACTTTCCGTAAGAACCTTCTACCAGAGATAATATAATACTATGCCAGTACACACACACATTCCTATATACTTATAATGCGCCTCTGTAAGTAGGAAACGTCATTATTAATAGTAATGTAAAAATAAAAAAAATTAACAAATAACATGATATACAAATAAATAAATGATAATAGTCATGTGAATGCTACTACTTAACTGTTCCCAGTAAGTAACACAACATACATATAGAACCATAAAATTAAAAGTATTTATTGATAAGTATTGTTTTCTTTACAATATATAAAACTATTTAAATTATCTGTCGCTATATCTATAACTATTTATATTGTCTATTCTATATGATTTGGGTTGGACCGCCACTTACATAACCAACTCGTTAAAATCAACGCGTTATGAAACTACATGTACATTGTTATCAGGGGCGACGATTGGTATACGCGTTTATAGCACTCTGAACTTTATTTTTTAATTAAAATTGGAAACCAATGTAATATGCGATCTGAGTGTTTAAAAAAATTGTACTTATCTATTATACTATACAAAACCTATTAATTGTTTGTGAAACATTCTGAAAAGACTTGCATGAAAGAATTAAAATTATTTACATATCTTTTCATTCATACTATTTTCGACTAATGTAGAAATTTATCAAATACCTATGTAAAAATATCAGGTGGAATGTGTATTTTTTCATTTAGCTAATAGATCCCACAGCTGGGTAAAAGTCTTCCCTTTTTGTCTCTAACTACGATAGTTCTCTTTCTTAAAATTAATTATTAAATGACTGCATTTCACTCCCGTGGGAATTTCAAGTTTAAAGTGCCCAAAATTTCATTTTACCAGTCGCAAAACAGTGATGGATTAATGAGTGTCTAATATATGAGAAAGGCTGGAGATAAAAAAAAAGATAAAAGATATTTATTTGTCTCATGTAAAAAAATTGACACGCTTAATCCGAGGTCCGGAAGGACTTCAAACCTTTTTTTTTTGTAGTTACCCCAATGCCTTACTCACCCGCACCAGGAATTCTGAAGAAGGTTCTCTGTCAATGAAAAATACGACTCGTAATTTTCTTGAGAAACTGTGTTATGTGCCATTAAAGGGCCATTTAGCTGTTGCATACAATTAAATTAAAGCAAGTAAATACTTGCATGTTCTAAACAACAGTTGCTTGCAATTATTCATAGTCAATTGTTGCACTGCAATTATTGCTCTTGTATATACAATAAACTTGCACAGTCTAAATGGTCTAAAGTAATGTATTCGTCATGAACTTGCCCAATTATTATTATTTATTTAATTTTTTTTTTACTTATTCTTTAACTTTGTAATATTTGACTTTGCATGAATTCTATTTAAATTTAATTTTTTTATGTTAATTTTGTATGCCAAATGGCGCAGCATAGAGCACTTATTCTTATATCCCATACACCTTGTACTACCTACGTCTGACAAAATAAATGATTGATTGATTGAATGGGCCTGTTAACTGTACTGTTAAATGTCCAGGACATGTCCGAACACTGCCTCACTGGTGGCGGAGAAGGTGCGTCAGCCGATGCGGCAGCTGCTGGGCGCGGCAGCACGACCTCCCGCGCGGCTGCGGCCTCTCACCGACCCGCGACAGCTGCACGCGCTCGCTGACATGGGCATCTCCGTGCTCACGCTGCCCGATGGCCGAGTGCAGCTCTTGTACACCACTAGCACGGTATGGCCTCCCAGCTAACTTTTTGGTCGAAATTACCATAAAGTTACCTATTTATATTAAGAACTAGCTTTCGCCCGCGTGAGTTTGCTACGGGAACAGTGCTTTTTCCCGGGATGAAAGGTACCCTGTGTCCTTCTCCGTAGTTCCAGCTATGTGTATGCGAAATTTCAGGAAGATTGGTTTAGTAGACAAAGCGTAAAGAGGTAACAAATAAAAAAAACAAATCGACAAATAAACAAACTCACTTTCGCATTTATAATAGTAGTTATGAGAAACAAACAGTTTTAGTCGAAGTTACCATAGCATTATCTATTTATATCATGAATAGGTAATTTTATGGTAATTTCGACCAAAAATCTTTGTTTATTCTTGATATCTAGTAATTTTATAATAGCAAACAATGACAGCAAACATTGTTGGTCTTAATTACCATAAAATTACCTATTCTTGATAGTTAGGTAATTTTATGGTAATTTCGACCAATGTTTGCTGGGCTGCTTCGCGAACCCAACGATCATGTTATGAACGTGGGAAGTTGAAACTTATAATAAAAATTTTAATGTTATTTTATCTTTCCGAAGGCAAAATCAGCGAAAGACGCAGCGGAGGGGCTGACGTTCATGCGGGAGATGTCGAGATGGAATTCTCTGAGCGACACGGAGAACGGCGTGACACCGGCGGGAGTGCGCGTGCGCGAGCGCGTGTTCCCGGCCGGGCCCGCGCACTTCGGCGCAGAGCTGCGCGACGGCCACCGCGCAGGCAAGGCTACCCTCGTGGCGCCTTCCGACGCCTGCCAGGCTATCACCAACGCCGACCAGCTCAGGAACAGGTTCGCCATCGCCCACCGCGGCACCTGCACCTTCGCACAGAAAGTCCGCCACATGCAAGCGGCCGGCGCCTCCCTCGCCATCGTCCTCGACAACGTCCCCGACTCCACCTACGCAACAACCGCCCTCTTCGCCATGTCCGGCGACGGAAAGGACGACATCAAAATTCCTGCTGTTTTTCTATTCTCGCAGGAAGCCAAATTCCTCAGTGACGCTCTCCGAGCTGACCCCGACTTGCCCCTTGTAGTGGGCGACCTGAAATCCTTACAGAAGCAATATGAGAACACGTGCGACGACGGCGTCTGCGACACCGTACTTACTACTCAACCGGAGACTGTAGATAAAGAATCTTTCGATCACCTCAAGCATGTACTTAATCAACTGGTAGCCCAGTTCGAGCTGTCCCTCTCCAATGAGGAGCAAAGTGGACAAAAATCCTGCCAAGAACCACTCGAAGGATTAAACATATCGAAAGACAAGTTCATCAACGACGAGCGGAGAGTCGACGCGCCACCAAACATGTGTTCAGTCAAAGTTGAACAAAAAGAGCGAGAAACCGCGTCCGGGCAGACGCCGGATGCGTCCGTGGACAAACCATGAGATTTGTCATAGAATTTTTAAATTGTAAATAAAGTTAACTATATGCATGTGTATAGTGTACATATTGTATAAGGTATGTATAAGTGGACCTGATGAATATTTGTGCCTTTTCAAAATCTAATATTGGGTTCGTTTATATCGATTTTTAGTTTACCATTGAAAAAATATGGCACATATTTTACACAAAATAATTTTTCATTTTCAAAATATAACCGACATAATTTAACTAGGCTAAGACGAAAACATGACGTGTTCCATTTCATCTCGAGTGAAATAGCAAATTTTTATTTTAAATGTAATTCGTATATTCTGCAGGTTCGATGGCTCCCTAATATTGTATTATAAAAAGTGGAGAGTACTCAAGCTTTGTCAAACCTTCGCGAATTTCACGCCGCTTACAAAACTAGAGCGAGAGAGATAAGAGTTGCTCTAAGAAGTGAGTGAGACTAATATGTAAAAAATACAGCTCTATAAAAACATCCCGAGCTATACCTTTCTCAACATGTACGTACATGTAGAATATATATATATAGTAGATGTTGGGTACACAAAGTACCCCAAAAATTATCATTTTAGATAATGAAAAAAATATTTCTATATCAATTTTTTTTTTACATTGTTGACCTCTTCAATACTAATATTTTGACCAAGTAATAACGAGAATATCGTCATTTTGCACATTTGCTAAAAACGAGGCCTATACAGAAGCCATCGCAAAAATCTTCAACATTTGAACATTTTGCCGTTGTTTGAATACTAAGCATAGGCTTTCCTTATTACATTTTTCTTTATCAGTAGAAGTGTTAATTATGTCACAAGACCAGATATACAGAGATGTGATGATTTTGTTACGTGATTTCTCGTCTCGTCTCTATCTTATTTCCGCAAATTTATTTTACAAAGGGGCATAGATAATGCATCTAATAAACTAAACTTTCTATTTTGTAAATAAATATTTAATTTAAGACGTACACTAAATTGTTACATAACAAAACGTTTTTTTCCCGCCATTTAAGGCGTCTATAGACGAGAAACCGTATTCGCTTTCTCGATTAAGACGTTTTTTAGTAGAGATCGGGAGGAATCTGGGTTTGAAAATGATTTAAACGGATTTTATTTGTTATGTTTTCTACATTCAGTTATGTAATTAAATACGGAGAAATAAAAAAATAGTTTACCGTTTTTCCTTTTTATTATTTACATTCTTTCTATACTCACCTTTCTCTGCATATGTTGCAATATACAGAGTGTGCACTAAGAAAATAATTCTGGGAATTCCACCTTATATGGATGAAAAACTAAATTCACGCGGGCGAAACCGAACGCAAAAGCTAGTCCTTAATTTAATTTAGAGAGCCATACAGTATCATGAGAAAACCAATGATTTTACAAGTTTTAGGGTTCCGTACCCAAAGGGTCCAAACGCAAATTATAGTCACTGTCTTCGCCAAAACTTAAAAAAAGAAATATGCATATTCATTCATTTACACAATCATTCCTTTTCCTTCATTCCATTCAATTCAACCCTACCCACTACCCAGTCCGTGATGGACGCGCGCGCAAGATACGCTTTAAAATAAATTTCTTAAAACCGTTAAAATCTACCATCTCAAAGTTCGGGTGTTTGTCCGAGAGTGCTCTCAAGAACTTTCTTCCTATGTATGGAGCGGAGTCCAGCGCTGGAGAGGAGCTGCGCCTTAGACCGAGACCACGAGGCCAGGTACCCATCCTTTTCATAACCCACCCGTCCAACTGTTCCTTCGAGCCGCGCCTGCTATGAATTCCTTATCCCGGATTCAATTATTCCTATCTAAAATTCGTTTTCATCGCCATACAAATCACACAATTTCGCACAAAAATACATTTATCTCATATTTCATTCAATCTCGCATACCCCACATCACTATCTTATATATTCACATTAGTATACGTATTACATATTACAATTATCTGTAAACTATTATTTTTCGAAATAGTTTTATTTTTTTCAAGCCGTTCTGGGCTCCCGCTTACCGCACTTACGATGCCGCGTGGTTGCCGTTTCGCTCGCCGTTTCTATGCGAGCGCCTGCGCCACATCGTAAGCCGCCGTTAAGAATCATATTTTTTAAATCGATTTTCTCGTCGATTTATTTTTTGTTTTCACTCAAGTAGCTATATATTTTTCATTTCAATATGTCTAAGGATAATATTGATGATTCCCCCGAAGTTATTCGTTTAAGAGCATAAAGGGAACATCTTTTTACTATTATTCAACATACCTATTCCCTTAGCAAAAATGTTTCCGATGAAACAAATAAAGCTCAGTTTCTGATTATGAAGAAAAAACTGGAACTGATTATATGCAGACACTTGATGATTTGGCAGCAGCTCAATTATTATTTGATCCAAAGTCCAAACCGGATTACTCGGGTATGAGATCCTTTGACCAACTTTATTGTCACATTAAAGCTTGTGAAAATAAATTGAGTGTAACTGTTTCCAAGTGCGATCAAAAATTTGAGTTGTAAAATAAAAAGCTGCCCCGCTTAATTTAATGTCATTTGATGGCACTCCCAACAAATGGTCACTCTTTTACGAAATCTTTAAAAGTCTTATTCATGAAAACGCCCGCTTAACCGATGCGAAAAAGGTTTAGTACCTAGTAGGTAAATTAACAGGGCGTTGATTTATCAGTCACCCTTGTTCTTTTATAAGTATATATAGATATCGTGCTCAACAAACTTGACAAAGAAGTCGTTAAGTTGTTCGAGCAATCACATTCCACGATAGAAATACGTGAAATACCTACTTTCTCGTAATTCGTAAAATACCAAAGTAAAATACACACGCTTCGCTCATCCGCATACAACAAAACGCAACCCTCAAACACTAATAAAAATATAAATAAAAACAAACAAACACACACTTTCTTAGCTAATACTGGTCCAGTCGATCAGAACTTGCACGCATCTCGCATGTACTCACCGCATACGCAATCCCCGCAAAATTATGTACATTTAATATACGTGCACATTTAATACCGCTCAAAACACTCAAACCGCTCAATTCGCTCAAAACTCCCACGCATCTTGCATGCAAAACTCACAGTCTCACAATTGTTTGTTATGCAATTCTCACCCTTCACACGCATTGTACAAGTTTCAGTATTTTCATGAAACTCCATCTGCAAGAAATAACTTAGTTGCAAAGTATAACCACAGATTAAGGTAACTGTACGGAATGCCGGAGTGTTAAGGCGTTTTTGTCTTTCCAAGCAATTTCCAGTAAAACAGAAAAACTCAGCGATTTGAAATTAGTAAATACTGTCGTAAAAAGTGGTTTTCAGAGAGGAGATTGATATGTAAGGCCCTTCATACACAACGCTACGCAAATCTTGGATACTAATGTTGTATACTACATTAGTATCTTGTCGCGAGTATCGAGTAGCGCATGGTCCGTACACACGACATTGAATCGCAAGACGTGAATTGCCTAACCAGCAAGTTACAACAACATAAGCTATCATAATTAAATGCGTATACAAAATGTAAGTACTATGAGCGTAAAATATAAAAGCTTAATAATGAAAAAAAAAAATTGGTTCTACTACTTTACTATATTCCTGACTACTATAAAAAGATACCAACCTGTTAAATTAATGGCATTTCCTACTGCTACCCAACTTTTTTCCGTTATGTCTTTTTTAGAATACTCCTTCAAGTTATAATTATATAAACTAGGATGTTTTTCCACCTCAGAAACAAATTTAATATTTAATAATTGCTCCGCCATCTTGAATGTCTCTGCGACTAATGTGGCGAAGATCTTGTCCGGGCGGTAGCGCGCGACTGGCGCGACGCGAGTCGCGGGACGAATGTCGGCGACGCGACTAGTGTACGAACCTCAATGAATTTGTATGGCGGTAGTCGCTTGGAGACTAAAATCGTGAAGTATCGAAGATTTGCGTAGCGTTGTGTACGAAGGGCCTAACACTACTGTATCAAACGATGTTTTAGAAGACTAATCGTAATTTATCTAGGCGCCATAAAAGTCCATAATTGCGGAATAAAATTTGACTCTGGAGTTAATTCCATTATCTGTTATCGAAATAACGACCACCACTACCAATACCAATACCAATGGCTGATTCCAACTACCATATGCCTAGCGAAGTAGACTGCTTAATGGGTAACGAGCTCTTCCCATTCCTGTTGGGACTTAACAAAGTGACTTCTCTTCTCTTCGGTAGTCGTAGTAGAAACCACTCTTGGGTATTTAGCCGTGGGTAGGGCTGCGGTGGCGCATATTAAAAACCTTCTCGCAACGCTTATAATAATAATAAAACTTTCTTTTGTTCTCTTGATCAAACTCCAACGCTAGAAATAATCATGCAACGCTTGGGAACTCGCGTAAAACCTGACGATGAGGCCTGTGAAAAAATATTTCAGTCAACTTACTCACGAGATGATACCGGTCGCTATACCGTGCATCTCCCATTTAAAAATAATCCTTCAGATTTAGGATATTCTTATTCTATCGCTAAACGCCGCGCCGTCTAATTAATTTGGAGTAAAAACTGTATGACAACCCAGACTTACGCTCTCATTATAATGACACTATACAAAATTACACAGACAAAGGTTACTTAACTAAGGTTAAGAATGCTTGGCCTACTGATCGCTCTTATTACATTCCACACAGAGCTATTTATCGCCAACAATAAACAGACTTCAAAAACACGTATCGTTATTGACGCCAGTAGTAAAACTACAAGCGGAAAGTCGCTTAACGATATCCTAATCCTAACTATCCTAACTAATATTATAAAAGCGAAAGTGAGTTTGTTTGTTGGTTTGTTTGTTACCTCTTCACGCTTCATGTACTGAACCAATCTTCCTGAAATTTTGCATACACATAGTTAGAAGTACGGAGAAGGACATAGCTAGGGTACCTTTCATCCCGGAAAAAAGCAATGTTCCCGTGGGAAATTCACGCGGGCGAAGCCGCGGGCGACAGCTAGTACTCTATAAAGGTCCGAATTTACAGACGAGTATATTAGATCCTTTAATTAACTTGCGCACGTTCTCCGTCGCTATGACTGCGGACATCGAGAAGAAGTACTTTCAATTGAAACTTACACCTAAACATCACGCTTTTTAAAGTATCTTATATCGTTTTGATTCCCAATCCAGATATCGACACATTCGAATTCAACCGCGTATCTTTCGGTATATCAAGTTCACCGTACCTTGCCATGAGAGTCGTCCGCCAGCTGGCCGCCGATAGCCGCGATCAGTTTCTACTCGCCGCCGCTGAAGCCGAAACACATATGTACATAGATGACTATATATCCTCAATGGATGGAGTAGATAACGCAGTTAGAGCCCAGTCTGAGTTGGTTCAAATGTTTGCTTCCGGTGGCTTCAATCTAATCAAATGGATTTCTAATAGCCCTGACCTCATGGACAAGATTCCCACTTCTCACAAAAGTGAAGACGTCGTAAAGTTTGATACTAACGCTTCATCTCCTCATAAAATAGTAGGTATGCAATGGCAACCGACTACTGGTAATTTTCAATTCACAACGAACGCTGATATGCAAGAGTGCAGCAAGCGCTCTATACTCTCTGTTACTGCGCGCTTATTTGATCCATTAGGTCTTATAGGCCCGGTAGTCACTTTTATGAAACTTGTGTTTGTTCATCTGCTGGATAGCTTACCTTAACTGGGATGATCCAGTAACTCCCACCATTTTAAACATTTGTTTAAAATGGTGGGAGTTACTGGTATGTGCTAACGTATACCTACGCGTTAGTCAAAGTTCAAACTCACCTGGATCTGCCCAGTTACTTGCCTCGAAGTCGCGCGTCGTCGCCTCGCTGTCTAATGCCGCGTTCTCGCGTTTACGCAGCGACGGCTACACGTCACGTAGGACACAAAATTATATGAAAACCGTTGAGAATGGTCTCTTGTAACGTCGATATCAGCGTAACGTTGAGGGGAAAGAGCGGCGAGTGCGGAGTGGCTTTGCGGCGTCTCGGATTCTCGACAGATTTTAAGTCAAACTGTTAACAAATTGGTTGCACTCTTTCGTCTTAAAAGAGCTAAAAAGAGATAGACATATTGTCACAACAACTCCACAAAAACGCAAAAAAGTTATTACGAGAAGCGGCTTTCTACAAAGGAACGCAGACTGTCGCAAACTTAAGGGGCCGCGTTTTGGATTATTTCTGATTTATTTTGAAGCCTTTTTTTAAATCATCTGGAATGCGTGCAAAGTTAAAAATATCGAAAGAAATTAGGTGATATTTGATTTAAACAATAATTACTGGTGGTAATCGCATCAGGCTAATAGTATTCTATTTTTTAATACTTATGGTAATGGCTGAAACGGTGGTGGCCGACTGGTGGGGCGCACGCCTGTGGATGCAAAATCCCAGGTTCGAATCCTGCCCGGGCTACATGGCTTTGTATACCAATCTGACTCATGTTAGTTTTCATCGACCACCACTTGCTTCCGGTGAAGGAAAACATCGTGAGGAAACCTGCACTCTGGTTGATGATAATCAGCTAGTGTGTGAAATGGAGAAGGCAATGGCAAACCACTCCATTAAAATTGCAAAGAGAGTCGTTGTGTGTGTTTCATTCCATATAATGACCACAACCCTCAGTCATGAGGAAATACGACTAAAGAGAGAGATGGTAATGGCTAAGAATCCATAATAATGACGATTAGTGTGTTGCAAAAGGCAATACCAGTTTTAAAAACAAATTAATGTGTTATTTTGTAATCAGTGATATAAACTTCACCTAAATAAAATAATAAACCAAACAATACGATGAAATAAAATATTAGGTAACCATGGATTACATCCCCTTAAGCTAGCAGCAGACGGCGTTAGCCGCTGCGACCTGCGGCCTCCGTTAACTATACCGAGACTTAGGGGTGTAGTAAAACATCGATGTTTATTATTAGTTATATAGAAGCTTTTATTTTATTTTTTGGTAGGTAAAATTTGTTTTTGTAGTAGTTTCAAGGAGTGTATTTCCATCAATCTAGAAACCTTAGAAAATCTATAAAATATACTTTAAATACTTTACTATACAAAGATAAACGTATACACAACATCTTATAAAAAACCAAAAACATTATTAAAAATGCTACTTTTAACCGACTTCAAAAAAAGGAGGTTCTCAGTTTGACCTGGATTTTTGTATGTATGTTTGTCCGCGATTATCTGGCGTTTGGCTGTACCGATTTTGATGCGGTTTTTAGAAAATCATTTTAATGCAACGCAATAGAATTACATATTTATATATCACGGCTTTGCCCGAGAAAATTGTACATCAAAGCTTTCCTTTATTATGACATGACCCACCCAGTCCATTAGTATAAACCGCATAAACATCTGTTCAGTAGTTTTTGAGTTTATCGCGAGCAGACAGACGGGTTGTCCCTAGTTTGTAAGTACCTGCCAAGAAAGACAAAATATCGATATATCGATGTTTTGTTTTCATGTTTGCATACATCCCTAAGCCGGCGTCTATCAAGGTGCTGCAAGGTGCTGCAAGGTGCCGCCGGTCGCAGCGACCAGCTACACTCGACAGCACCCTGCAGCATTTTGATTAACGCCGCTATAAGTTGAACTGTTGACATATTGGATGTACTCTTTCTTCATATGCACTAAATGCTGTGCTAAAAAGAGACAGATATATCACACACATTATCACTACAACTCAGTGTAGTCGCGTGCTGCAGACTCTTGCGGCTTAAAGGCGGTCTCGTGATAATCGGTGTGCTGTAAACTCTAGCTACAGTCGACGTATTCGCCAGACCCCACTTTGATGCCACTCGCTAGGCTGGAACTCTGTACCGCACTCCTTCTCGCGAACCTCATAGATGTTGTTCGACACACTCTTTCAAAGAGATGTCATATCGATGAGACTTACGCCTTTTCAGATTCATCTGTCACGCTCATGTAGATCCTGGATTGATAGCCTTGATAGGCTGAAAGAATTTCAGATTGGTCGACATTATTACGCTCTGTAGTTTATGTCTTACGCTTTATACGCAAATTGCACCTTCGAGGGTCAATTACAGTACAAGATTTAGAATTTTTGTAACATTACGTAATCCGTTATGTTCAAAATTAATATTTCTTCAAAGGAATTATCGCATTACAAACTAACAAATTATCTAATAATACTCTACTCAAGCCCTCCCACCCTAGTCCCTTTCGTCGACCAAGAAGGCATTATTAGAGTCGGTGGTAGGCTAAGAAATTCTCAACTAGATTTTGGTCAAAAACACCCTATTTTATTATCTAAAGACTCAATTACTCAATTGATTGTTGACCATTATCACGTGACAAACCTTCACACAGGTCCGTCACTATTATTCGCTCTATTTAGACAAAAGTTCTGGATATTATCCGATAGGTACTTGGTTCGCCAACGCGTACATAAATGTAATACTTACATGTTTTAGGCTCAGATCTAAATTCACTTACCCTCGCATGGGAGTTTTACCTTCCTATAGAATCTCTCAAGCTAAGTGTTTCGTTAATACCGCAGTAGATTACATTGGTCCTTTTTACATAACGCATATTAGACGCCGCACACTGGGGCAAGGTACTCCTAAAGTTGGCATTAAATAAGTTTTCTAGCTAAATTGCTTCTGTGGTTATTAAATACAAATAAGATACTTTCTAGACGATAAAGAATCCTTTTGTAGACATATACACGTGTTTGTATATACATTTTTATATTAAATAAATATTTATTAAAAAAAATAACGTTAATGATCATGTACAATTTATTGAAATAATATAGGAACTCATTTTAAACATATGACAACCCATCATCATCATCATTATCATCCTCATCATCAATTTGTGTTTCTTTCTTAAGTCATATTTTTACGAAATGGATTTTTTTAAATTTTAATTTCTTTTGGAAGATTCTGGGTATTTATTTCCAAAATTTTCGTTTATTTGAAATAAAAGGACCTGAAGAACAAATTTAAAAATATAAAAATGTCTGTTGGATTTCTCACAATTAAATTAAATTAATTTATTTGCTGCAAATAGGGCAGCTATTCTTGTCTCGGCTACATTTACTTAAGCTTTCTCTTAAAGTCAATGTTCCTAGCCTTTTGAGACTCTTCCATTAATTGTCCTATAGGCTTTTGCCTAAAAAGTACAGAGGATATAATTCTGGTCCATGAATCAAGTATTTGAGCAATGTTGGTGGCATGTTGTACCACGGGAACAGGAACTTGAAGATAGGAAACGAAAAAGATGTGTCAAGGTATTCTTAGTTAATTTTTTAAAATTTATCATCTATTTTTTACGTTTTCAACCAGAGCTTGTTACATGTACCAAATTCTCCATATAAACTCCCGGAAAGTACCGATACTTTTTGGTAGTTTATATGAGAACTTAGTACCGGTACCAACCGGTAACATTCCCTGCTATCAACCATGTTGACCTATATTCGAATTTAAAAGCAAACTATTGATTCAAATTAGTTATGTTTTTTTGACACAAATTTTACGTTTTTACAGCTTAAAAACCAAAAAATCTAATTGTTTTTCAATTATTTTTTTCTTCCAAGAATCGCATTATAGTAACGAGATCATTTCTTGAAATAAATAATGTATTTGAACTCGTTCCTAAAACAAAATAAGTGATTTTGTATAATGGAAATAAAATAGTAAAGTTACAAAAATCGCAATTATTCCAAAAGGAGCAAAAAGGAGTAAAGTTTTTTTGTAGTTTCAAGATGATGATATTGCATGGGTATTGTCTAAAAACAAATTGAGCCGGGATTCACTAGATAACACAACTAAAACCTTAGCTATTTTAGAATTTCGTGAAAATTTTATTATAACAAATATATTAATTGGTTTGATACATTTACTGTACCCTAAAACTAAATTGAATGTTGCTAAAATATCGTCATATACCTGAGCTTGAAGGTTCCATAGCTATATCACATTTTTTTTCTAAAATAACCCCAAGTAATTACAATAGAAACACACGCAATTAAGTTAACAATCAGACGCAATGTCACAACTACTAACAAAAGATAATTATAACGGGAGTCTGTGGAAGTTAACAGTCGAGTTGATAGTGTCAAATGATGCATAGGTTCCTGGTTTATTAAAAGGCTATAGTGGGTAGTTGGAAAAACGCGTTTCATATTTCGCATTTTCTGCCACTTATGAGGGTACCTTGCCCCACCGTGCGCCGTGGAATTAAAAGCCATAAGGCATATGTATACTCGTTATGTGCCTCGCCACAAAGGCGTTACACCTAGAATTAGTATCTGACCTTAGTTCAGATTTATTTCTCAACGCTTTCAAGCGATTTATTAGTAGAAGAGGCTCGGTGTCCATGACCTACAGTGATGGTGGAACCAATTTTATAGGCGCTAAACGTAAACTTAGCAAAATTTATGATTTATTACAGTCCAACAGCTCACCAAAATTATATCAATAATTATTTATTGAATAATAAAATTCAATTTAAACATAGCCCACCCTTTGGTCCATTTTAATGGCCTAAGTAAGAGTAATGTTAAGAGTGTTAAAACTCATTTACAGAGAGAAAAATGGACTAAGTCCTCAGAAAATATTAAACTGGGTACTGTTATCATAATTAAAGACAACAATACTCATCCTCTTTGTTGGCCCCTGGGAATTATTGAAGAAATCTATCCAGGTAAAGATAAAGTAGTTCGAGCTGTAAAGGTTCGCACTTCTTCTGGAAGTTACATACGTCCAGTAATCCGAGTTTGCCCTTTGCCTACTCAATAAATTAATTATAGGAATTTATATTAGTTCTAGTTCTAGTTAAGTACATACTCATCTCTTTTCTTACATTGCTGTTCTCTGCTAGCTATTTATTCAATATATGTAGAGGAAACCTCTAGGCCGGCAGACTTGTCTTCGCCAAAACTTAAAAAAAAAACGCATATTCCCACAATCATTCCTTTTCCTTCATTCCTTCAATTCAATTCCTACCCAGTCCTTCCGTGATGGCCGCGCGCGCAAGATACGCTCTAAAATAAATTTCTTAAAACCGCTAAAATCTACCAAATCTCAAAGTTCGGGTGTGTGTCCGAGTGATAGTGCTCTCAAGAACTTTCTTCCTTTGCACGGAGCGGAGTCCAGCGCTGGAGAGGAGCTGCGCCTTAGACCGAGACCACGAGGCCAGATACCCATCCTTTTCATAATCCGCCCGTCCAGTCACTTCACTACAGTATTGACTTGTAAATTTTCACAATCGGTTCAACAGAAATTTTCATTGACAAATAAAGGACCGAGATGAGAGCCCTGAGGCACACCTGATGGGCACGAAACTAAAGGTATGACCTTTGACTGTGACAGCCTGGGAGCTCGAGCGGTGGGAAGACTTATTATAAACTAGCTCTTGCCCGCGGCTTCGCCCGCGTGAATTTCCAACGGGAACAGTGCTTTTTCCCGGGATGAAAGGTACCCTCTGTCCTTCTCAGTACTTCTAACTATCTCTCTCAGCCAAAAGACATCCACTGCTGGACAAAGGCTTCCCCCAAGGATTTCCACAACGACCGGTCCTGCGCAGCCCGCATCCATGCGCGACCCGCCAACTTCACCAGGTCGTCGGTCCACCGAGTGGGAGGCCTGCCAACACTACGTTTTCCGGTTCGTGGTCGCCACTCGAACACTTTTGGTGACCTTGAGCCTTCTTATGAGGCCCATAGTAAGCGACCACGACTCTGTTCCGTATATCATTACTGGCAACACACACTGGTCAAAGACCTTAGTCTTGAGACACTTGCCATATTTTGGACGAGAAGATATCGCGAAGCTTACCGAACGCTGCCCAGCCGAGTTGGATTTGACGGTTGACCTCTTTCTCAAAGTTGGACTTAACAGACCTGTTTGTCCCAGGTATGTATACATAATTGTCAACAACTTCGAGTGTAGAGAACCAGTGGGCTGATATACAGGAATTGGCTTTGTATAAAAATATTGTAAAGAGTTGCAGACCTGCCTCTAATAGAGACTTGGTAAATCCAGATGAATCTATGTGTGATTACCTTGATAATGATGTAGGGGAACTTCGTATTTAGCTTACTATATAATTTTGTAATTATTTTTCCAATAATAAGGCATAATAAAGAGTTATTGATTACATTTTTATTGGTGCAGTTCAAAACAAACTTATTTCCAAAGGTCTTAATCCAACAAGTACGTAATAAAACAGCTTAATTCTAAACATGGAAAAATAAATAAGAGTGGAAGTGTTACTTGATAAAATTAGTAGCGAACCGTGGTCGCCAAACTCCATGGAAAAATAAATATTATTTGAAAGAATATGAGAATTAAATAAAAGAATATTAGAATTAAATAATAGGATCTTAAAAGCATGAAACTTGGCATAAAAGTAGCTTTCAATTATGCACTTTAATATTGATATGGAAACGCGTCGAGAAATGAATGTTTCTCCCCCTGTCTCCCCTTTTATGTCCCAAATAGTGGTTTTTCTCATTTTTTATGGAAACACTCTTTCAGCCGAAAGACGGAAAACTATAAATGGAAACACTATCATTGACCAATATGTTCTTCATTAAATTCTCTATAATGTTGCCTTTGGATGTATGTTAGTTGATAGGACTTATGTAAGGGTGCCGAAGATCATGTGAAATGGAGAAGAAAAAGTAGGAAAGCGGGCCCTGGGCTCCGACGCGTACGCTGAGGATGCCACCGGAAAAACGCTCAGATGAGAGAGAGGGAAGAATATACATTATAGAGAATTTAATGAAAAATATATTGACTTAAAAAAAAAACACGATTTGGGACATAAAAGGGAGGGAAACATTCATTTCTAGACGTGTATCAAGATTGAAGCACATATAAAAAAACTACTTTCATGCCAAGTTTCATGCTTTCTTCTGTATTTCAATCTTTCCGTTGGAAAGATGTCAATGTGCAAAAGCATGCATTAATTTTTTTTTAATTTATTTAAAGTGTTATTTTCTGCATTTAAAAATTTATTTAATTTAATTTTGCATAAATTACACTGCGTTACAATTTTTTTTAAATTTATAGTACCCTCAAAGCTACCGGGTTTTTTCGATAGATCTATATTGTGTGTGTAGAACATAGGTTCCATAATGAACTTCCCCCCCTATCACGTAAGATTTAGGAGAAAATTTGTGACAAAAATTCAAATCTATTTTGTTCGCTAATATTTTGACACCTCATTAAAATTAATAGTTCTGAAATTTTTAACTTGCTTTATAGCTGTAAATATTATAATACTGTTCATTATTACAGAACAATTTAACTTAAATTTAATTTAGTTTGTCTATCCCGCAAAAAAAAAATTGAAAGTTGTGTTAATTTCTCCATACAAGGACGATAACCACAGAATTAATATAAGTACTACGTACTATAACCGTAAAATATATGGAGAAATTAACACAACTTGCAAAATTTTTTTTTCGGAATATACAAACAAAAATAAATTAAAATTAAATTGTTTTGTAATAATGAACAGTATTGTTATATTCACAGCAATAAAGCATGTTAAAAATTATAGAACTACTAATTTTAATGATGTCTCAAAATATTAGCGAAAAAAAAAGTTTTGAATTTTTGACACAATTTTTCTCAGAAATTTTACGTGATAGTACGGAAGTTCATTATGTAACCTATATTCCACACATATAGATCTATCAAAAAAACCTAGTAGCTTTGGGGGTACCAAAACCGTGTAACGCAGTCTAAGTTATTCTCGTCAATTTTATTTTTAAAATCAGAGTATTTGTGTTATCTATATCCGATTACTAGCCCAGGTATTCTTTCATTACATAAAGGTAGACTTGAGAGCTGATTTTAGTCTACGTGGTGCCTCTGGGCTGTAATCTGGGACAGGTAAAGGCGGCGCATCTGTGTCCCATGAGTCGGGCTGCCATTGGTGCGAGATCGGGCTGGAGGACTTCATAACCGGCTGACGTGGGATGTCCAGGTATGAGAAAGGCCGCGACTGCACAGTCAGCTGGTTGCGATGCCAGGGGGATAGACTGTAGGTAGAAAATTATTACTCATGATTTTTATTAAGATACCGAAGTAATTCATATTCATATTCATTTATTTCATAACAATTAATATTGTGTAGAAATGTTAACAATTACATAATTCTATACAATACTACTAATATTAAATTAAAATTACAAAATTAATAATTAAATAATAACATCTCAACTTAATAAAATTAGGTATAATTAACTAAAATAATCCTCCAATGAATAGTACTTAACATTTCCCTAATAAGTAAACTTTTAATTTTTTACTGAAATCCCTGCTGTAAAGTGACACTTTTAGTTCCATTGGAAGATTATTAAATAATCGAATTGCCTGGTAACGTGAGCAGTGTTTTACCACCAACAACTGTGGCATTATTGGTAATGGAAATGCTTTCCTTCGTGTGCTTTCTCGTAACTGTCTTTGTTCCTGTGTTTCGTATTCATGCACATTTTTAGCGAAATGTGATAGCAAGACCATAATGTAAAGGCTAGGAACAGTCAAAATACCAAGATCAGTAAAATGTTTTCTACAAGAATCTTGTTGACGTATTCTAGTTATTGTTCTAATAGCTCTCTTTTGCAGTATAAATGCCTTTTGTATATTATAATTATAACTACCTCCCCAAAAAAGTATGCTGTATCGTAATTTTGATTCTATTAGTCAAACAAGGAAGGAACTCTTATAGTTTCGTCATGTCTGTCCAACGGCGGATCCAGGATTTTTTTCTGGGGTTTACAAAAAATCAAGAAATAAACCAGATGGGCAGAAAAAAATCTGTTATTTCTTTCTTTGATATGCACTGTTATGGAATATTCTCCCCACAGTAGGTACACAAAAAACCGTCTGGGGGGGCACGTTTCTGTTATTTCTTAATTTGATATGCACTGTCATGGAATCTCCCTCCACAGTAGGTACACAAAAAAGCAGTCTGGGGGGGGGCACGTGCCCCCGTGCCCCCCCTAAATCCGCTACTGATGACCGAAGCGTAGCTCAGAGACTATTAGTACTAGTAAGCTGAGATTTGGTATCAATGTACATATTTATTATGCGGAACGAACTGTAGAATAAAATCCCAAAAAAATCAAGGTGTTTTGGTGTAGGGGCACCTAAAGTGGGGATGATTTTTTTTCTTTCGATTATTTCATCGTGTGTTCATTCCGATTGTTCCATCCAAGGAGGATTTAGAATTAGTGTCTAAATCCTCCTTGGTTCCATCCAAGACATATAAAATCGATTTTCGTATGAAAAATATTCGTAGGATCAATTTTAATTGACTAAGAGATGGTATACCTATACTTAGGTTATGATCATTAGTTATATTAAACAGAGAGTGAGTGAGAAATTAATCAAAGCGTCCACTGAAACTTTGTTCTTTTGGAATATGCGTTGATCACACATAGGTTTGTAAATAGTGTTCTATAGATGAATCTAATGGGATATTTTTAAATGCACATCTTTATAACTTTTCAGCACACTAGGTAACTCCACTAATTAACTGAATGCATACCATATAAATGACTGCTCTGCAAAAAACTAATTGATTATCTAAACATGTCAAACAAAAAATCACAGGATGATTTTTTTTATTGAATTCACACCAAAAATGTGGTTGGTACATCGGATAAATCCTAACTAGTAGGTATTATAAATGCGAAAGTGAGTTTGTTTGTTTGTTACCTCTTCACGCTTTATCTACTGAACCAATCTTACTGAAATTTCGCATACACATAGCTGGAAGTACGGAGAAGGCCATAGGGTACCTACCTTTCATCCCGGGAAAAAGCACTGTTCCCGTGGGAAATTCGCGCGGGCGAAGCCGCGGGCGAAAGCTAGTTATTTATAAAACAAAAATACGAATTGCTTATTAAAAATACTAACTTGCACTCTAAATTGTACAATCATACAACGAGATTTCTGAAACTGATATCTAAAAGTACACCACAATAAAGTAGGTTTTCATTATCAAAAAAACTCTACAAATTGACTAATCGTGCAACTGACATACATAAAACCTAACTTTATTTTCTTTTTTTTCCTCTGTTCTGCACATCTAACGCCACACTCGCTCTTTAGCATCTAAAGCGAGTGCAAGGGAGACCGCTAATGTCATTCAAAAAAACATTCCTATCGGCATAAAGTGAAAACACGGACGCAATATTTTCATTATACCTATATGTTGTTTCTAAACTGAGTACACATATATATTGTTTCTAAACTGAGTACACATATATATTGTTTCTAAACTGAGTTACCACCATGGAATTAATATTTAGTGCTAGTTAAGTAAGAACACGTTTTTTTTGTGTACTTAATTTTATAAAGATGACTGATTAAATTGTGTTTTATTTGGAATAAACGATGTTCCTAAAAGTTATTTAGGTGATGGTTTTCCTTAAAAAAGTTTTAATATATGTGTTGAACTATATAAATAAAAAAAAAATACTATTTAGATAATAGTTATTCGTTCAGTAAAACAGTTCTGCAAATACAATTAAACAGTATACTAAATTTGTTTTATTTAGTATGCGTAATTAGTGTGCAATTCAGTATTTTTGGTGAAACTTTAAAATATTTTGTTCGAAAAAAGGGAATATGAACACATACAGATATCGATTTAAATACATGTGATTTAAAATGTGTGTGCTCGCCCTGGTGACATGAGTAGTTAAGGCGAGACCCAAGGCTAATCAGAGGGGGTGAGGGTCGGCACGTAAGCTCCGCTTTAAAGCAGACACAATAAGGTTACTTTTCGAATTTTCTATAACTTGTGTTTTTGCTAGCGAGTTTTCGTTAGGCTCTTAGGGTAATTATGTTAGAGGTTTTCTTTTAATTATGATATAACACTAAATATACCTATTTAAAAAAATAAGCCGGTATCGTTTTAAATAATTGTAGGTATTCTTTAATTCTTTGAAAAAATTCTACTGTTATCGCTTAAATTACGGTGATTTTCGACGATAAAGGAAAAAAAAACAGGATTAGTATTTTTTTTTTATCTAGTCTTATTTTTTTTATTTGTAATTTGATTCAGAATAATTCTTGTTTAGTATTTTTCGCTTTACGGGATATTTCCTTGCTTCAGTACTTCTAACCTTTGGTTTACACTTGACGTTTAAAGACAGTACGTTTTCGGAAAATCCTGATTGGGTATGGCCTTAAAAATCTGTGCCCTGGTATCTACAGTGTGTGAAATGAAAATTGATCAGTGCGTGTCGGGCCACGCGCAAGGTAGGTATCCAATCTGTATAAATTCGGACACATGAACTTATATTTACTAGGTACCAGTTTTATATAACTTAAGACCATAACCTGAGCATATACCACATATTCAATGAAAATTTATTGTTCCTACAAATATTTTTCATATTAAAATCAATCAAAGCCTACATAACAGTAATAATTTTCCTTTAAAATTCATTATATTTGCTACTTATCATGATTTTTTTCTTGTATCCATCTACCGCCATTTTCCAGCTCGAGAGGGGAAAATTTGATTCGAATAATATTTTGCATTTTAAAGTTAAATATTTTGCAAACGGATCCCTAAATCGAAAAATCTTCACACACTCACAATATTTCTAAAAGATACCCTACATGATGGCATAATCGAAAGAAAAAGAAATCACCCTACTTTAGGTGTAGGCTCGTAAAATGGGTCTTATTACATCGGACTTAGGCCCATAATGCCATATATTACGCACCTTATGAAGATTCCCTTACTTTTCTGTCATGCGCTATACAAAAGATAGAAAACTAACGCGCGTTAATTCCACAAAGCACTTTTAATTTAGCCGCATAATACATATTTAAGATCAAATAGGGAAAATAACAACAGTTTAAAAAAAGCAAAGATAATGATTTATACAGCAAGTTTGAATTGAAAATGTGTGCATGTTTAGCTTGTTAAAATGGATGTACAACGAATGTGAGTCGCAACCTAGCCGCTGAGATGGAAATTGAATGTTTCTTTTAATGTAAATATTAGTTGTAGTAGTATTAAGTAGTTGTAGTTTTTTCAAAAATATAATTTTATCAGTTACTTCTTGAGTTTCTCTCAAGCAGAATCCCTACATTTACATAATAATCATGAATGTCTTTGATGGAAAATATGTAAAAAAGCTCATTTTTGAATATGTTTTTGATTGTTGTTTTTTGAATATGTTTAATGTTGAATTATAGGTAATATATAAATGTTGATTATTGAATTATAAAGTCTTTTATTTAAAATTGTCTTTATACATAAAAACATTGTAGCTTTGAGCCTGACTGTACTATACGTCAGCTACACTTTTTATTCTAATTAATGTTTTTTGATATTAAAATCGCGTGGAGTACTTTGAGAACATTTTAATATTACCGCGGAGTAGAATGAAACTTAATTTAAAATATAATTTTTTTCATGGAGTAATTTTTTGGAGTACTTTGGGAATAACCCATTTTCCGATTTTCGCCGTGTTAGCATATTAAATATTTATTAAAATGTCGACGAGTGGGGAAGAGTAAGTAAATTTAACTCCTCCTGAAATCATTAACCAGGCGCGTAACGCAAGTAAGTAATTAAAATTATACGTCAACGCGATCAAAAGATATTACCGTTAATGTTGCGAATTTTCGCATATTTTGCGATTTCAGGCAGCAATCAAAACCTATGGGGTACCGTAAACTGCTGCAACTTTGCAAACTATACACAAATTTGCCTATTTCATTTGAATTACGATAAATCGCATTCGCTTGCTTTATTCTCGTTTTCTACCATTCTGCGGTGATTATTGGTTATTTGGGCAACACATTTTTAATTTTATTTAATTGTAACTCCATTAATCTGTCAGTTGTGCGACAAAGATCGGTGGGTAGAGCCGCATTTTTTTTGCTCTCCAAAACTTTTGTATTTTAATTATTAAAAAGCTGTGTTTTCGTACAGGATTAACTGCCCAAGGTAAGATAATACTGTCTTCTTCTATTATTACTTATTATTTTTCGCAAAAGATTGGTTTTTATCACAAAAAACTTAGCAGGCAATCATGTGTAGTGTTTTGAAAACTTGAGTGACATAGGTATGCCTGGGTCTAGGGTTGTCAAATTTTGTTAACTAGCTTTTACTCACAGCTTCACTCGCGTGAATCGCGCTTACATTATGCTTACAAATTTATTTTAGAATTTGTTTCATCTAGTTATATTAGAAGTGCTCGTTATAAATTTGTATAACAATCGTTCATCAAAAAATCGTTTTCATTCAAATATTCCTTTCAAACACTTGGTTGACTGGAAGAAATCTCTTTTTGGGATAAGTCCACCATTGTTCGCCTCTCTTTTTGTTTCACAGTGTTTTGTATTTTTCTTGTGTGTATGTGCAATAAAAAGTTTACAAACAAACAAACAAATAATATTCAAATATTTTTTGGAGAAATAATCCTAAAAGAGATTCATCACTTTGTATAAGTTTTTTTCTTTTATACTACAATAAAAAATTAAGATCATTAATAATTGTTGATTAAAATGACGAGACATTATTACCAAGAAGCATTAAAATTGTGATTTTTTAATGAAAGTAGCCATCTGGATTTTTTCTTTTATAAAAAAGTATGAATAATAATCTGTATTCTTTTGGACAACCCTATAGTCAACGACATTTTTGTGTGGAAAGTCTGTAGAACCTGCTACAACTTAGCCTAGTAGCTGTAAAAAAATAATGATACAGTATATTGCACTGATTCAACTGGCAGGGACAAGTACGTTGTCTCATGCACATGAAAAAAAAATAACGGAAACGATAAGTATAATAAGTATCGAATTATCCTTCTAGGCAAACTTGTGTCTTTTACATACAACTTTGCCTACGACTTTGAGCCCTTATAATTCAGAAAATTGGTGGAAATTAATATGATTTGGGGTCTCAATAGCAAGCCATTATGTCTGTCTTCCATTTAAAAACAATTGAGAGTCAAAATTATGAATAGGTTCCGAGAAAATCGCAACAAACGTCAAATTCCGTGCAAAGTTGCAGCAGTTTACGGTACACTTCCCGTTGACCTAAAATTATGAAATTTGGCAAAAAGCAAGGTCTAACAGTACTTATACATGAATAAATCTGAAAGTTGTAAATATGTTGTTGAAAGTCTAAAAGAAAGTGTTACAAACTTATTTTTGCGCTAGATGCAATATGAATCCTAGGGATCGAACTGCAAAGAGTTTGTTTTTGAACCAAGTTGGTATTTTAGTTAGAGCAATGTGAGATGCTTTGCATGTACGGCAACCCTCGGTTCGCGAGCTTGACTTGCACTTGGCCGGTTTTTTTTTGTATCTGCATATTTTATAGAATGCCAATAACATTGCTTTAGTGTGTACACTGTAATGATGTTATGGTGTGTTTTTAATTAAATAAATAATAATAAATGTATTGTTTGCAATAAAGATACTTACTTAGGCGATCGCGACGGCTCGACGTCCGAAGATGGTGGCGGGTAGTCACTGCAACAGTCAATAGAATATTCATATTTATCATCGAATATATTTATCTATTTTATAAGTTCCCTAATTTCGCCAATTGCCGTACCTGCTGACTAAATCCACTAGTGATTTTTATTTTAATATTATTTTAGTTTTTAATTTATATAGGGTATATCTTAATTTGAGCGTTTTAGCAAGAAGAAAGTTATTTCTTAGTCAGGTGCCTATTTAAATAACTTACCTTTTGCTGACAACAAATGTACTGTTTATCATCATGTCATTATTATATCTGGGCTGCCTGCAATAGAAGATAAAATTAATATTTAGCTTAGGTAGGTGGGAAAAAAATACTGATAAATCGATGATAAAGTACTTATTTACTGTATATCAGTGTATCAGTATCGAAGCGGTGGTGATGGCCAAGTGGTAATGACGCCCGCTTTAGGTCGGACAGGACACATGAGTTTGTAGACCAATCTGACTTATGTATGGTAGTTTTCTCATAGACCACCATCTGTTTCCGATGAAGGAAAACATCGTGAGGAAACCTGCACACAGGCTGACTGTTTAGTTTACTAGCGTGTAGGTATATGGCTAGTGTCACTAGATAGCGGTAAGGTACTTGCGGTAAACAAGGGCCACCTAATTTCAGAATTAAATATAAAGGTTAAATAACTATAACTAAAAACCATTTCTATGGCCCTTATTAAACATACATAGTTTAATAAGGACCATGATTTTGAGTCAATACTTAATGGAATAACCAAAATGAAAACAAAATATTTTAGCTTTATATAGCTTATACTATCATTTGGCATGAGATCACATCAATGAATACACATAAATCAAGGAGAAAAATCGTAGTGGACTTATTAAACTAAAGAATCAAAAAAAATGTGAAAAAGCATATTTCCCAACAGCATATTTATAAAATTGTCATATCTCTTAACAAAGTAAACTTTCCTCTTTATAAACCTTTGATATAAAGAAAAAATAAAGTCATAAAAAAATGATCAACAAATTCTGTGGACCTTATTAAACTTATGAAAAATTGTAACAAATTTTACAATACTTTGAGTGTCTTATTCTTAATTACCAATGTTGTAATCGACAAACTAGTAAACTATTGCAATTTCTGATTGACCAAAATCCTTGAGCTTTCTTCGCAGGAGTCTCCATGAGTGCGATCTTAAAACTTTTAAAAAAAGGTTATCAATGAATAGAACAACAAAAAATAAATTTAAACATTATAGTCTTGTTAAACTCTGCTACACTACAACCCTTGCAAAAGTTGGAAATAAAATGAACTTTGATTACTAAAAGTACACATTCAAAGGTTTAATAAGGGCCTTTACCCGCCATTTAACTGGCCCTTATTAGACTTGGTACTCATTTAACTTGATCCGATATAAAATACACTAAATCATTAAAATCTTTTTAACTTACCCTGATTTAGCATCAATTAAACTGTAAGGTTTACTTTGTAATACCAAGTTTTATAAACAACAGTATATTTCACGCACAATTTTGTTGCATTCAAAAGAAAAAATTACTAGGTATTGAGTGACGCAGACCAACCCTCAGAACGACGACGCAGATACTGACAAAATGGCTAAACGTGCGAGACTGCGCTGGCGTATATTTAGCCTTACTATTGGTCCTTTACATGTGTGCATAATTTGAATAAAATCAAACCGTTAGAAATACATTATTGTAATAGTGGCCCTTAAAAAACAGCGACTCTTGTTACCCGCAGGTACCTTAGTCGTAAAAGTCATGTCAGATACCTTTAGGCGACTTGAATAAAATCTGACACCAGTGTTAGTAATCGTGTAGTATATTTTCAGAAACTGCTCGTCAAGCCCTTTCATTTGATACCACACACGATATGTTATTGAAGAAAAAAAAATCAAATCCCATACAAATAATTAAAAAAAGTTGATGACGTCATTATTTACACCTAAGGAGGGGATTTAAAGAAACTACCACTCAAAATCTTTGTTTTCACGTAACGTACCCGTGTACCAAATTTTAATACAGTAAATCGATTTGCTGTTTTTAAAATCAGAACAAAACCCAAGATTTTGCAAAAAAAAACATTTTTTTCGTGCAGGTTATATAGACATAAATCCAAAACTATCAGTCCTATCGGAATGAATTAAAAACCATTTTATAGATAGTTTAATGATGTTAATTTTTGTCATTGACAGTTTTTTCCTAGCTCTGATAGTTTTTTAGAAAATAATGAAAAGCGACGGTCAGGGACACATTTGAGGGGGGAGGGGGGGCAACCGGTACCCTAGGGTCGGGGACTTTTGAGGAGATGCTTCTAGAACTCTAAAGAACACTTGTGCCAAAAATCAAAACTATGTTATATATTTTGAGGTTTGGCTCTCAATTTGCTTATATTGTCCGTACTATATGGATGGTGCGTCCATGTTTCTCGTTTGACTGAAAATGTCCAGAATAATCTATACCTACCCTATATAATAAAACAGTAAAAATATTTTGTCTGTACATTTAGTATTTTTGACTGAAATGAATAGAGGGACACTTAAAAATAATAATAGAAAGCAAATTTTTGTTTTATTAATTTTTTATCTATCTGACTGTCTATCTGTCTGTATGTATGTACACGTTTCACGTAAAAACTACTGGACGGATTGGAATGAAACTTTTGTTGTGTATAGCTATATTAAGCCTGGGCAACATATAGGCTATAACTGATTTCGAAAACTGGAACATGATGAAGAACCTTAACAGGACACCTAAACTATTAAGAAATATGGAAATGGTACCTTCGCAAAAGTTTATCAATCTGACGAGCATTTTCTGTTGACGAATAAAAATCAAAGATCAGGATCAGCTGATGAAGTATTCCAAGAGACGAGCTACACTATTACATATATGGACATATATGCTGGATAACCAAATGGCTGAAATTTTGAGTACTGGAGTATAGGTTACTACAGTTTGGAACACAAAAAGATTTTTCATCTAAGCGAAACTTACGCGAGTGAAGCCGCGGGCAATAGCAATAAAAATAAAAAGTTATGAAAAATCCTGTCCAAAAAATGTACGCTAAACTTACTCGAATGCTTGTAACGCTCCTCCCTCCTGATGCACGGAGTGCTGAAATAATGATTAGGTAGATAAAGTATCATAATAATATATTATACTTACTCTAAAATTTAAAAATAAAAAAGCCTTTTATTCAACCAATAATTAAATATGGTACATGTATTTAAATTTTGAAAATAATATATATTTTTATTACATAAGTACCTACTTTATTTAAAATTACGGATTTGATATAATTCTGACCGAATATTTTGCTATCTATAACACACATTCAAAATTACTTCACGTCTCCCCTCAAAAATTTACTTACAGTCTGTTAAAAGAAACCATCAGCAAAAAATAAGTATCTTATGAAACATTTTGTAGTACCTACGTTTCACTAGAAACGTTTTGAAACAAAATGTTTTTTTATATTAAGTAGGTACTAACCTACTTAATATAAAAAACGACATTTGTCTATCAATGAGTCAAAAATGTAGACTAAAGGGTCATCTTACCTCCACATTCTGAGTATTCTGTTCTTTTAGTTCCCAAACTAAGAGTGTTACAAACACTATATTCAGAGCTGGAACGCAGCCCTTTAATCCAACAATCATTAACAAAAGTGCTGCCAGCCGGAACATGTCACGCTCGTAATTGATACTCACTCCTGGAGAGGAGTTATTCTGAAAGACAATACATGAAACGTGCATGAGTTGTAGAAAAATCACAACATCATTTTATTTTCCTTTCTGATGGGTAGACGAGGGGATACGCAAGACGGAGTTGCGGGTGAGACAGGTTTTAACACTTTACTAACTTTGACCCCACATTTCAGCCCCTTGGGGGTTGGTTTTTGAAAATAAACGTAGCCTAAATTTCATAAAAATCGGTCCAGCGGTTTAGCCGTAAAACGTAACAGACAGACACAGACTTTCGCATTCATTAGTCGTTTTCGGTATTATTTTTAATTTGTCTTCAAATCTTAAGTACCCTTCTTGCCACCCTCTACTCTCGCCTACCTAAATATTGTGCGTGTACCTAAATAGGTAGTTTGTTACTCGATCACTCATAATCAATTTTTAAATTCTTACCATCCGTTCACTAAATGTGGCGTAGTCCATTCCGAAATGTGCAGCTATTGTAATGTCAGTAACGATCGACAATAATAGGGCCACAACATAAAGGTACCCCACAGGCTGTACGTATTTCATGCCACGTTTGTAGCACACGACTGTAACAGAATTGAGATGAGAGTCGTTTGACATAAGTAGGTAGGTAAGTACCAGAAACCCACGATAGAATATATAGTACTTAAATCCCGCAGATTTTTAAAAAAGTCTTCTAGAAATCGAATTTTGCTCAAGTCATCACGGATCTACGTAAATTTGGTATTGGTGCATTAAGAAAAATGTGCTGAACACAAATACCTGTATATAAGATGACAAGCAACAAAGTGGTGGGGGTAGTTGCTGTGACGTCTAGAAGTCCGTCATACAAAATATTTTTTTTTCTTATAAACAAGCCGTGTGGGCTATCAAATGAAAGGGCTTAATGTGTAGATTACAAATATACACACTATCACAGTTTCAATGCTTCATCTAACAATTTTTTTGAAAACGTCAAAATATTTCACAATTCAGAGTTAGCTATGGACTGCTCTAATTTGAAAACTACTGAATAGATGTATCGCAGAGACTCAATAATAATAATGTAATCTTCAGGGTCGTATATAATTTTTATTAATAAACATAAGACCTAAAACAAAAATATAAAAATTAGAAAAACCACACTACACTATAAATTTTAAATTACTTCCGAAACAATAATACTTACCCTGGAAGGGTCTATAGTTTTATTAGATATATTATTTTAAAACAGCTTTGTATATTTTATGATTTAGACGATAAGTGATTTACATAATCTGAGTCAAGAATGAATATGAATCGAATGTGTATGAATACAGTTTAAAATTTATGACAGGTGAAATAAGTATGTATGTGCCAGCGCACGCATAAATGGATCAAAGAGGATGAACGCGTCGCCGCGTTATAGATGGTTCCAAAAATACATATCTGTGACCCTGAATATCCTCTTTACAATGTTTACTAAAAATAACCATATACATATCAAATAACAAAAAAAGTATAACGCTTTACAAATTTTCCTGATTTTAGCTGCCACAAATAAAATCCCTTACTTCCGGTGAAGGAAAACATCATGAGTTAACCTTCACAATGACTGGCTGGCTTAAGGGGGGTTAGGCGGTCAGCGAAAATTCATATGAAGCGGCTGAGGGGGGGGGGACGTCCCGGTTGCGCGCCATTCACATTTTTATCAAAAAGTTAATAGAAATGTTTAGTTTTTCAAAAATTTAAATCAGTCACGAAATCGAAAAGGTAAAATACCTTTGTGTTGGTGATTTTAAAACATTTTTTATTATAAAACACGGATGTTATCTGTATTCATATGAAATTTTAGAGGTAACTTCAGGATTTTTTTCTATCGAGCAAAATTTTTCCCATCGTGTTTTGGAAACAGTCCTCCCTTTAAACATACGTTCTACAATATAATATATATAAAAAAAATTCTGCGATGTACATAGTATAAACACCCGCAATAAGAATAAACTTTATACGCCCTGCTTTAGGCTTAAAAAGGTTCGGCGGTCTTTCGTGGGTCAAAGTGTAAAAATGTTTAACAAGCTCCCTGACGAGGCTATAAATTTACCGATGCAAAAATTTAAAACATATCTTAAAAATACTTTGATGAATAAAGCGTATTACACAATAAGTGATTATTTGAACGATAAAAAAGTTTGGTCTCTCCCTACAACTTCGCCACTCCACACTTGATTACATTCTTTTGATATTGTGAAAAAATAACCTTACCTTTCTTTTTTTTTAATTACATTGACATTTAATTGTTAAACATGTACGTGTATTGTGATCTTCAAGTGACTGAAAGTATTTATTTTTCTAAAATGTTCAAACTTGTGAACGGGTGTTGCCAGGGGATCCTGCTTCGATCCTGATTCGATTTTTATTTTTATTTTTTGTTCTTAACCAATTCATTGTGGTTACTTGATCACAAACATAACATGTTTTATTATATTATTATTATTTTTTTACTTATATTTTATTTTATTTTTGACTGTACACAATCTAGTGTATGTATAAAGTTAATGAATAGCCCCTCTGGCATGCTAGGCGACCAAGACTGTTTCACGAGTTTCTTTCGGCATTTCTTCTCAGCAGTGGTCGTTCCGAAATGCTAGTAGTTTGTAGCTTTGAGACATAAAATATTATGATTAAATAATTAGTTATCGACGTGAAAAAGAGCCTTCTTTGAAGACCAAGTTTCAATAAAAAAATTTGACTTTGACTTTGACTAATACATATCAGAAATTTCAGGGCGAAAACTCTTCAATTCTTTAAACAGCAGCTTATAGAAAACAGCCAATATTGCCGTTTTCACTTACTGAGAGCCCTTAAACCTGGGTCCTTTCGATCCACAGGCAAGTGTCTTAACCACTGGATCACCACCGTTTCGAATAATTGTGATTTTTTTGGACGTTTTCTTATAATTTGTTAGACCAAGTAATGAAAATGTCATATTGTGTTATATATTTGTAATTTACTTAAAAAGCCCTTTGATTTGATACCCCACATGGAATGTTTAAAGTAAAAATGAATGTTTAGGGAATTTATTTGTGGCAGGCAAAATCAGGAAAATTGAAAGCGTTATACTTTTTTGTTATTTGATATATCTGGTTATTTTTTATTAGACATTGTAAAGAGGATATTCAGGGTCACAGATATGTATTTTTGGAACAATCTATTCAGTACTTAGTTTTCAAATTAGAGCAGTTCATAGCAAACTCAATTTTTTTTTTACTTTAAAAAAAAATTGTTAGACGAAGCAGTGAAACTGTGATAAGGCATTATATATTTGTAATCTACACATAAAGCCCTTTCATTTAATACCCCACACGGCATGTTGATCAGAATTTTTTTTAAATTTTGTATGGACGTCACCGCAACTCCCGCCACCACTTTGGTGCTTGTCATTTTATATATTTGTGTTCAGCACATTTTTCTGAATGCACCGATACCAAATTTACATAGATCCGTGATGACTTGAACGAAAAGTAACCTCACATCACACCCTGTTTAGCCAACCTACTATTAAAATACTTTTCTTACCATAAATGTAAGCGACAGCAGACAGGAGACAAACTAGGGAAAATGACAGTGTTAAACACGTCATCATAAACACTGTGTGCTCCTGGGTGACGTTTGGGTTCAAAATGGAGTGCGCGCAGCCAGTCTCTGAAAAAGAAATTAGGTATTTATTTTCAATCCATAACAACTCCAGCTTCAGATGTTTCCTGCTTTGCTTTTAGACATTTCGAGTTTTCAAAGGAATTTACGGTTCTTTCCGTTATTTTATTCATATATTTTAACAACTCCGATCTCAATTTATATTTTTACTATGATGGAATCGCCATAGGTAAGGTTCGGCTCGTTCAAACTTGTAAATATTTATTAATTCATTCAAGGCTTTTAGGTAAAAAATATACAAGCTATCAGGTATGTTCAGCTAGATAGCTATAAGGTACGTACGTTTGAAATATAATTTCAGCATCGAGTTTAAGAAGAATTTACTTCCTGATTGGGTTATACCGGCGTCGCACGACGATCTAACGTGTATGGCCAGCGAACTCAGCGTCGTGTACACAATGCTTATTACCTGGAAAATTAGATAACCCTCAGTGTCGTAACTATAGATACCGTTCGAAGCCCGTGGCAAATTTATCGGATGACAAGCTAATTATTAAAAAATAAAACACGACAGACAACTCACATAGCCTATGTCACTCGGAGGAATGCAAGGAATCTAAAAATACATCCCACACCAAAATTTGTTAAGCCGTTCAGGACTTATGCTACATACATATTATCATTATCACACCTTTTTCCCTTGGGGGCAGGCAGAGACTAGAGATTTCCACCTAATGACTTATGGTGAAATAAAGAAACTTACATACATGAACCCTGAAAACATAACAGTGCTCCTTTTTGGCACAAAGTGGTTATTTTGGTCAGTCGTATAAAAATATATGGAGGATTCCGGCGACACGGACCGAGGCTCACTCGACCCGCGGTCTGAGTCGCCGGATTTTTTAATTTTTTTTTTGTGACTACTACTAGGACTACTCACAAATTAAAAAAAAATCTATTGTTCAAGCCAAAAAAGAATACAGTCAGGCGAAAAAATGTTTAAGGGAATAATTAAATAAAAGAATTTGATTCAAAAATATCATTCATTTAAGTATGATATAGGTATAAAAAGGCATAAAATGATGCCCTTTGATTATTATACAAAAATCTTGCTATAACAACTAAGTAATTATGTGTCCCAAAATCAGTCTTTTAACGATATTAAGATAAAAATATCATCATAAACATGATCAACGTACTATATAAATCATCATCTGAAATCCGTAAAAGAAAACCATAGGTTTGCCCAAGCCTTAATATCAAACACAAGATTGATTAAAGACCAACAAAATGCTAATCAAATGTTAAATTTGAAATTGAAGTTTCCTTAGATAAGCAACGATACCTTTCAAAATTGTATCAAAAAATTCTGAAAAAAAAAATGAGCAATCTCGAAAAGGTTTATCCTTTATCAAACTAAAATGTTGTCTATTTAAAAATTTTCTTTTTTTTTCTGTATTGCTTTAATCATTTTTTCGCCTGACTGTACTTTTTGCCTTGAGTAATTTTTTTTTAATTTTTGAGTATTCCCAGTCGCCGGAAAAAAAGTAAAATTAAAAAATCCGACGACTCTGACCGCACCGCAGCAGGTCGAATGAACTTCGACCCGAGTCGCCGTAATCCTCAAATACGTATGTGTGCCCACGCATATTTCCGAAAACTTTAATTGAATTTTGACCATTCTTCCATATTTTTTTACTAAATGTGTAATAATAAATGTTGGGAGGGAGGTTGGGATTCTACTCTGACGGGGTCCTGTAGTTACGCCACTATTAACCCTTTATTATAACTATCCTAATCCTAACCAATATTATAAATGCGAGTTTGTTTATTTGTTTGTTATCTCTTCACACTTTAACTGTTAAACCAATCATGCTCAAATTTCGCAAACATAGCTAGAAGTACTGAGAAGGACGTATGGCTTTATTCACGTGGACAAAGCCTAGTTGCATACAAAACACCTAAATTATATGTGCATAAGCTAATTATCCCACTAATATTATAAATGTGAAAGTTTGGATGTGAGTTTGTGAATTTTTGAGGATGTTTGTTACTCAATCACGCAAAACTGCACGGATTTCGATGAAATTTGGTACACGGATAAAAAAATACCGGGAATAGCACATAGGGTACTTTTTATCCCTAAATTCCCACGGGAGCGAAGCCCCGGGGCGCAGCTTGTTAAAAAATAAAAAAACACGACTGACGACTTACATAGCCTATGTCACTCGGGGAATTCAAGGAATCTAACAATATCATATCAAAATCTGTTAAGCCGTTCAGGACTTATAGTGGAATAAAGAAACAAACATACATGAATCCTGAAAACATGACACCCCTTTTTGGTCAGTCGTGTAAAAAGGCGGCCTTATCGCTTTAAGCAATTTCATACAGACAACCTTTTGAAGAATAGTTGAGAGCATCATCATAAGTAAGCGCTTAAGTATATCAAACTTCCACAAGAAGTCCGCTGCTTGATATAGGCATCTCCCAAAGACTTACATGTTTGTACCAATTGTCTTTTTAATATATTCTGAACGATATGCGATAGATCGATATCAAAAAATATAATTATTATAAAATATATTTACAAAAAAATACCAATACTAATAATATTATAAAAATACTGTTTCAATATTGCTACTTTCAATCATTAATCACTACTTTTAATATTGATTTATATCAAAGACACAAATACACCACAAAATCTACTTCGTACGTCTAACTAAGTATGTGTATGCGAAATTTCATGAAGTTTGGTTCAGTAGATAAAGCGTGAAGAGGTTACAAACAAACTCACTATCACATTTATAATACCTATTAGTTAGGACTAGCTGTTGCCCGCGGCTTCGCCCGCGTGAGTTTAACATAGATGAAAAATCTTTTTGTGTTCCAACATTAGTAACCTAAACTCCAGTACTCAACATTGCAGCCATTTGGTTATCCCGTGTCCCACGGGAATATATGTTGATGAATGGGAACAGATGTTCCAAATCTTCAATATTTATACGTCAGTAGAAAATGCTCATCAGGTTGAACGACTTTTGCTAAGGCCCCATTTCCATATATGTAATAGTATAGCTGGTCTCTTAGAGTTCTTCATCAGATGATCCTGATCTTCGATTTTTATACGTCAACAGAAAATGCTCATCAGGTTGAACGACTTTTGCTAAGGCGCCATTTCCATATTACTTATAGTTTAGCTGTTCTGTTAAGGTTCTTCATCAGGTGTTCCAGTTTTCAAAATCAATTATAGCCTATATGTTAATAGCTATACAACAAAAAAGTTTCATTCAAATCCGACCAGTAGTTTTTGCGTGAAACGCGTACATACATACAGACAGACAGATAAAAAATTCCAAAAAATTTTTGTGCTTTCTATTATTCTTTTTAAGGGTCCCTCTATCCATTTCAGTCAAAAATACTAAATGTACAGACAAAATATTTTTACTGTTTTATTATTAGACTAGCTGTTGCCCGCGGCTTCGCCCGCGTGAGTTTCGCTTCGTAGTAACCTAAACTCCAGTACTCGAAATTTCAGCCGTTATCTTGTGTCCCGCGGAAATATATAATTATGTTGATGAACAGGATCGGGAACAGATGTTCCAGATCTTCAATATTTATACGTCAGTAGAAAATGCTCATCAGGTTGAACAACTTTTGCTAAAGTACCATTTCCATATCTCTTATAGTTTAGCTGTTCTGTTATGGTTCTTCATCAGGTGTTCCAGTTTTCAAAATCAATTATAGCCTATATGTTGCCCAGGCTTAATAGCTATACAACAAAAAAAGTTTCATTCAACCCGTCCAGTAGTTTTTGCGTGAAACGCGTACATACATACAGACAGACAGAAGGACAGACAAAAAATTCAAAAAAAAAATTTGTGCTTTCTATTATTCTTTTTAAGTGTCCCTCTATCCATTTCAGTCAAAAATACTTAATGTACAGACAAAATATTTTTACTGTTTTATTATTAGATTAGGATAACAGCTTGGGCTCTCTCTCTTTCTTTAGTCTGATTTCCTCATGACTGAGGGTCGTGGTCTTTATATGGAATAAAACGCACATAACGACTCTCTTGGCAATTTTAATGGAGTGGTTGCCATTGCATTCTCCATTTCACACACTAGCTGATAATCATCAAACAGAGTGCAGGTTTCCTCATGATGTTTTCCTTCACCGGAAGCAAGTGGTGGTCGATGAAAACTAACATAAGTACATGAGTCAGATTGGTATACAAACTCATGTAGCACGCTTCTATATACGAGTACAGCCCACTTTCACAAAAAAATAATCAACTGACATGACATAAAGCTACTTTATTACTTTGTTTAGGCAAACACATCGGGAGCAACCAGAGTGGAGCCTGGGATTCAAGGTTAACACTTAGGAACGTACTTATGTCACTTGAGTTTATTTATAGAGTTAAGTAGATCTATGGAAAATAAGTATACTTTGGATTACCTATAGGTATTTTTTAGCCATTGAGATATTAGATATGCTCGATACTAACGCATGTGTTTAGCATTGATTAGTATACCTACATATGATGAAGACAAAATGGCGTTTATTATTTTAAGGAATGGTCTTCGACTACCGTAAAGGTATTATAAGGTTGAAGAGAGGTACTCACAATAGTTATGCCAGCGGATAATAAAGCTGTTGTAGACGCCATTTCAATTTTTTTATTCTTTCGGTAATCCTTTGCAGCAGTGTCACAGAATTAATTTAAGTGCAGTGTCTCACCCACCACGGTTGTAACGAGAATACGTCATAACCCGTAGTGTGCCTGGAGGGGGATTCGAATCGATGTGTTAATCACGCCGTGATAATTGTTATCTTTGAATTACTTACTATCTACTCTGATACCTGAACTGAAAAAGTATTTAGCAGGTATTTATTGTTTATTTATTTATTTTTTATTACACAAAAGGATAATACAATAACAGCATCAGGATAGGAAACAAAAGTAAAGAGTACTTAAACGATGTTTTCATCTACCTACATTTTTTATTTTATTGAAGTGCCAACTAAATATATTCTTTTAACAGAGTCGCTATTTTTATCGTTAGCTTCTAGACATCCACTGCTTGGCATAACCTCTGTTATGTTTATCTATATTTTAAGTACATACGTATAGGATTTAACCTTCCTTACTCATAATTAGAATGATAGATAAGTACCTACCTACCTACATAAATATAATCTTTCAAATTGCGGAAATGGATATGACTCAATCACTAAATATAACAAGGTTAAACCACAGATCAAAAAAGAGAAATGAAATGAAATAGTCATGGAAGTAATAAGTACATACTTACGTACAACGAACGAAATAGTAGATTGTTTTTCTAGGGTCGGATAGTCGAGTTAGTTATAATAGCATACGAGTCGTTTAGACGATAATAATCCGAGTATGAATTGATGTCATTCACTCGTGGTAAACACTTTACTTTTCATTTCGAATATAAGGAAAGTAAACAAAAAACAAATAGTCATTGACAATAAAACCGAGATTCTAGATTTCGATACAGCTTATGAAATAAATATCCCTATTCTTTTTTTATTTAAATTTTGAACATGGAATCGCCAGGCGAATGGAGCGAGTCATGCCGCCCCATTCTAGGATATTTTTTAATTCGCATCTAATTTCTAATGATCTAATTTTTAATGTTAGTAGAACGTTATTTATTTATAACAATTAGTGTAATAATTAAGTATATAACTTATATTATTGTGCCGTTGGCACTAATATTATACGGCAATAGTCAAGCGCCCCTCGACCCGCGCATGAAGTACACCACGGCCTCATAGTTGGTGTTCCTCCGTATTCCTGGACTAACATTAATATGGATAGAAGTTGGTACAGAACGACTTGACAGTAACTGAAAATGACAACAGCCCGTGCACTCAGGCAACCGTCCGCACACCGAGACCGATCTGTATATATTGAGTCACACCTCCGTGCGGGTAGCGGGGAACTAGCCGGTCCGTTAGTACGCCACATCCCTTCTTTTGATGATTTTAATACAGACAAAGGTTGTCAATAATTTTATTGACCACTAGTATGAAATCAAAATCAAGAAATTCAAATTAACCCTTTCCATCAAATTTTAAATTATATAGCATCACAATTCTTAAAGCTGCAAACTACCAGCGTTTCGGAATGACCACCGCTGAGAAGAAACGCCGAAAGAAACTCATTACAGTATTGGTCCTTATTATGTCATTCTGACATGACATGCTTTCTATTTTTTTTTTATATGTTTTTTCTAAAGATTTTACTTTACATCATGTTCATTATGTGCATGGTCGAAAGAACGTGAACTATCTCATAGGAATCATATAAATATCTGCATCAATAAATTGCGATTCTCATCTCGCAGATCGGGATCATTAAAATATTCAGCGGCATTTCCTTTACCGAAAGTCACTTATTTAACAGATTTCAATCTTATCATAACTAACAAAGATAAATTATCAATCAACATGTCCACTTTCCCAACATCGGTCACTTATTCTTTTTCCTTTTCTTTATTTTTTTTTTTCGGTTTTATACTAAAAATTAATTCTTATGATGTCAGAGGTTGATACTTGGTTTTCGGTTAACCAAAATGTAAAAAATTTAACAACTACATGTTCGTAATATTTCATTTATTTATTTGTATTATGATCATATTTTTATTATTTTTAGTTGGACCAACTCGGTTCAATGTTTGTAGAATTTGTATTTTATAATAATTACTACAGTTGAAAGATGAACAATGATAACTGTTAAAATGTGTCAATGACTTTGAAAAAATGTCAGAAACATTATTATTTATTTTGGTCATGAAGTAGACACGATGCCATTGCTTGGCGTAAATTGTAGATCTAAACTTAGCCGGAACAGCCCATACCTAGATAATCTCTATAGAATCCTATACGGATAAGGATTTGCTATTTATAAAACATAAGTTGCTTATTAGTAAAATCTGTTTGAGAAACAACTAATTGGAAATTTAAATAACAACGATATATATATATTTTTTATTTTATTTTTAGTTTTATGTAGGTACTGATCAAAGGATCAGCATTGCCATTCAACGTTACAACAACTTAGTGTTAATTTTAATTAATTTACTTTATTAATATAATTCAATTATTAAATTGTATGTAATGTACCTACATTATTTTATGGGAATACATATTTGTTGTATTTTTTATTTGTGTATTGACTTAGAAGTGACTATTCTGTATTTTTCCACCAAACTAAATTTGGTAATACGATTTTGTAACTTGCCTGTAGCAGGTTCAGCATATAAATAGAGTTTTTTATGATCTGCATTATACTTTTCTAATATACATTATATTTTAATTATTACCCAACAACATGGATTTTCTAAGACTGGATGTCTCGCCAATACTTTTATAGGCGCTAGACCACAATAATTATTTTTATCCACCTTTGTGGAATAGCTGTTAAATTAAAAACAGTCGTTACTTTATCCGTTAAATTTACCCTTTACGGATTAGCTGTTAACAGTGGAACTCTTTTGTATAGGATAGCATACCACTAGACCTAGGCCGTTTAAAAAAACCCATTTGACCTGACCGAGAAATTAACCCGGGACCATACAAGGAGGTTGTCGTTATTGTCCTTACACATTAATTACTTATCCACCTTTGTGAATTATTGCTGTTAACAGTCGCTTGTGTGTAGGATGGCACACTACTAGACCCAGGCCGAGTCACAAAAATTATTTGACCTGACCGAGAATTTATCCCGGGACCACACACGGAGGTCATCATTGTCCTTACACATATTTATTTCAAAAAACACACATATTGGATATTCCCAATTAGATATAAACTTAAATACCTAATTGTAAAAACATTTATTCGTAGCACAAAATGCACATCAATATTTATTATATTTCATCGTTTTATATTGGGTAACTTTAGCAATTTAATGCTGACTCTGAGCAATTTAATTGCAAATTCCGAGTAATTTAATGTGAGCTTAATGATCCATAATATTCGTATTCGCAGCAAAAGTGCACATCAATATTTATTGTTTATTCGGTTAATATTGGGTAACTTTAGCAATTTCAATGCTGACTCCGAGCAATTTAATTGCACATTCTGAGAAAAATAATGCTGGTTTAACGATCCATAATATTGATTTATTTAAATTTATACTTTGATTCACAAAGGTAACTTTAGCAATTCCATGATGACTTCAGGCAATAAAATTGCTGAGGTCTTTTTAATGCTGACTTATCAATCCCTAATATGAATTCATAAACAAAAGAATTAAAATATTGTTAGATATTAAGTACGAGTAAAATAGTAAAAGTAACATTTAGGTGACACCATGTACTTTGATATTTAAACTGCTTTTCTCTATTTTCAAATAAACATTGTGTTGTCATTACAACTAAGTGATTCATTGCTAACTTGTCAATGATCGACCATCATTACAATTAGAAATTTAAATAAACTAAACTATAAAAAGTTTTTTTTTTTTTTAGAACAACATTTATGTATATGGCATATAGTGCATTAAAGAACAATTAGTGTACTTTGTTCATGCATGTATACTTGCTTCTTGTGGTATCATTGTGATTACTGATGTCAATTAATGTATGTAAACATATAAAGGCAACCGAGTGTATCTTCGTTAAAGTAGTTATTATAACATCAATGTGTATCAAAATCGTTGGGCATAGCCCAATTACTGTATTTGTCTGGACCGAACGATCATACTAAAATCTTTTGCAATAAAATTAATTTATGTTTTCACCAATGAGTTCAATTAATTTGCTTTCAATGAAATACCATTTTATTTTACAGGGTAGACTGTTGAATAATAATTGAGTAAAGCATATAAATACCTACATTTTATACTGCAGGTTTCTTGGTGGCTTAAACTTGTATATGTATATAGTTATCGATATATCTGTCATATTGTGTTGATATATGCCAAGTATTTACTGCCGTATTTTTTTTCCATACTCAAATTTAAACACGCTATTCTCAAGTACCACTATTGATTACCTTAGGTACCTATTTTATTTATTTTACTTATTTATTTCACATTAAATATACAATACATTTTAGTGTACAATCTACACTTCTTACACTTCCACACCCAAAATGGAAGTTTTCATTTTCGTTATAGACATTTGTAGCAAAAATATTAATCACTGGACCGATTTTAAGATGTATTCCTACATTAATACCTACATTATTTCTGATTAACATAAGTTACCCCTAAATGACCCCCTTGCAAATCTGGGTCTGGCCACCAGTGTTACATAAACGAATATTGTAATCACACAGAAGATGAACATCATAATTGACACATCCATCAATGTTCCGGTCAACCAGACGCTGTAACAAACTCTACTGGTTATAATATTATGTATAACCAGATGAATTATTTGAAAATTATCCTTCAATTTTTTTTTTGTTTTGGGGTGTATTTATTTGCAACTGTGAAGGTAGTTCGTTTATGAGACTAGTCAACTTTGACCTATTTGGTTTAAAGAATTCTTATATTTAAAGACATGTCAATAATATAGTTCCTTCTTAAATTTACTTGCACCCTTGTAATTGTTTTGATACCTAGTTATTTTACTCTTTGTTCAAATTCTGTGTGTTTTTTTCATCATGATATTAATCAAATATATTTTATATAGAAAAATACACTATTGATTAACTATCAGATCAGTTACTAAACGACCATTCATTCGGGTTAGGAACCACGGACACATGATTTTTCTAGTTTAGGTACCAACCGAGCATAATCCCTGGTTGCACTTAAGTACCTATTTATATAAAATATCATCACAATGGACAGTTAAAACATCGACAAAAGTACCGAAATCGAGTATTACTTACATGACACAAATTGAACTGATTTAATTGTGATGAGAAAATAATTATAACATTCCAACATTTATAATATTCTATTTTTATATTTATTTCACTGTTTTATCTATTCTGATAATACCAAAGGTAAAGATACTTTAGAAAACGAAAATTCGTGTATCTATCAAGGTGACACGACATCGAGTTTTAATTTTTTTTTTCCGTTAAATCGTTAATTTAAAAGTAATTGATAGGTTTACTTCGCGTTAGCAAAATAATAAATTACTAATATTCTGTCTTGTGACCTGCCGGTAGTGCCAGTCCAGCCGACCTCATGATTTGTATCACTGTAGTTACGTTTTAAACTGAGGTTTTAACCTAAGGAAACCAAGTATGCATTCATATTTCAAATTATGTACAGAAAGTGCATTGTTAACAGAATAATACTCATTGTATTAAGCGAAAAGCTATTCATAAACAGTTAGGTGCCGCTCATCACAATCAGAGTCATTAAATGTTACGTGAAATCTGTATTTGTCGTTTATTGTTTAGTACCTACTTATTAACTTTTTTTCATATATATCATCACGGCCACTATGGCCAAGCTATGAAGATGCGGGAAAATATTGAGATTAATATTTAAATAAAAAGTATTGTTGTTATATTGGTGCCAAGATCCCTTGAGCCATTCATGGTACCAAAGCCAATAAGGTCATTTTGTACCCTTTTCACTAAATTATTGATTATCGAGATGGCTGATTATTCTTTACGATATATTTTCTTAAGATTCTACCCTCGAATAAGATTTTAACGCGGGCGGAAGCCCATGCAGTGATAGGATTATAAAATTAAATTGAATATTCCACCCACTTTCTTTGTTTTTTTTTTTTGACAAAAGATTAATGTACTCACGTTTATCTCGTCGCCAAATGTGCCGTTGGCACTAATATTATACGGCAATAGTCAAGCGCCCCTCGACCCGCGCATGAAGTACACCACGGCCTCATAGTTGGTGTTCCTCCGTATTCCTGGACTAACATTAATATGGATAGAAGTTGGTACAGAACGACTTGACAGTAACTGAGAATGACAACAGCCCGTGCACTCAGGCAACCGTCCTCACACCGAGACCGATCTGGATATATTGAGTCACACCTCCGTGCGGGTAGCGGGGAACTAGCCGGTCCGTTAGTACGCCACAATTATTATTAGAGGTATTTAAAATTATTAATTTACATTATTAAAAAAAAATATATTAAAAAGAAGAAAATACAGGGGCTAGAAGTGTAAATACAGCAGATTTTTTCTTTTATAAAGAACTAGCTTTTGCCCGCGACTTCGCCCGCATGAATTTCTTACGGGAACAGTGTTTTTTCCCGGGATGAAAGGTACCCTATGTCCTTCTCCGTACTTCCAGCTATGTGTATGCAAAATTTCAGGAAAATTGGTTCAGTAGATAAAACGTGAAGAGGTAACAAACAAACAAACAAACAAACTCACTTACGCATTTATAATATTAGTTAGGATGATTAATTTTGAATTTGTTTGAAACATTCCCACCCGCGTGAGGGAAGAAGCATGTTTAACCCTATACTTAGATAAAATATACTTACACCTTACACTAATTTCAGAGTATGAGAAATGAAAAGTAAATTGAAAATTAGCACTTTCAAATTGTCATATAGTATTTAGTTTAGCGGCTTTTTCTGTTCAGTAATAGGTAGGTATAGCCTGACTAGGAATATAAAAATATATATAGAAAAGCAATAGAACTAATTTCTTCTTCTTCTTCTTCTCTCAGCCGAAAGACGTCCACTACTGGACAAAGGCCTCCCCCAATGGGGGGTTTTGCCGTAATCGCCACGCTTGGCAGGCGGGTTGGCGATCGCAGTGTGATGGCATAGTACGCGGAAAGATGCTGCTGCCCATCCTCCTGTGTTTTAAATCCCTTAGTCGCCTCTTACGACACCCATGGGAAGAGATGGGTTGGTGCTATTCTAGGGCCACACCACAGGCCACCACCAATTTCTTCTACTGGCAACTAATTAAAATACCCATCTGTCAATTCCCCTGTCAAAGTTTGACTTTCAAACAATAGACTAGGCTGCCCACTAACAAAAAAAATTGACTTTCAATCAAGGGCGGATCCGGTATTTTTATTTCTGGGAAGGGCACCGTTTCCGCTTGTTCTTTGAAAATTTCAAGAACGGCACATCCCTAATGGCGGTGGATTATTTTTTTGGACATAAACTTGTAAGAAACTATTACTAGGTAATCCTGTTATTTTAACAACTCTAATCTTAATATGATATATGTACTGTTATGAAACCTGCCTTCACCCACAGTATGTACACAAAATAGCAGTTGGGGATGGGGGGGGGGGGGGCACGTGCCCCCGTGCTTCCACCCTTGAAATCCGCTACTGCTTTCAGTAATGTTGCAATATAAAACGCATAAGTGCTGCCTCTAATTTAGGGTTTTTATATTTCTGGCCAGGCTATACCATCATTGATAGGTACTGTAATTTTAGAGCAAGTATAGAATTCCAATACAAAACAAAAGTTTACATATAAAATATTTAATTTGTACAAACTTAAAAATCTAGGTATTTATTGACTTATCAACAACTTTGTTTGTAGAGTAAAAATAGTTGACATGTTAAGCCTTTTGAATGAACAACTTACAATCGTTCACCCATAAAATGTAACACAGCAAATGTTTAGTTAAGTAATAAAATATCTTTGCGCTTTCTATGACAAAAAATAGATAGGAAAGATGTTGAATGTTTAACTAAACAATTTAATTCATTTGTGCCGTGTGCACAATTTCTTTGATACGTTACAAATTTTAAAATATAAACTATAAGCACAAATTTTAAAATATGCACATTTTTTTTGATACGCTACAAATTTTAAAATCTCAAATTAAAAAAAAAACCAATTCAAACTACTTATATTATCATTTTTGAAATCAGTAAATTTTTTTATTTGAAATCCTGTGCAAGGCGCGTTTTTTTACATAAAATTCGAAAAATTATATGAAATGCAGCTGAATACATCCATGTATACATTTATTAGGTATATCAAAAGGCTATCAGAAAAATAGGGCTAAATCATGAAAAAAAAGATGACAAAGGATGACTTTCACTGCCCTTTGTTGTCTTTATAAAGGGCATAAATCTTCATTCAAATATATCACATTTTTTTTGCTTTATCGGAAGTGATAATTATTAAAATAATATCATTAATTCTTGACCTCGCAGTGTACAATCTAGGTCATTAATAGCCAACATCCAGGAAAGCAGTATGACGTCCTTTCTTCTAGGTATCATATAACTCGCTTTTAAATTACTTTATTTTTAGGGTTCCGAAGTAAACAAGGGCTTATAGTTTCGTCATGTCTGTCCGTCCGTCTGTCCGCGGCTAAGCTCAGAGACTACTAGTAGGTACGAGAAAACTGAGAAATACATATTTATTACGCGCCAACTGCAGTTTAAAACTATAAAAAAAAAATTTTTAGCGGCCTCCCCTATACCTTTTTGTTAGAGTTAAGTGTTTCAAGCCCCCCCCCCGACCCCTCTCCCTCAAACAGGAAAATGGTGGAGGGTGGATACATGAAAAAAATTACAATAACTAGCAAATATAATGAATTTAAAAGGAAAATTATCACGGTTATGTAGATAGACTTTACACATTAATGAGTAATAAACAGACGATAAACTTACAAAATTGATTTTAGTGTGTAAAATATTCGTAGGAATTATTTTCATTCTTATAGTAAGTATACTTAGGTTATTTTCATTAGTTACATAAAACTGGAAGTAAATATAGGTTCATGTGTCCGCATTTCTACAGGATAGGTACCTTCGGAACCCTACATTACGCGTGGCCCGACACGCACTTGACCGATTATTAATTTAACGATTTCTCACCACAAAACCATTGTTTAGTATAATACGTCCGATTGATTTAAAGTGGCTGAAAAATAAAAAAATATTGTAAGTATTTTTGTAACTAAATCTTATCAAACATTAGTTAGCCATTGCTTTTGTAAATAAACCGAACCGTGATATAATACTATACTCGTAAGTATTAGTGCTGTTGATTTCAAGAGAGGTCCGGGACCGATAGCTTTATTTTTTTGAAGTCGGTTAAAAAGTGAAAAAAATGTAAACCAAATTATCTCAGAATAGAATGTTTGCAAGAAGCAAAAGCTGTTTTGAGAATGATGATGAAAAATGATTCTTACGTCTCGATTGACCTAGTGCTTCTCGCTTTTGTATGAGCGAGCTAAGACTGGAGGCGGCACGGTGGACCGCTGAAAAAGATAAAAAAAAACTTAATTATAACTATGACAAAGTGTTACTTAGATTTATCCTTTCACATTTCTTTTTGAAAAAAAAAATACATTTTTTTATTATATTTTAAATATTGCAAAGTGATAAATTGATTAGGAAATTACTAGGTAGATATGGTGTTAGTATACCTACTCTTGGTTGGATGGAACTGTCATGTAGAACAAAAAAGCATCTTAGTCAAAGAACATTTTATTTACCTAGGTATTTATTTATTTAAGTTCTTTACAAAAAAAACATGTAAATGGCGAACTTAAAGCCGGCGGCTTTTTCTACCAGGTGTCACAACAAACAATTAACATTAACATTGTACAGCAACAACAAGCAATAAAGATCACATCACATGTATAGGCATCACACACAAGTTATCATAGTCAAGATACATACGCAACTTACAGGCTTTTCTGAAGGGCTGTATGGCGGTGTAGTCCGGCAGCGGCACGGGTGGGAGGTCCTCGTCAGGTGGCAGCTGGTCGCGCATACGGTGCGCGGGCGCAGGGATGTACGCCCAGGGTAGCTGGCCCTGCAGCTCTGCGGCGGTGCCTCGCCGGCTGCCCCAAAATAATGCTCAGTATGTAGGCATAAGTATTTACCAATTAATGACATTTTTGGTACAAGTTTAACGTAACCTGATCACACGTCCCGCTTTGAATGGGATTGTCCGGGTCAATAGTCGAGCTATATTTTTGTATCTATCTGCCTTTCTGTATGTTTGTACGCGTATCATGGTAATACCTACTATACAGAATGGAATTTGATCCAAGTTTTCACTTCTTCTTGACGAGTCAAAATGGCATCTATATTTTCCCAGACCGAGGTGGCAACGACAATCGCCCTATCGTTGGCCTGGTAAAGGTCCTCTATGGTACACGATTCGGGACAATTCGGACACGACAGTTTTCACCGAAAGACTTAGTGGTCGCTTAGAAAGCCACGTGGACGAAGTCGCCACCAAAAGCTAGTAAATATTACAGTTACTGGATTTAGGTACCTACCCCTGGTTATCTTGCGTGGAGGTGGAAGCGAGGTTTAGATGCGGCATCGACTGCGAGGCGCGCGGCGGACTGTGGCGGCCGGCCGTGTCAATCACTGCCTCGTCCAGCCTCCGCTGAAAAATACACAGGTATAAGTACTGTACAAGTACTGTACTTAACTATCTTTGAAACGAAATCTTCGTAACTTTTGTATTTTTCAAGAACTAAGTAGGTATAAGTCTCGTCAGGGCGCAGTAGCCGATTTCGAGCGGGTCTCGTCCGGCGAACGCGATTGGTTCGTCAGTCGTGCCCATGCGCAAGTTTCACCCCCTCCTCACCCTTCCATCGTTCTTTTTAAATGACGCGAACTATACCTACAAAATTTTAGTAATACATACTAAAACAAAAATCTACAAGAATTAGGTTATTGCGTAGTGTAGGTATAAGTGTAGGTTATACCTACACTAACGCAATGTACGCATTTTTTCATTCTCTTTCATTCAACATATATACCTAACTAATTTAAATTTTCGCAAGATTTCAGTAAATCAGACTACATATTTGTTATTATCAAATTTAATAACAATGCATTACTATGTCACGCTCATCCGGCCTCACCTGTTGCTCCGCGATCAGATTTTCCAGCCGTTGAGGAAGAGATAATAAATTTTCTGGGAAATTAACAGTCTTCTTGTCGATGTTGATATGATGAGCCCGTGGTGATCTGAGTATGAACATAGAAATAAGTTTAATGTGCTCCTTACATGAATTTCATTATTTCGAATTGAGTCGGAAAATTCGACAACTTGTTTTCGCATAAGTAATAATATTCTTATCGTGGCGAGCAATGTGGCGGTATTACAAATTATTATTTAAAAAACAATTATTTTATAAACAGCGTTTGTAAACTACACATTTGAAAAACATATGTTTTGACAAACTCATCCTTTAAAAAAATGATCATTTTACAAACTAATTACTAGACAAATATTGTTTTTTTCATATTATCATTTTACAAACAAATTATTTAACAAAATCTTCAATTGGTAAAACAACATCATCCTGGATAGCCGTGATGTCGGCCTTGTGGTTACTGAGCTGCTGACATAAGAGGCGGAAACCTGCCGGTTTGTTGGTACCCGCCGTTGGTAAAACAATGTTAGACAAAATATCTTATTGCAAATACATCGTTTGATAAATATTATTTACCTAGATGATATGAAGTTTCAAGTACAAAAAACTTTAAACTCACTGATCTCAAGATTTATATCGTAGGGTTAGGTACAGAAGTCATTACTCGTTTTTTATCTGTAAATTAACTCACAAATCGTATTATGACATGATATCAACATGCTAATTAACAGCTGCAACACGCTAAACCTTTTATTGTGTCACACCGGGTGAGGGACCTGGTGACCTGCAACACAGGATCTTTAATACCTAGCGCGGGCACCAAATCTCCACAACGATACTGTCCTTTATGATAACTTATTAACTTTAATTTATGTTTATCACACCTACCTATGTAATAGTAGTGCAAGACCATTTGTTGTGGAGTGAATAAACAATTTTTTAATAAAAAATAAAGAAAGTTTGTCTCCAGGCGATCTGAACTGTAAGTTATTCACATGATGAACAAAAGATAGTAGGATAGTAGGTTGCGCGGAGCAAAGCGACGCCGACGTAGGTAGGACAATAGTGTAGGAACTCCTTAGGTAGTGATTATATGCTCTTTGCTCCTTAGTGCTAGTCTCGCCTCGTAGAGACGTTTGGTTTTAAAATCAACGTTCAGAACATAATTTTTTTAATGTTAAATTTGTTTATCAAGAAGGTATAATCATTAAAATAAATTCCTAAGTATTTAAAATGATTTTTCTTAAATAGTTAATAAAATATATCTTTAAAAAAATAAATAATAATATATATTATTATTGGCAGGAATCAAGTTAGGTTCAGTTTATTTTTTTTATGACCACCCGAAAAGACTTTGAGGGCGTAAAAGAAGTTAGGTTCAGGTTGTTTTTTTATGACCACCCGGAAAGACTTTGAAGGCGGTAAAGAAGTTAGGTTCAGGTTATTTTTTTTATGACCACCTGGAAAGACTTTAAGGGCGGAGAAGAAGTTAGGTTCAGGTTGTTTTGTTTATGACCACTCGGAAAGACTTTGAGGGCGGAAAACAAGTTGGGTTTCAGTTATTTTTTTTATGACCACCCGGAAAGCCTGAGGGCGAAAAAAAGTAAGGTTCAGGTTATCTTTTTTATGACCATCCGGAAAGACTTTGAAGGCATAAAAGAAGTTAGGTTCAGGTTATTTTTTTATGACTACCCGGAAAGACTGAGGGCGGAAAAGAATTTAGGTTCAGGTTATTTTTTTATGACCACCAGGTAAGACTTTGAGGGCGTAAAAGAATTTAGGTTCAGGTAATTTTTTTTATGACCACCCGGTGAGACTTTGAGGGCGGAAGAGAATTTAGGTTCAGGTTTTTTTTATGACCACCCGGAAAGACTTTGAGGGCGGAAAAAAGGTGTAGTTCAGGTTATTTATTTTTAAACTTTGTATAACGAACGAATATACGCAATGTACGAAGACTATTATGATTCACAGCCTCTTCAAATAACAGTGAAAAATGACAGTAACGGCAATAGGTGGTAGGTGGGTAAAAAATATATTTTGAAATACTTACACCTTGAGTCTTAGAGCATTTAACCAACAGGAGATGATGTGAACACAAACCAGTATGAGCGTTGATTTCGTACCTTTGACAGAGAGAAATGCCTGTAAGTGGCTTTTACCTTTGGTGAAGTGCTCTAAACCGTGGAGTAAAAAAATAAAATACTTTGTCTATTGTTTGTAAATACGTAAATCAACGCTGTCAACTCCGAGTAATAAATTAATAGGATTTAACTAAAGTTAAGAATTAAAAACTGAGGATCAGAAAAAAAAAACTACAATTTGTAATGCCACTCAAGAGCGAATCTCTGCGGCAACGTACATTGCCATTGGCATTGCTTAGCTTTTGGCCAGCCCTTAATTAAAAAAAAAATAAAAAAAAAAAACTTAAAAATGTACTTATAATAGGTTTGTAAAATGATGTTTTTGTCAAGATAGTTATTTGATGAAATGAAACTTTATAAAATAAAAGTTTTATACTCGATACATTGGTAGAGTAAAACATTTATAAAAAAAAAATTGTGAAATGAAACGTTTTTAAAATAACGAGTTTGTAAAATAAAACATTTTTAAAAGGTATAGTTTTTAAAGTGATGGTTTGTGAAAGGTTATTTTGGTGAAAAATTAGTGAACCAAAGGTTTATATTCCGTTTCATCTATTCTATCTAGGAAATACAGTCTAAATCACCTCTCTGGGGTTTCACTGATCGACGCGGCATTGGACAGAGTCCTGTTGGGAGGCGGGGAGGGCTTCTTGAAGAGAAATTGTTTCATCCTCCGGAAGGAGCGGCTGAGGCCGGGCCGCGGGATCAGCGCCGGCTCGCTCGTAAGACTCTCCGTCTCGATGTCCTTGTCTATGCTACTGGGGTGGTTGGAGATCGTAGGAGCCTCCACTTGCTGGAATTTGACAGTTTTGTCAAACTAAAAACTTCCATTATCAATTAAATATTTTTTTTGTCGGATTTTATTGAAACTTTCATCTCTCTCACTTGATGGGTTTCGAAAAAAGGTTTTATAATATACGTATATTGGCGCACTAGCAAAAAAATATGAATCTAATGATAACAATCAATCATTTCCTGAAATTTGTCCAGCCATTTAATAATAAAGAAGGAACATTGAAAAATATGAATGTAATGACAACGTACAATCATTCCACGAAATCGGTCTAGTCATACGAAGAAACATTGATACGAATCGTATAGGTGAAATAACTATTAGCTTCTTTTTTTTAAAGAGGAGACTTACGACCCCAGTTTCGACTTCGATGCGGCGGTCGGCGTTACAGTCGACGATGACGAAGACCAGCAGGAGCAGATTGGCCACGAACAGAACCACCAGTCTCGAGTACAGCAGCACCATCACCCACGACGCCCACTGCGTGTCCAGATCGGCGCCCGCCAGCCCGCTTGCCACACCGTTCACAAACTCCATAATGTCTGATAACGTCTGCAACATACAAATTCACCCAAATATAACCCAAGTATGCAAGGCGGTTGCACTTGTCCTATAGCTTTTTTATACCAGAATCAATCGGGTGATGTATTTCACTATTATATTTTTTATGGTGGAAGAAACTCGTTGAAGGGGAATTTTCTGTTTAAAAATTTTCCTCGTATCTTTCAAACACGTGGGCGGATTTCCATAAAGGTATCGCTAGATTCATTTGGACAATCCAAGTGTTTTTAGGTAGGTGCTTAAGTGCCGGTAGTACGGCTCCTTGTCCTAACATAAATCGATTTTATGGTCCCATCCGGAAGAAAGCATGAAACTTGGCATAAATGTAGCTTTCTTAAATGTACTTTAATATAGATATGGAAACACTTCGAGAAATGAATGTTTCCCCCCTTTTATGTTCCAAATCGAGCATTTTCTCATTTTTCAACCGACTTCCCAAAAAAGGAGGAGGTTATATGTTTCGATGTATGTATGTTTTTTTTTTATGTATGTTCGCCGATTTCTACGCCTATAGTGGACTGATTTCCGAAATTATTGTTTTAATCGAAAGAGTTTATTCCCAAGTTGGTCCCATTTTAACCACGTCAGAATCTGTTCGGTAATTTTGAAGATACCTAACAAAATTTTCAAATTCAAACATTGGATTATAGAGCAAAAGCCCGCGACAGCATGCCCTTCCTTATTTTATGAAAACTCAAGATTCTCTATGCATGTCCCCAACACAGAAATAGCGATTAGCGACTATAAAAGTTGGATCATGATTGCTTAGGCAGATAATTTGTAGCAATCATATTTAAAGTGATAGCCCAATTTCCTCAAAGTAAAAGTTTTTTTTAAGATTTTATTTCGAATAATATGAGAAATCATGACATCCATTGCCAAGCAACTGGTGCAGAAACAAACCCCTGCCAGACATTGTAACTTTACTAAATTATAGTTATATTTGTTTTATTACAAAATCTGAATTTTATGTTACTTTGGGAGGCCCCAAGGGTGCTTTTTATACCTATAATCATCCTTGCTAGCCATATTACCTGCATAGGCAACTAAGATCCAAACTTCACACCTAGTCGCTAATAGTTTTAAACCGTATATACCACGCAGAGAAACATTCAGCATTTTTAAAATAAGGAGGGTTTGGTCGTCGCGGGCTTTCGGTCTATTTATGTGCCAAAAATAATAGACAATTTGACATGTTCTGACATTTCATATCAAACTGACATAAAAAGTTTCGAATTCTTAATTCTTTATTGTCGGCCAGAAGAAAAGTTTAAGTTTTTATTTAAGAAAATATGTGTATAAGCACTAAAAATGATAAAATAAAACTTTTTTCCAAAAAAAATGAACCGACTTCCAACATAAAACTTAAAATCATGAAATAACAATATAGAAAAATGTATTGGCATGCTACCTACTGAATGAGGTGAAGTCGGTGCCGATAAAATTTAATAATCTAAATTTACATTAGAATCGTGTATGCATATATATATATATATATAAAATGCCTAGCTAAACAATTACATAACACCCTTACAATTACATAGTCCTGCACTTGGCACCGACTTCACCTCATTCAGTAGGTAGCATGCCAATACATTTTTCTATATTGTTATTTCATGATTTTAAGTTTTATGTTGGAAGTCGGTTCATTTTTTTTGGAAAAAAGTTTTATTATGAAAACGGCAATAGCTACTTACGCAAAAACTGTCAAAGACCAATAAATCATTAAATTCATTTCTCAAAGTGTTTCTATATCAATATTAAAATAGATAGGTATATAAAAACTACATTCATGCCAAGTTTTATGCTTTCTTCCGGATGGGATCGTATTTCAAGTTAAGGACCCTAACTACGGGGTATAAAATTAAAGGGCTTATCATTAGGATTTCAAAAAATAGCATATATTTCATGTCCTACGAGGTTTTAAGTTTTTTTTAAATTTATGACTTGTTTTAGCTACGGTAAACAGTTTTACTTTTGTATTATAAGTAAAAAAAAAAAACAATATTTTAGGTACTTACCCTAGTTTGAAAGGAATCGTTAGCGTATATGACGGTAGCCACTAAGTCTAGTGCGCAAATGGCTAAGGTCGTGATGACCCACGGAATCCGCACAATCTTCCTTCGATCGTTTTTTGCACCTCCCACTGGAAAATGATAAAACTTAAGTTCTACAGCTATCAGACAGTTCTTTAGAGCAGTAGATGAATAAAAAACAAAACATGAAACTCACTGATAATAAAGACGCTTGAAATAATCCATAGGATACTGAGCGCCAAGCCTGTGCAGTTTATGATGAGTGTTCGGAATACTGGCATTGACTCCTGGGTCACCAGCACGAACGCTTGGTCTGTAATGCTATCAATAGCTTCGCCGATGTTGATTCTTACACCGCATGGGCCTGGGTCTGTAAGCAATTTCATCATAGCCATTTTACTGTCCCTACTATTGGGGCACTGGCCTTCCTTATGGATGGTTAAGGAGGATGGGCAGTGCGTGACCCACCACGCGGGCCCAATGCGAATACGACGTGCGAATACAGACGGGACCAACGGCTAAGCATGCCTTCCGCAATACAATAAATTCATAATCTGAAAATTATATTGTCAAAATTGATTTAAGTACTTATCTGCCATTGTTACTTATTGTTAAAAGTTTCTAAAAATTAGATTAAAATGGAGTTAACGATAAAAAAATAACGTTAAGTCGTTTATTTTGAAAAGATTGACAACTTGCAGATTGATTTGCTCCTGCTGAAGGAGAATAAAAAACATTTTTAGTGTGGTGACAAACTTACTGTGAAAGTACAATATCCGGATGTAAAGTAGAAGCGGGAGCCCTCTCATAAAGTCGATCACGCAGAAATATTGCGCCAGGCCCAAGGCGGTTAAGAACAGTTGGCCCAGAGCTTGTAACTATGACAAAAATAAATACATGAGTACAATAATAGTCAAAAATCATCTCAGGGCCGGATTTAGTGATCTGGAGCCCTATTTGGCCCTGGAGAACGTAAGCGTTAAACCGAACGCAAAATGAAAATTCTAATAGACTCCATCTTTATCCGTATCCGGTTGTCTATGTCATTCAAGATTTTGACGTAAAAAACGTTCGACTACCAAATCATACGAAAACTAGACCACTCGCTGCGAATTATTCGACAAAGACAATTCAAAAATACGGAATAATTGATATCTAACATCGAGATAATTGCGATCTAATGAAAGATCATTTGGCTCACGCTTTTTTGGTGAGTCACACTTTCAAAAAGGCTGGAGGCTCAGGGATAACAAAGAAGCAAAGGCCCGATAAAATTAATTTAGCAAAAAAATTGTAATTTTTTTCCCGTGAGTCTTAAAATTTATTTCAACAAATAAATTTATTTTGACCAGGTTATAATATAGTATTTTCGATAAAAATGCAAAAAAAATATCTGCTGTAGTGATATCTAACCCCTCTTTTCTAGGCTCCAGGCCCGACACCTGGCTTCCCCTAAATACTAATAATACCTGGCTTCCCCTAAGGCTATGCGTGGGAAAATGGTAAAAAAGTTGATGATGTAATTTTTTTTTTAAATATCAGATTTGGCTGTAACTTTTTTATATAACATACTACAACAACTTAAGAACGTTTTGGTAGTTAATTTCTGTGTCTACGCATTTGTTAGTTTTGAACCGTGGTGCCGCCGCTTATCGCTCATTGAAGAGTGTCGTAATAATAGATATCGGACATAGCTTTAGCGTCTCACTATTTTCTCAGCGTTTTGTGACGATAATGTGATAAGATTAGATAGTCTACAGGAATTCCTTAATCTTATTGCAATGTGCAGATACAGCAGGTCCATTTTTTAAACAAATGAGAACCTAAATTACCCACCTACATACATTGCTTTATGATTTCCTTGAACGATCCTTGGTATGGCATAATGCGAACGTAGCTTCTTTCCATTATATCTTTTCTCATATTTTTAGGGTTCTGTACCTCATTAGGCAAAACCGGAACCCTTATAAGATCACTTTGTTGTCCGTCTGTCTGTCAAACATTTTTTCTTAGTAACGCTTAAAGTTGTTAAGTTGAAATTAATATCAAATACTCGGATCTTCGGTCTAAAAATAATAAAAATTATACATGAACGCGATCAGAAGATATTATCGTATATATTGCGGACTTTCGCATATTTTGCGATTACAGATGGGAATCCAAACCTATGGCGTCCCAAGTAACATTTTAGGTTTGAAAAAGATTTTAAAAAGGTTCTAGAACCTTTGTATAGAAATCTACTCGTAAGTCTTAATAGGCTTAATAACTTTATGCCTCCTGTGTGCAAAAAGGGCCCACGTTTTAGAACCTTTTCGAAAGCTACAGCAAAACCTATAGTTCTAATCAGAATACCTCAATTTAACGTTAATATAACCTTGCATAGACAGCTTTTAAAGTTATAAATTAATCTTGGATGTAACTCTATGACAACTTAAAACCTTTTTGATAGACTTGAATAAATGCCTTTTAATAAATGCCTTTTAATAAATGCCTTTTCAAGAATCCCGGGTTTTAAAATGTTTCTGTTTAAGATATTTTTACACAAAACACCAATCGTGGATTTAAATACTTCATTTATAAATGGAGATTTCCTAGCTGTCATGTAACAAGTTTTAAAATGGCGAGATATGAATGATGTATTCATAACAAAATAATTAGGAGCTTTTTGAAGTCAGGCAATATTAAAAAAATATTGCGACTGGTACTTTATTGTGAAATGTTAGGATAATTTACTGGTTACTTATACGAGACGGGCCTTTCGAAAGTTAAACATTTTGAAGATATTTTAATGCAATATGAGTATAAAATAAGTTGGTTGGTGGCAAATCGTATTAGAAATAAAACTTTTATTCAAAGAAAAAGCATAATATATTAAATCGTACAGCATACGTACTTAATATTGCCTTTTGGATAAAATATTGCTATTTGCTCCAAAAATTTTAATTATTCAGTAAAAAAATATGGCTGTCGTTAACAAATTACTAGAGAGCATTTTAATTAACCTTTTCAGGATTGTAACAGCTACAAGCTTTCAATGTTTGCCGAGTTAGGAGCTAAGGGTTATATCGCAGAGCTAGTTATAACGACTAAGCTATTTTCGCAGCTCTAAGGTTATCGCCAGGAGTAGTTCAAGACTTACCAGTCGCGAAAACAACCGCTGAGCACTTTTAATTGCTTATAAGATTTAGTTGTAAAAGGCGAATCATCTGTGTCGGTTCATCTTGCTATTAGTGTTGCCGGACTATCGATAGTTTGACTATTGATTGTTTGTTAAAATATAAGTGTCAATAGTAGTCAATAGTATGAATACTATCGATAGTATTTATTAGAAAGCATCAATAGTATCGAAAGGCAATACTATCGATAGTATCGATAGTTTTGGATATCATCAATAGTATTGCAAACTATTGACTATCGACACTATCGACGTTATCGATAGGCCTTTCGATAGTGTGACTATTTTTAAAGGTCACTATACTATTGACAATACTATCGATAGTCAACACTATTGGTACAACACTATCTTTCAATCGTTATTGTTGCTTTGAAGTCGGGGAGACAACTGATATTTTTTGAGGATGCCTTTAAAGCTTTAGAATATTCTTGAAGTACTTTAATTATGCCTTCAGCTTATAAACAATATCTTATTGGTTTGGTTTTTTACCAAGCAGTCAAAATTTGTTTGCCTGGACAACTAAATACAGCCTAAAGGTTTAAGACGAGGTCCAAACTGAGCTGCAAAAAACAAAATTCATATGCGCTTAACCGCGCCGTGTGAGAGTTGGAGTGACTTCCAACGGCCCCGGCGGCCTACCCCGAGACGGGGCCGTTGGAAAAAAAATTTCCAACGGCCCCGGCGGGCCCGGATTTTGGGTTGACGGGGCCGTTAAAAAAAAAATTACCAACGGCCCCGGTGTGCTTTTTAAATGGGACCGATAGCATAAAAAAAATATAGCATACGCTCCGGTAGTGTTTAGGGGGGGAAATTGTGTATTTTGTAGACTTTAAATATGAAAAGAAATTAAAAAAAGAGTTTGTATGTATTATTAAGGTCGACTGTTAGATAATTCTTCTGCATTAAGTCCACCTATTGTGCCATACATTGTGTTTGTACAACAAAGGTTAAATAAATAAATATTATTGTTATCTTAATACCTGTACTATTATGTATTCTGTGTCATGATATAAAACAAACATCATGTATTTTATTTTCTTATATATATGATTGTTGATACCGAGTTGATATTTATTTTTTATCAACAATAAAAACTGATTGTTACATACAAACTCTTTTTTTAATTTCATTTCATATTTAAGGTCTACAAAATAATACACAATTTCCCCCCCTTTAAACTCTACCGGAGCGTATGCTTTAAATTTTTTATGCTATCCGTCCCATTTAAAAAACACGCCGGGGCCGTTGGTAATTTTTTTTTCCAACGGCCCCGTCAACGCAAAATCCGGGCCCGCCGGGGCCGTTGGAAATTTTTTTTCCAACGGCCCCGTCACCGGGGCAGGCCCGCCGGGGCCGTTGGAAGTCACTCGAGAGTTGCAATAAGATAGTTTTTTGCACAACACAATGTTCTACTTTCGTTGGCAGGATCGAACAGATTTTGTACCGATTTAACAACTATTTCTCAAATATCTTTAAAAATATTAGTCTTAAAACAAAAGTGCTCGTTTAAAACTTTAATATAGTATATATATTAACTAATTATATAAAAATATATATATGTTATCGCTAAAAATTGTAAGTTCCATGACTTGAAAGCTGAAATTTTTTCTAAATTTTCGGTGCCTTTATAAATTAATTAAGCCGAAAATATGAATTTTTATTAAAAAGTACACGATTGAAACCTTAATAAACATCATAATCTATATCCTGTATTATTTTTCCACTTCGTAATTAAACTCTAATTGGGAAAATTTCTTCATGAAAAATTACAATTTTTTCGAATATGTGCTAAGTACGACATGGCCTTAAGGTTAAGTTTTAGAAATTACTTATAGGCGAGTTCAACATTCCATAATTTTATAGTTATATCAAACCTAAAATTTAAACATAATTTTAACATAATGCTAGTTTTTCCAGAACTTAATCAGGAGTATACGACAACTATAAGATCCTAAGACTTAATGCTCTTGAAACACGAGTCAAAATTACTTTAATTTAAACTCTTTTTCGCGGCTTAAAGGTTGTAGTAATAAACAAATAGTTTTAAGACTTATTAATCATTCTCAAATACTTTTTACTACCAGATAGCATAGCAATAACCTTCTTACGACCATTTTTGAACCTAAAGGCATTTTTTACAACCTAGACCCGAATCAAATGTTACTTGGGGTACTTCCCGTAGACCTAAAATTATGAAATTTGGCAAAAAGCTCGAATAGTACTTGTGCAGTAATAAATCTGAAAATTGTAAACATGTTCTTGGAAGTCTATATAATAGTGTTAAAAACTTATTTTTGCGCTCAACGCAATCCTAGGGATCGAAGTGCAAAGTAAGTTGGTTTTTGACACTCGTTCTTGTTGGTCTTAGAGCTATAATATGAGATGTTTTGAGTTTACGGAACCCTTGGTACTTGGTCGTTGGCCGGTTATTTTTAGAATTTCCTCATCCGTGAGAACTTTTTACCCCAGAACCAGAAAATGACCACGTATGAGAATCCTAATCACAATTGACATCGTGAAGTTGGTCATACATTGATAAATCATCAGATAAATTAGAGCGTCCAATGTAGGATAAGAAATATCGTTAAAGTATTCGTCATACATTGAGTATGTTTCACGTTATCTATTAGCGGCTGCGCAAGTATTAAACTCCAATTCTAGATGTTATATTTACACAGTTACCCTATTTTCTTTAAATTAAATGTAGGAAATGAAAATGAAATGCTAAAATTTGACGAAGCAACTGTGAAAATCAACACACGAAACTCGAGCACCTTCACAGTAGCACAACAGTAGTGTTTTCACTTCTTACCTATGGTCCATTTATTCATAATTGTCCTATTATGTAAACAATCTTGACAGTACTTTTTTTTGTAATTTTGTTAAAAATAAATCAAATATTAGTTCAAACCTAAACATTCTAAAGTAAAACATTTATTAACCACGAAAGTAATTTCCTAAAAAGTCTATTTTTAACCGACTTCCCAAAAAAGAAGGAGATAATATGTTTCGATGTATGTATGTTTTTTTTTATGTATGTTCGCCGATTTCTCCGCCTATGGTGGACTGATTTCCGAAATTATTTTTTTATTTGACACAGACTAATCCCAATTTGGTTCCATTTTAACCACGTCAGAATATGTTCGGTAATTTTAAAGATACCTAACACAATATTAAAATACTAACATTGGATTATAGAGCAAAAGGCCGCGGCAGCATACCCTTCGTTATTTTATGAAAACTAAAGATTCTCTTTGCATGTCCCAACATAGAAATGGCGATTATCGACTTAATAGTTGCATCATGATATTGCATTGTTGTACTTAGGCAGATAATATGTAGCAATCGTATTTAATGTGGTAGCTCAATTTCCTCAGAGTAAAAGTTTTTTTAAAGATTTTATTCCGAATAATATTAGAAATCATGCCATCAATTGACAAGCAATTGGTGCGATTATAAACCCCTGCCAGTTAAAACCTAAATTATAGTTATATTTGTTTTAAAAGCTGAATTTAATGTTGCTTTGAGAGGTCCCCAAGGGTGCTGTTACCTATAAAAATCACTTTTGCTATCCATATTACCTGCATAAGCAACTAAGATCTAAACTGCATGCCTAGTCGCTATTTATTTTACCCGTATGTCCCACACAGAGAAACATTCAGTATTTTTAAAATAAGAAAGGTTTGGTCGTCGCGGGCTCTTGGTCTATTTATGTGCCAAAAATAATGGAATTCTGACATGTTTTGACATTTCAAATCATACAAATGACAAAAATGACAAAAAAGTTTCAATTTCTTAATTTTCGGCCAGTGATAAAATAAGTTTAAGTTTTCATGACAACAAAATTAATGAAAATAGGTATTATAGGTGCACTAAAAAGGATAAAAGAATTTTTATTTCCAAAAAAATGAACCGACTTCCATCATAAAACTTAAAATCATGAAATAACATAAAGGCAGATTTATCAAAAAGAAAGAAAAATGTATTGGCATGCCACCTACTGAACGAGGTGAAGTCGGTGCCAAATTAAAAAAAAATAAATAATCTAAATTAACATTAGAATCATGTAGTATAAATAAAATGCCTAACTAAACAATTACATTAATATCCTTACTCCTGCACTTGGCACCGACTTCACCTCGTTCAGAAAGGTGGCATGCCAATACATTTTTCTTTCTTTTTGATAAATCTGCCTTCATTTTTTTGGAATTTTTTTTTATAATTTATATTGTTGTAAAATCATAAAAGACTTGTTTACATAATAGAACTATTATGAATAAATGGTCTTTACTTAAGAAGTGAGAACACTATTGTGAAGGTGAAGGAAGTGAGAACACTACATTAAATTGAATGAAATCCTTTAGTCTTGTTATTCATAATTAGTAATCAAACACTTTAAAACTATTTATCTGTTTTATCTATCTTCCCAATATTTGTCATTAAAATAACGCAACAAAACATATTTTAACTAAACAGTGTTAAATAAGTGTATGAGTAGTTTAATCGCGAATTTAGCTAACATTCATCTGTTACCGATGTTTACACTGATGCCGAATTTTTATCAGTGATAGAAAAGTGTGAAGTGGTAAATATCAGATATTGTAAACTATTGACAACATTATCTCTGCGCGTGTCCCGGTTCTGATACCATGAGAACTTTTATAGGTACCTACTTACTGGGAACCACAATCGTATACACTATTATGTATTTGGGACCCACCCGAGTAATTTTTTTTATTTTTATATATATATTTTATTATTGACTGTATATAATCTATGTACATATTGTTATACCTGTATTAAAAAAAGAGAGAATCCTACTAATCCTATCCTATTAATATTATACATGCGAAGTGTGCGAAAGTTTGGATGTGAGTTTGTGAGGATGTTTAATACTCAATCACGCAAAATCTATTGGATGGATTTCGATGAAATTTGGTAGGTATACGGGTTGAAAAATACTGGGAATAGCACATAGGGTCCTTTTTTATCCCGAAATGTACACGGAAGCACAGAATTAATATAAGTACACGGAAGCTAAGTCCCGGGTCGCGGCTAGTATAAGTATAAAAAACCCCCGCTGCGCTGGCATAACAGGCGACCAAGGCTGTTGAGTTACTTTTGGCATTTCATCTCATCACTAAAAAAATTGCTACTGAACTATAGAACATCATAATTTAGCAGCACAAAAAAACTCGCTTTGCGTGTCAATAAAGAGAGAATAAATAAGTAATAATAACGTCAATAAAGCAAATCTAATTTAAACCACACATCATTACGATATACAATTGCAGGTTATTTCTGCCTATCCTGCACATAAAACAATAGTATAAAAACATGGAATGAGTAAAGTTAACATTCGCCAAGGTAATACGTAAAAAGAAAATCGCACTTACCAATGTGACTACACCCGCTGTTACCATAACTTTATTTCTGATCATGGTGGTAGTTGCGAGGTTTACCAAACGAGGGTGAACCGGCCCTAAGTCCCGAGCACTTCCACCTGTGTGCTATCCGCCAACAAGAGACCATCACACTGAATTCACCTGAATGCCGATCGAATCGAGATACTCAGATAAATGATAAGAGTTCGATTCGGTATTGAATTTTTCATCCATGTAGTACGAAAGATGAAACAAAAATATACTTATTGAAAAAGTTTTTTTATGTAAGTAGATATCTACGGAAAATAACACCCTACCTGGTAACATGCTTGTAAATATATTGGGTAGGACCACTACAGTGACCACATTTTTACGACCTTAATGATGAATTAATAAATATCAATCCACACGTATCCATCATCCATAGGTATACCCACAAGACAATATAAATCAGATCTCAGTCCTAACCATTCATCACTGAGATACGAATAATTAGCAATAATGTCAATTCTCACACAATCGCAAGGTGCTGCTAAATGTCATCAGCTATATATAAAGCTGATTTGCAAAGCAGATAGACATATCTTTAAGGAATATACCAGTGGATCCTGACATCATGAACATCTTTGTCAGTAACATTCAATTTTATTTTTACTTATATAATATTTATTAGTTACTTTATCTATTTATAAGCTACAGATATTTTTAAAACATCATTCAATAACAATACATATGTACTACTTAAATTCCTACACAATATTATAATGTGTAGGTTAGTACAAATTATATCCGGAAAAATATTTCCTTTCCAGCTATTTATAGTGACTGTTACTATATATGCAGCCGCAAGTTTCTGCCAGGAAAATGAAGCCGTCAGTAATACTACTGACCCAAATAATGACATGTAAGTACCTACATATTTTATTATAGTAAGTACAAGTAAAGTACGTAATCTTAGGTGGTCATTTGTTTGTTATAGTAGTATTGTGAACTGTCGTCCTTGACTGAAACTATTTACCAACAGTTAATTAATTTCAGAAACCACATTTTCAGGTACGTCATACATGCCATGGTGTATCAAGTTGGTATAGTATCCAATAATACTGACGACGACGATGCTCTAAACGGGACTATGTAAGAATAAACATCTAATGATATACCAATAGCCTTTTAACAAACGTGGCCCGATTTTATAAAAAAAATAACGAAATTCTTTAGGGGTTTTAAGGGGCATTTAATAATTCTTCATACTAAATCAAACAGTTTTTTTTTGTTTGCAGGGGAAATCAGGAAGCCATAACATTATATCGCACAAACGGTACAAACATAGATTTGAGCAAAATAAGTTCGCCTCTGGTAACTAATGTAACAGCACAGAGTCTCGTAGGAGTAGCTCCGAAGTTTGATGACAATTCTCAACATGAAACGCATCAGTTACCTTGGTCCGCTTTCGAAAACATAGCAAATCAAAAACAGGGGTTCGCAGGATCATCAGGTTAGTTGATATGAACTGATTACCATTAAATTACTTCCGAGGCCCGGAAAATCTCGGAAGAGATTATGTGGCATCGTACATAAAGAAAAATTGATGTATTTTTATATTGTATTAAATAATATTAATAATATTATTAATATTTCTGAGAAATTTTCAAGAAATTTTTCGCTGTTTTTTTGAAAATTTCGGGAATAGCATATAACCAGCATATAACGTATAGCACTTGCTACCATGTCACTCTTTTCTCATGTCTTACCAAATATATGTTTTTTTTTTTTTTCTATTAAATAAATAAATAAAAAACTTTTTTCCAAAAAATGAACCGACTTCCACCATAAAACTTAAAATCATGAAATAACAATAAGGAAAAATGTATTAGCATGCTACCTACTGAATGAGGTGAAGTCGGTGCCAAGTGCAGGAGTAAGGGTGTTATGTAATTGTTCAACTAAGCATTTTTTATACATATATATATCCTGATTCTAATGTTAATTTAGCTTATTTAATTTTCAATTTGGCACCGACTTCACCTCATTCAGTAGGTAGCATGCTAATACATTTTTCTTTATTGTTATTTCATGATTTTAAGTTTTATGGTGGAAGTCGGTTCATTTTTTTGGAAAAAGTTTTATTTTATCATTTTTAGTGCTTACCTACTTTCTTTATTACAAACTTAAACTTTTCGTTCACTGGCCGAAAATAAAGAATTAAGAATTTGAAACTTTTTATGTCAGTTTGATTTGAAGTATCAGAACATGTCAAACTGTGTATTATTTTTGGCACATAAATAGACCGAGAGCCAGCGATGACCAAACCTTCCTTATTTTCAAAATGCTGAATGTTTCTTTGCGTGGTATATACGGGTAAAAATATTAGCGACTAGGTATTAAGTTTGGATCTTAGTTGCTTATGTAGGTAATATTTTATAGCAAGGATGATTTTTATAGGTAAGAAAAGCACTCTTGCGGCCTCCCAAAGTAACATTAAAGCTTTCATAATAAAACAAATATTACTATATCTTAGTAAAGTTACAATGTCTAGCAGGGGTTTATATCTGCACCAATTGCCTGGTAATGGATAGCGTGATTTCTAATATTATTAGGAATAAAATATTTAAAAAACTTTACTTTGAGGAAATTGAGCTACCACTTTAAACATCTACAAATAATCTGCCTCAGTAATCATGATCCAACTGTTATAGTCGCTAATCGCTATTTCTATGCTGGGAACATACACAGAAAATCTTGAGTTTCAATAAAATAAGGAAGGGCATGCTGTCGCGGGCTTTTGCTCTATAATGCATTGTTGGTATTTTTATTTTTTGTTAGGTATCTTTAAAATTACCGAGCAGATTCTGACATGGTTAAAATGGGACCAACTTGGGAATACACCATTACGAATAAAAAAACAATTTCGGAAATCAGTCCACTGTAGGCGGAGAAATCGGCGAACATACATAAAAAAACATACATACATCGAAACATATAACCTCCTCCTTTTTTGGGAAGTCGGTTGAAAAGAAATGATTTTAAGTTAGTTAGTAGGGGGTAATTTTCGGAATTACTAAACCGATTTCAAAAATTCTTTCACCAATAAAAAGCTACGTTATACCTGAGTGAAATAGGCTGTGCACAATTTATGTATGTACATATAATTTATGTATATAATTTATGTAAGCTTATATTTAAGTACTAGCTTTTGCCCGCGGCTTCGCCTGCGTGAATTTCCCACGGGAACAGTGCTTTTACCCGGGATGAAAGGTAGTCTATGACCTTCTCAATACTTCTAACTGTGTATGCGAAATTTCAAGAAGATTGGTTTAGTAGATAAAACGTGAAGAGGAAACAAACAAACAAACTGACTTTCGCATTTATAATATTAGTTAGGATTAGGATTAGAAGACTATACTATAGATTAGCAAAGTATTTTCAGATGCGACCCAATGGACTGCAGCCGATAGCCATAAAGATCGTATAGTGACTAGAGACACATCAGGCAACGTTGCTGAGAAAGTGAATAAATCTTGGGAGAAAGACTTCAAATCTCCGTTCAAACGTGACGTCCTGACAGATGGAAATAACTCAGTGAAAATTTTAAGAGGAACGGCAGAGATCCCGGCGGAAGCCGGAGTGCAGTCTTTAGCTTTACCTCCACTTCTAACCCTAAACAACAACTTTTCTGATATTCCTGTGCCAATACCCAATACTTCGGTGGTACATTATGCTAAAATAAATACACTAGTACATGGTCCGTGAAGTTATGTTTGAATACCTATAGAATAAAATTTACATAATTAATTAAATAAGAAAAATAATTAAAAATTTGGCATGCTTTTAATACTTATTATTATTTTATTCGTGCTCGTTTATGTAAATATAATAAATGTATTGTGAAAAAATATTCTTTGTAAATAACATACTAAAGTGTAGGAACTTGCGAGCAATGCGCATGCGCGAATTAGTTTCAGTTTCAGAATGTGATCGATGGTTTGAGCAGCAAAAGATTGCACACAACCAATAGTTTTTGTTTAGTTTTAAACAAACTTTAATTTAATCAATAAACAATATTTTGGATTTATTGGATTTATTCAGTATTTTAAGCAAAACTAGAATGGTCGGCATTTGTTACAATTACGCATGCGTGAACAAGTCGTAATGATTAGACGCGCCCTGGCGGACCTCGCGCCGCATGGTTGTCAAATAAATAAAAATCATGGAATTATAACAATATTTAGCGTGGTTAGAGCTTCTAGCGTATTAATTAATATAAAATAATTGGTAGATAAAGATCAGCGGCATGAGCTCACCCAAGTTAAGTGAAAGATGTCCAAGTAGTATGAGTAATGGGAAAAAACTTCTTAGCAATGACTCGAAAGAAGATTCCCTTGATAACTCAGTAAGTATTTATTGTGTAGCCTATGTCAAATGTCTCATTATACATACCGATAACACCATTCATAATTGTTTTTTTTTTGTTTATAGATTCGCGAATCTGTTAAATCAGAAAGACCAGGAAAAGGCGAGGAGGATTGGAGGAGGCGAACTATTATTGTGGAAAAGAAAAATGGAAGCTACGGATTTACATTGCAGAGTTACGGCATACATTACAAAAAGGTAAGTAGCTTATCGAATTAAATTATATCTTAGGCATTTTAAAGGAATGAATATCTAAGCTTCAGCGAAATATCAGTTTAATTTAAGCCCAGCGATTTAATAAAATGTAGGTATCTAAAACCCAGGCGAAATAGAAAATATTTTTAAAATAGGTAGGTACCTAAGAAATTGAAAAAAAATTACCAGCACGAAAAAATAAGGTGCGAAAATGCTATCTTATACCTGTATTTTATTGAAAATTCGTTGTGACTATAGATAAATATGCGGATACAATGGCGAATACATAATACATTAGATACTCATCTATATATGCAATAACTAATCGAGTGACCCTATTTGAATAATTTCTAACTGCTCGAAAACTTAAGCTTAAAATATATGTCGGAAGAACACATCAACATCAGAATAATCAGATCATGGGTTCAGGGGGCCGAGCTCATAAATGGATGACCAGAGCGGTAAACACAGTACAGGTACTTTAACAATGGGTTCACGTGAAAACACATGTGGGCACAAAACTCAGTTCGAATATTTTAACTGTTAGGATGAGGTTATTTCCAAAATAACATGCACAGCTTTTAATAGACAGGGTAAACAACTCCAATCTCAAGTTACAGCCCAAAGCATTCAGGGATTCATCAGATATTAACGGATTAAGAAATCATCTTGCACTAACCTCTCATTTGGTCCACGTGTCACGGCTAGAGTCCAACCCTAACCTACTCACGGCAAGGGTCCGTGCCCCACCACGCACGGATCAATCCATTTTAACCAGTGAGTTTTACTTTGAGTGGTCTTCCGTGCTAACTAGCCAGACACAATTTAACCATCAAAACTGTTCAACAACGAAGATCTCCAATATCTCGCTGATAACACCATCACTCATAATCAAATCGTTACATGAATTAAGTAACACGACAATAACACTATTCTATCACTAACTACATAGTTACAGAGAACTCAACACAACCGAAAGACCACACCGTACCGCGCTATCAAGAAGACTGCCCTGCTATAATGTCATATCGATCGCACGTTGGTTTTATTTAAAAGTGGGGGTGACTCTATCACATTTCCGACGCATACCGTCTTGAAAACTGTTTAAAACCATTGATTAACTAACAAAATAAACCACAGTTAATTTAACTAATGTAAACGCTCCGACATAAAAATTTAAATACTGTTAATCTTCTTCTGTTATATAAAATAGTTAATGACTTATTTTTACGATCACCGCAGAGACGATACTACTGAACGTATTGACTTGAAATTTTGCGTATAAGTTTATTGTATAGCGTAGGTAAGCACTAAGGAAGGAATTTTGGAAATTCAACCCCTAATAAAATGGGGTTCCAAGTTTGTATGAAACTTCGCCATTTTTGACGCGAGACGTATGAAACCTTACATTTACGTTATTGGTTCATAACATATAACGATGCAATCACTGGTTTTTACCAGACTGACCAAAAAAGGAATGTTATGTTTTCAGGGTTCATATATGTATGTTATGTATGTAAGTTTCTTTATTACACTATAACTCCTGAACGGCTTAACAGATTTTGATGTGAGAGGTATTGTTAGATTCCTTTTTTTCCTCCGATTGACATAAACTATGTGAGTTGTCAGTCGTATTTTTTATTTTGAAATAATTAGCTTGTTGAAAGTTGTACCTCTAAAAGCGTAAAACCGTATAAATAAAACAGATTGGGAAATCAACGCAGATACGAAACCGCTGAACTTAATACCTTCAAATTTTGCATAGCATAAATGAGCACTAAAAAAGGAATTTTGGAAATTCAACTCCTAAAGGGGAAACAAGATAAAATTGGGATTGGTACCATATGAATACATTCCGCGGGACACGGAATAAACAAATGGCTGAAATTTTGAGTACAGGAGTTAGGTTACTACAATTTGGTTGGAAGCCAAAAAGATTTTTTATCTAAGCGAAATTCACGCAAGCGAAGCCGCGGGTAGCAGCTAGTAGTTATATATATATGTATACAATACATAGTAACGTACATATTATCACGCCTTTTTCCCGTGTGAATAGACATGATTACTGACTTGCACTTTGAGTCAAATTTTAATAAATGAAACACTCGCTTTGTTTCTTTCTCAGGAACAAGAGATAGAGGTGATAACGTACGTGGATCATGTGGAGGCGGATGGCCCGGCTGCGATGGCCGGCATGCGCGAGGGTGACGTCATCCTGGCCATCAACGGCCGCGACGTGGAGCGCGCCGACCATGCCGCCATCGTCGACGCCATCAACGCTTGCGACTCGCGCATGCGCATGGTCGTCATATTTGAAGACTGCGTGCGCAAAGTTGAACTTCATCTCAAATACATCACCCTCCAAAGGGCAATACAATCTAAAATGAGAGAACTAGAACAATTGACATTACGTGAGAGACAACTGTTCGATTCAAACTGGAAAACGCATAGTCTTCCTTCGCAGAAAAAGAAAAACTCTCCTTCAGATATTATATCTGATAGCGAAGAAAATAATGTTGGTGACAATATTACAAATACTTATTGTAGACCTACTCTGTCCAGTGAAAATGTTACAACAGCTAAACCCCCACACGTTCTTATGTATCAGTATTTGGATCCGCGGTACGGTGCGTGTCTAATACAGCCCAGCATGCACGCTGGTAGTTTCGTAATTACTGTCGGTTCTCCACGGAACCGGCGTGACTGCCAACATTATGTGGTAAAAGCTCCAGGGGAATGTCACCGAGTAAACGACAGCTATGGCAATAAGGGCTCTAGTAATAGCAAACAGGCTAAAGTTCATAGAAACAGACATAGCCATAGTTGTGCACCATGTATGCCGAATTATAATAATCAAGATGCGAACAGTTTAGAGGCATATGACCTCGCTAGCCCCTGTTGTGATCCCCATTGCGTTCCCAACGCCAGAAAGAAAACAAGACGGAAGAAAGAGTGTTCAAAAGAACACAAAAGGAAAGAAAAATGCCAGCAAGTCGACAAATCAACTCAGAAACCCGATGGCTGCTCACACAATCGTACGAAGAAAGTTTGTCCATCTGGTCATTGTTCAACTCGTTATCGGTATTTGGCTACAGAATCCACTCAAACTAGCCAATGCAGTTTACAGTCGTATGCCACTAGCAACGCCACAGCGCCGTGTGACAACTCGGCCTCAAGCTACAGCACTTCTTTAAGTAGCGACACGTTATTCTGGGATAATGACCGGTCTGAAAATAAATCTTCACCAAAAGTACAATATCAAAGTTCTCACCAACATGTGAAACCTAAATCTTGGGACAATTTGACTACAAAAGCATTTGGAGGTTACGGATTCGGGTATGGGTACTTAGACACAAGTACGAAGCACTCAAGTCGATCTAAAAGTCATGGACGAAGCCACAGCGGTCGGAGTACACAGAGTCATCACGATTACCAACATCATGGCCAAGAAAAACATGCTCACCGCCAGAGTGCAACGCCTCATCATTACTCGGTATACGCCAGAAGTAACAGCCGCTGTGCTCCTACCAAATCTACAGAAAGCCTCATTGTGGTGCCAAAATACCAACTGGAAAGTAGCGGCTCCGAAACTCGTCTCGCCTGTGATTGCGCCGAGTCTATAGAATATTATCGCCGTGTCAGTATCACAAAGAGCCCAGGAGAATCTCACTCTACGGCCTACTACTCCCAACACTTTATGTACCCTACGCATTCGTACAAGAAGAAAGACACGAACGTTAGCTCAGAAATTACAAGGCTATAATTAGAATTAAGTAAATAAAAAAATGTTTTAATGCTCAATATTAGGCCTAGTAGCTATAATGTCAACCAAATTAGTAAATTTTTTATAAGTGTTGCTTATAAGCTTGTGATACCTCTTTGCGACAACTCAAACGTGCGAGTCGCCAACTGAATAAATCGCCTATTTATTTTCTGTGGGCTCTCACACAGACAGACTCCAATCAACTTTAAGTAATTAGAACAAGAGGAACGGCTAGGTCGACCATAGATTGAGACAGTAACGTTTTGACTGACGAGGTACCAAGCGAGGGTCCCGGCGACTCGGACCGGTGCTCACTCGACCCGCGGGCCTAGTCGCCGGATTTTTAAATCTTATTTATTTTCTTCCGGCGACTGGGACTACTCACAAATTAAAAAAAAAATCTAATGTTCAAATCAAAAAGAGTACAGTCAGGTGAAAAAATGTTTAAGGGAATAATTAAAAAACGGAACTTGATTCAAAAATATCATTTATTTAAGTAAGTATTTTATAGGTATAAAAAGGCATAAAAATCTTTTCCTTTGATTATTGTTTATGTAGTTTAAAATAAAACGCAAAAATCTTGCTACAATAATAAATTATGTGTCGCAAAATCAGTCTTAACAATATTAAATTAAAATAAAAATATCGCCATAAACATAATCAAAAAAATAATCAACATAGGTAGGTAATATCATCATCTGAATTCCGCATCCGAAAACCATAGGTATAAAACCATAACGCCCAGCCTTAATATCAAACACAACAAGATTAATTGAAAACCACTCAAATGCTAAATTTGATATTAAAGTTTCTTTAGATTAGACTAAGAACCAGCAACTTTACGTCATATTTCAGGTTTTTCAATTAAACCCAGAAACATTATTCAAAAAATTCTGAAAAAAAATGTATGAGCTTTCAACACTAAAATGTCGAAAAAATTTCAATTTTTTGTAATTTATCAAACTGAAATATTGTCTAATTAAAATGTGGTTTTTTTTTTATTGCTTTAATAATTTTTTCGCATGACTGTACTTATTGGCTTGAACAATAGTTTTTTTTTTTTAATTTGTGGGTGGTCCCAGTCGCCGGAAGAAAAAAAATAAAATTCAAAAATCCGGCGACTCGGCCCGCGGGTCGAGTGAGCATCGGGCCTAGTCACCGGGATCCTCACCAGGCGACTCCAGCACTTCAGAATTGCCGAGCCGCGAACTATGTTATTCGCAATTATCAAAGAACGTTTTAACCGCTTTCTACTTGTTGTTATATAGTTTAATAATAAATGTAAAATATACATGTAAGTAATTTAATTTATCATCCCTGGGGTTAGACTGGATAATAAGAAAAACCTTTCACTCTAAACCCATATTTACCACCCGAAACCATAAAAAGATGATATTACTATGATATTAATATTATGAGTAATAAAATTTCGATAGATATTTTATGTATCGAAATTTAAAAGAAAAACATGTTGGTGAAGCCACGCATATAACAAAAGTATTATTTTATTACTTTTTCCAAGACCAACTGCGCCCGGGGCTTCGGTGGGATTTAGGATAAGTCGCATAAGTATGTGGTTCCAGATTATATTTTGCCCGTATACCAAATTTCATTAAAATACAACCAGCCGTTTTGGCGTGTTGTGTTTGAGAAACGAAAATTCAAACTTTTACTTTTTACGCATCAATCAATTTGATACATATAATAAAACTGTAACTGGTGTGTCTGATAGAAGATTTTAAAGAAAAAAACTATAACGGGATGATGACGGGTCTTCATAGGGCCAATAGAAGCCAGAACCATTTTTTGTACAATATCTTTCTGTCTGTATGTTTGTACGCGCATCACGCTAAAACTACTAGACCAAATTTGATGCGGTTTTCACTGTTGTATTTTAGAAAGTCCAACTTAAAATCTGGCGTAAGTTTCAACTTGATACGAAGCTTAGAACCTGAGATATGCAAAAATAGAGATTTAAATTCAGCGCAGATACGTTTTCTATAGGTACTTACATATAAGTACATTTTTTTTCTAAATTGATTTCAAAAATTAATGGAGTACCTATAAACTGATAACTTTTTGTTGAATGAACCAGCCCGATCGCTTAACCGTTAGTTTTTTTAATAATTAAATCTAGGACGATACGCACATGTAATCAATGAACTGACCCAGTTTCCAGATCGGACTTGCGCTTCTTGTGTAAGGATTGCAATTTACAGCCAGGGTTTATAGTGTTTATACACTGGTTGAAAGGTGTAGTTGTCTGAGCAGAGCTTACGTTACATTTAGATTAGTACCTATACTTGTGAAAGAGGACTGAAGTTGATTCTTGTTTTGAGTCGATTAACTAGCTTCCTCGTATTCTAATCGAAACTTGCGAATTCGTTGGCTATCGCCGAAATTGGGTGGGTGAACTTATATCTAATGCGGGTTCATCTTGGGTTGCGAGTAGCGGACTCGGGTCAGATGGCGGACAGTGCGCTCGCGACATCAGCCGCGTGGCAGAGTGCCGCCGCGCACCACACCGACGGCATGCCTCGCCACACAGCGCCACAGACCACCTCCAGGCCGAGCCCGAGGCTTCCTCTTCTCTGCATCTTCTTCGCTCTCCTTACTCAAGCACACTCATCGCCGACCACCTTGCCTGCCGCTTCGAACAACCAGGTATATATGTTCATGTTTAATCAATAGCTTGTAATTTGAGCTAAATATTTACGTGCATAATAAACAACTTTATTAGCAGTTTCATTCAAAATAAGTTAAAGAAAACAAATAATTCATAGACAACAAAAACCAGTTGAAAGTTGTTAATTATACTAATTTGTATTTATTTTAAGATACATATTTTAAAAAAATATTTTTTTTCAGCTTTACGTCGTCTGTAAAAATCTAGATTCAAATACATGTGTAACTTGGCTGTTTGATGTGGAAAATGATAAAGAACTGTCTAATGAGTTGACACCATTTAACCGACCATCAGAAATCTGCGGTCTGAGTAATTTAGAACCAATTCCACCCCACCGGAAGTTCATCTCCGTAAGTATACCTAATGGCATGTTATTTACATTCTTACTTGAACTTGAACGTACCGTATAAAAAAAATCCAGCTATTCATAAAATTAGTTCCGTGAATTTATTAAAAAGAAACACATTTGCATCTAACAGATATAAATTAAGTAAAATTAAGATAACTAATAAATGTAGTTTATCTGAGTCAACGAATCATACCAATAATTTCAATAAAATGAAAATTGAAAATACTCCCAAGTTCGATGAGATTATTTCTTGAAGATGCCGCTTTGCGAATTATTCAACTTGTGTTGCTATGCGAAATAATGAGCGAGTCTTGAACCCTCACAAGTAGGACAAAGATAATTAATTAAGTAGTATCTATTGAAATTAATTCGGAAAATCCATAAATGTTTATTTTTTATAATAGAGTGACGGTATTAAAAATTCTTCTTCTTCATGTGCCTATTCATCACTGAATGTTGGCAGTCAGCTCCTTAAATTTAGCCTTGTTCAAGGCTTTGAACCATTGCTTTGAACTGACTGACTGGAAGACTGGCTAGTCTGAGTTGTTGTTCCACTGTTTTGATTCCCGTATTAGAAATTAGAACAGTAAGGATATACCAAAAAACATTAAAGATTTATATACTAATAACAGCGAACAGTAAACCATAATGAATTGAATGTAAAAAGAAAAAAAATCAATTTCATCAAAACTGATAATCTTCACACAACTAAACCGGTTTTCTAACATAATATACACCAGACAAGACTTGTTCGTATCGGGCCAAGCGTATTGGGTTTAACCTTTTTTAGGTCCGTCTGCATATTGTGGCGGTGGTGGCCGAGTGGTTAAGGCACCCGCCTGTGGCTGCAAAGTTCCCAGGTTCGAATCCTGCCCGTGCTACATGAGTTTGTATACCAATCTGACTCATGTACCTATGCTAGTTTTCATCGACCACCACTTGCTTCCGGTGAAGGAAAACATCGTGAGGAAACCTGCACTCTGGTTGATGATTATCATCAGCTAGTGTGTGAAATGGAGAAGGCAATGGCAAACCACTCCATTAACATTGCCAAGAGAGTCGTTGTGTGTGTTTCATTCCATATAATGACCACGACCCTCAGTCATGAGGAAATGCGACTAAAAGAGAGAGCATATTGTGGAGGGTAGGCTGTAGGAATCGTCGTTCATCTATTTAAAAGCATCCATTTATTTAGTAAAAGGAGCGGATACTTGACTTTAACAAAATTATTGTTGCCTATTGTAACTTGAGTTCTGTCGGCTTTGAAAAATGTTTTCTGTGTACATTCACGAGAGCCATAGATAGAGCTTACTAGAATTCTGAAATCTCCACAGGAGTAAAGGTGCGCACAGTGAGTCTAAAAAAATAATCTCTATAATAATTCCCTTGGACACGCCAATACTGCTTTGATCTCATTCATCTTTTTCAATTTTTTAGGGTTCCGTACAAAAATGAAAAAAGCGAAACCCTTATCACAGCCAATTTTCTCCGAATCTACTGGACCAAATCAAATTTGGTAGGATGGCGTAATCCTGTAACCCAAATTACTCTTTTAACTACCTACTTTGTGCCCAAATACAGAAGTGCATAGTAATTTTTTTTTTAATAAGGGTAATTTTCGGGGGACAAATTAGGAATTTAAAAAAAAGTTTTGCAAACCTTACTGTGTCTAATTAAAGTACTGTACTGTATCAAATTAAAATGCTCGTTATGAAGATCTTAATAGTAGTTTATGCAACTGATACATAATGAGAGGCATTAAAACATGAGTGTGGTTTTATGAGAGCCGAAGGCGAGTTTCATAACAAGATCACACGAGTGTTTTAATGCCTAATTATGTACAGTTGCATACACTACTTTATCTTCACTCATAGGAACAATTAAAGTTAAACAAAGTAGGTACCTAACAAAGAAAAAAATTATAGCGAGAAATTAAGTTCAAACTACGCATGTGTTAACTCAACTGCTTAGGTGAAACGGGAAATGTGGAAAAAATAAAAGGTTCACTTGAACTGACACTGTTTCTATATTAAATAAGTATTGAACTTGTGAAATAGAAATACGCAAATACCAATAATGATCTTTTAAACTAAATATTGTGAACTAGTTATTTTACAAAAAAACAATTGTACTTAAATATTACGCAAATACGCGCCATCGAACTGTCAAAAAAAAATCATGTCCACTTTTTTATATTTTCTTTTTTTCTTAGTGGCCAGTCGTTCGTTACATATACTTATTTGACATAAATATTTTGTACAGCATGCGTGCGCCTCTTTTTTACATTCAGCCTAAAACCATAGCCTTATTTAATAAATAAAAACGTAAAAGTGTACTATAAAGATTAGAAAGTTATTTTTCATTTCTCATACTCAGAAAGAAGTGTATTTTGATCCTAGTATCGGGTTGAAAATGCTTCTTCCCTCACCCGGGAGAGAATGTTTCATACAAATTCATTCGTACCCTAGGGAGGAAATTAATTTTAAAAACAGAACATTACAAATTCCTTTAGAAATCGGCTACTGTCATAAATTAAGAAAAAATAAAACTATGGAATTTTTTTTTCTATTTCTTTGGATAAGTACTACTTACATGTATTCGCCATAAAAAAATCATTCTTTAAAAAAGATTTATGTTTTATTTTTTATAATTATGTAAAGTAAAAATATTAATGATAAATATTTGTATATATTATACTAAATTGTGATACTTAATTGTAATAAATGAATTTGGTGTATTTCAACTAAGATTAAAAAATTTAAAAAAAATCCTAGAACGTAGAAGCGGCGGCGATGACTCGCTCAAGGCCGTCTGGTGATTCCATGTTCGAAATTTAAAAAGACTACGGATATTTTTCATAAGCTCTATCCTGTATCGAAAGCCAAATTTGTCAAAAACTTAGTACTTTGGCTGTATACGCGTCGTGTTCGTTGCTTAGAATCGTCGTAAAAAAAATTGCAAAAGCGCGCCATTAACTGAAAATTTTCATTTGTTATTTTGTTGTGTGCTTCGAGTTGTGTTTTAAATTTGCTCGCTACCGACCCGTGGTCCAACGGCTATGTCCAACAAGTTGTACCACGGGTAAGTAAAACTATCCATGGTCCACCCAGTTGGTTTTAATTCTTTGATTTGTTTTTTACTATTTTTCACAACTGTATTGAAAAACGTTGTTTGGCACACGTGTGGAAGTGTCATTTTCACTCGTCCCAACTCTTGACCCTCGCCCTCGGCTCAGGCCAAGACTCGTCGGGACTCGTGCAACATGACACACTTTCCGCACTTGTATCAAAAACTACTATTTTTCTCTACTCCAAATTTTCCAAATGGACCAGCGTGACTAATGACTTCTTAACGTGGCCATACTACTTCGGGTGGGATTCTCTCGCTTTCAGAAAGTGTCCCTGTCTCGCTTAGACGTGAAAAGTAAATGGTTGCGATAAGTATGCCACCGGATGTGCTTAGAATATACAGCTCATTGGTCGATCAGACTCAAGTAGAGCAGAGATTAGAAATGTGAAACAATCGTAGTAATACGTTGATACATTTATCTTCCTTGTTCAAGACCGACTGATTTTAACCTTTGGCATACATCTAAGCTGCAACCAGTAGGTATTTTTTACTTATCATTCACATTAATTTAGGCGATAACTTCGTTTGTCAAGGTTGAGCATATTTCCTTGGCCCATTTCGTTGCACAATTTATCGTAAATAGAATAAACATTAGATTTAATTAGGTTAAGGCGCTAATATAAAAATCATCGTCACCGCTCTATGTTGGGTTCCAAGTTAGAATGTTAAATTAACGTTACCATGGTCTTAAATTGATAAGTTTGAGCAATCTATTATATTTGGAGACACCAGGTGGTCTCTGCAACCAAACTTAACAGTTATTATTATTTTTTCGTGGGCATGTCTAGATAACCGTTAGGTAGGATATCTATATCATACAGACGTGCTAACATCATCGTAATTCTAGCAAATCATGATAATTTACTGGACAGAGGGGACTTACCTACATACGAGTAACTCTCCAAAACATAGTGGATTTAACTCAAAATTATTAACTAAATTAGGTACTCATATATTCCAGATTTTGAATTTCAAGCAAGCAGCATGCATCGAATACCATCAGCACAGGAGGTGTCAAATAAAATGCCAAACGATAAAACAAATTCTCCAATTTGTCTTATCGTTTGCAATTATATGTTCTCTCCTCTAACTCTGTGAACTTACTGTGCCGACCCCACATAAAAAGCGATTAAATGGTAACAGTAATACTAAAAGATCGCGTCCCTGAAGTTAATCAATGTTATCCCAAAATATTTCTTCTTAGCGCGAACAGAGTTAGGATGATAATGTCTGTGTCACCATATTATCTTTCTTTACAATAGGTTACACCGTTCGAGTCTTCTAAACATTCTACGGTGTTCTGCAAAACCTTGAAGGTGGTAACGGAGGACGCGTTTCATCTTACTGACTTCACCGGACCTTTCACAAGCCTGTACCGAGAAAGAAGGCAAGCAGCTTATGGCCTGAGAGGTCGCTATAGAGGTCAAACGCAGTCGCAATATTTGGCCATAGACGGAGGGAACGGGAAAGATGAAGGCAAAGCAGAAGCACACTCCGCAGCTGATTCTTCTAGAGCAAGCGTTAGTAAGTACTTTCAGCGAAGTCATACATTTTCATACAGCGAATGGTTTATGTTATAATAAACTAGCTTGTGCCCGCGAACTTCGTCTGCGCGTAATTTACTTTTGTTAATATCTCAGGTTCTAAGTGACGGATTAATATGAAACCTACGCCAGATTTTAAGTTAGACCTTCAACAATACAACAATGAAAATCGCATCCAATTTCGCCCAGTAGTTTTTGCGTGATAGGCGTACAAACATACAGACAGAAAGACAAAAATTCTAAAAAAATCGTTTTGGCTTCTATTGGCCCTAAAAAGACCCCTTCTAGTTTTTTTTCTTAAATATCTCCTATGTACAGACACAGACCAGTTACAGTTTTATTATATGTATCGATGATTATTTGTATGGATGATAAATGATTAATATCTCAGGTTCTAAGTGACGGATTAATATGAAACCTACGCCAGATTTTAAGTTAGACCTTCAACAATACAACAATGAAAACCGCATCCAATTTCGCCCAGTAGTTTTTGCGTGATGCGCGTACAAACATACAGTCAGAAAGACAAAAATTCAAAAAAAATCGTTTTGGCTTCTATTGGCCCTAAAAAGACCCCTTCTAGTTTTTTTTTCTTAAATATCTCCTATGTACAGACACAGACCAGTTACAGTTTTATTATATGTATCGATGATTATTTGTATGGATGATAAATGATTAATATCTCAGGTTCTAAGTGACGGATTAAGATGAAACCTATGCCAGATTTTAAGTTAGACCTTCAACAATACTACAGTGAAAATCGCATCAAATTTGGCCCAGTAGTTTTTGCGTGATGCGCGTACAAACTACAAACATACAGACAGAAAGACAGACAAAAATTATAAAAAAAATCGTTTTGACTCCTTGTTATTTTTTCTTAAATATCTCCTATGTACAGACACAGACCAGTTACAGTTTTATTATATTGATTAGCATTTTGAACAACAGCGCGAATAAATTTTGTAACCTGTATTGAGAAAGACTTGAAAACTTAAAACTATTATTTCAGGTGGCAACAGTGGGATGGGCCAAGCCCAAAGTCAGACGATATACGATCCAAGTTGCGAAGAGTGTTATAGTAGTCGCGGTGACAAGGAAGCCTCAAATTTGCAACGACCCCAACAAGGAATGCCAGGACAAGGGGGAATTGGAGGCCAAGGAATACCAGGACAGGGCGGGATCAATGGTCAAGGAATACCAGGGCAAGGAGGCATCAATGGACAGGGAAGACCAGGACAAGGCGGTATTGGAGGCCAAGGAATACCAGGACAAGGAGGCATCAATGGACAGGGAAGACCAGGACAAGGCGGTATTGGAGGCCAAGGAATACCAGGACAGGGCGGCATCAATGGTCAAGGAATACCAGGGCAAGGAGGCATCAATGGGCAGGGAAGACCAGGGCAAGGCGGTATTGGAGGCCAAGGAATACCAGGACAGGGCGGGATCAATGGTCAAGGAATACCAGGGCAAGGAGGCATCAATGGACAGGGTAGACCAGGACAAGGCGGTATTGGAGGCCAAGGAATACCAGGACAAGGAGGCATCAATGGACAGGGTAGACCAGGACAAGGCGGTATTGGAGGCCAAGGAATACCAGGACAAGGAGGCATCAATGGACAGGGTAGACCAGGACAAGGCGGTATTGGAGGCCAAGGAATACCAGGACAAGGAGGCATCAATGGACAGGGAAGACCAGGACAAGGCGGTATTGGAGGCCAAGGAATACCAGGACAGGGCGGCATCAATGGTCAAGGAATACCAGGGCAAGGAGGCATCAATGGGCAGGGAAGACCAGGGCAAGGCGGTATTGGAGGCCAAAGAATACCAGGACAAGGTGGGATTGGAGGCCAAGGAATACCAGGACAGGGCGGGATCAATGGTCAAGGAATACCAGGGCAAGGTGGCATCAATGGGCAGGGAAGACCAGGACAAGGTGGGATTGGAGGCCAAGGAATACCAGGCCAGGGCGGGATCAATGGTCAAGGAATACCAGGGCAAGGCGGCATCAATGGGCAGGGAAGACCAGGGCAAGGCGGTATTGGAGGCCAAGGAATACCAGGGCAAGGCGGCATCAATGGGCAGGGAAGACCAGGGCAAGGCAATATTGGAGGCCAAGGAATACCAGGACAGGGCGGTATCACTGGTCAAGGAATACCAGGGCAAGGAGGCATCAATGGGCAGGGAAGACCAGGACAAGGCGGTATTGGAGGCCAAGGAATACCAGGACAAGGTGGGATTGGAGGCCAAGGAATACCAGGACAGGGCGGGATCAATGGTCAAGGAATACCAGGGCAAGGAGGCATCAATGGGCAGGGAAGACCAGGTCAAGGCGGTATTGGAGGCCAAGGAATACCAGGACAAGGTGGGATTGGAGGCCAAGGAATACCAGGACAAGGTGGGATTGGAGGCCAAGGAATACCAGGACAGGGCGGGATCAATGGTCAAGGAATACCAGGACAAGGAGGCATCAATGGGCAGGGAAGACCAGGACAAGGCGGTATTGGAGGCCAAGGAATACCAGGACAAGGTGGGATCAATGGTCAAGGAATACCAGGGCAAGGAGGCATCAATGGACAGGGAAGACCAGGACAAGGCGGTATTGGAGGCCAAGGAATACCAGGACAAGGAGGCATCAATGGACAGGGAAGACCAGGACAAGGCGGTATTGGAGGCCAAGGGGGCATTAATGGCCAAGGAATTCCAGACCAAAATGGGAATGGGGGCATAATAATTCCAAGTGGAAAATGGCCAGTTACATCTGGGCCAATAAGAGGGGCAGATGGTCTACTTTATTATTGCTGTGTTGTAAACCCGAATCAAGTGGCTGGATCGAATACAGGCGGAGTTCAGCAGACTCCTGGCAGCGTTTACGGGCACACAAATGGTGCGCCCCAGATTACGGGGACCAATGGGCAGCAATCACAGTACGGAAATGATGGTAACGGACATCCTGGTTACACTTATAGTTCTGATGGAACTGGGCAAATCAGTCCCGGTGGAACATATAGTCAGACAAATCCTACTGGTCAACAGCCTAATTATGGCATATCTCAGCCTGGTTCTTCTTATAATTATGGCTCTGGCGGGATCCACCCAAACCACTATGGACAGACAGGAGGTATGCCTTCTACTGGAAATAATTTACAATTGCAACCAAATGAATATAGTAGTGGTGGAAATGGACAACAAGGTCATCCTTACACTTATGGCTCTGGTGTAGATAGCCAATCTAGTCAAAATAGACCATACGGGCAGGAATCAGCAAGACCAGCTGGGCAACAAGGCCCTAATTACACATATGGGCCCGGTGGAAATGTCCAAGTAAGTCCAGGTGTAACATATGGAGGTTCACAAGCTCCTACTGGCACTGCACAACCAACCGTACATGGACAAAGTCAATACGGTCCTGATTATACTTATGGTTCTGAAGGACCTGGCCAGCCAAGTACGCCTGGGATATATGGGCAAACGGGAGGTTCAGAAAATCCATATGGGTCTGGTGGGGGTGAGCAACAAACTCCCGCCGTCGGTGGACAACAAACTGTATACAGTCAAGGTGGTAATGGCCAACAACAAATTCCAGGTTATAATTACGGATCTGGTGTATCAGGTCAACCAAATCTTAGTGGAACCTATGGGCAAACAGGCAGTGACGCGCAACCTTATGGGGGGTCAGGATCGCAGCCCCAATATGGAGCCGGTGGAAATGGACAGCTAAGTCCAACTTATACATACGGTGGAAATGGGCAGCCTAATATTGCAGAAATGTATGGACATGGGAGTGGCCCAGATGCTTCTAGGGTTCCTGGACATCAAAATACGTACGGACAAGATGACAATGGCCAACTTGGTCCTGGATTCACATATGATCAAGGGAAAACAGGTCACCCTATATACGGCGGAGCATACCCGCAATCAGGAGTTGCACCTCAATCTACATATGGTCATGGTGCAAATGGCCAAAATGGTCCTGACTCCAGTTATGGGCCAGGTGGAGTTAACCCCATCGGTACCTATGGACAATCAGGAGGAGGGCCACAAACAACTGTGAATATGGGATCACAAAATTCTTATCCAAATGGCGGAACTGGTCAGCAGGGCAATGATTTCAATAATCCAGATTATGGTGGAAATAGTCAGGGACAAAATGTTAATGGATATGAACAGTCGCAGGTAAAGAGCTTCTTATTGAAATCTTTTTTTTTCTTTAATTTAAGATTCTGAATCTTTTTTTAATGGAAAAAAAAAAATGTTTCTCGTAGTCATAAAAGTAGGAAGCGCGCGGCCCCTTCTAAATAAAATAACGAGCTAGCCGCTCTTACATCTACACACTACAAAAATAGTGTGAAGGAAGATGTCAATCTGATTTCTTGTATGCAAAAACGCCATTGCGCAGCACTGACTTCTGCATCCCCGGCCCCCTCCTTTAGACCGATCGAACTAGACGGGTGGCCACGGGCAACAAACGGTTCTACACATTTCTTGTTACATATGGATTTTGGATATTAGCTTGAAATTACTTAGCTTGAAATTGTATCAGTGTTCAGGTATCATTGTAGTTTTAGGATTCCGTACCTCAAATGGCAAAACCGGAACCCTTATAAGATCATTTTGTTGTCCATCTGTCCGTCTGTCTGTCAAACTTTTTATTCTCAGGAACGATTAAAGGTATCAAGTTAAAATTAATATCGAATACACGGATCTACGGTCTCTTTCAGCAAAAAAATAATAAAAATGATACGTCAACGCGATCAGGAGTTTTACAACGCGAATTTGTACATTGTTAAATTTAATTTAGTATATGTACTCTCTCTACTTAGTACTTATTCTTTACTTAAACTGTGGTTAACGGTGTTGGTTTTACATTTTCTCTCTCTCTCTCTCTCTCAGCCGAAAGACGTCCACTGATTTATAAATAATCTAATACTGTTTGTTGACCCCAATAAATAGAAAAAAAAAGGAGTTATTACCGTAAATGTTGCGATTTTTTGCATATTTTTCGATTTCAGACAGCAATCAAAACCTATGGGGTACTTCCCGTTGACCTAAAATTATTAATTTTGGTAAAAAGCAAGGTCAAGTTGTAAATATGTTGTTTTAAGTTTAGTAAAAACTGTTACAAACTTATTTTTGCATTATCCAATGCAAAAAAAAGTAACACTTTTTACGAAAGTTAAGTTTGTTTTTGAAACTAGTTGGTCTTTTAGTTAGAGCAGTTAGTTTAGTTAGTTAGATGCTTTACGTGTACGGAATCCTCGGTGCGCGAGTTTGACTCTCACTTGGCCGGTTTTTTTTTAACTGAGTACGTTTTTTATTTCAGGGTTCTGGACAAAATACAAATTATGGAGGTAAGTAAAATAATTTCAATAAACTTGATTAAGAAACTTTCCATCCAGCTTGATTGTAAAGAAATTTTTTTTTAAGAAGTATTCAATAAGAATTATTTGAACTAATATAATAAAGGTGAGTTTATATATTTATTTGAACGCGCTAATCTCTGGAACTAAACTACCGATCAGATTTAAAAAAATATTTCTGAATATGTGCGACCACGATCTATTTGCTTGATCTTTCCGATCGTGAACAAACGAGCTTCGAGCCTCTATATGTACCCTAAATAAGTAATTTGCCAAAGCAGTAAAATTGCCTATAAATTGAAATGTGTAATTGACATTTTCCATACTTATTTCTAATTTTTTTAGGGATACCACAAAATGTTATGGATCCGAACTCCATTATAGAAGAAGACGATGATTCTCAAGCTTTAGCATCAGTTTATCAAGGTCTCAACGGAACCACCGCATCTGCATCATCACAAGGAGGAAACGAAAAAGGTCGTGCACAAACTAATGTCCAGGGTACATATACAGATACTGGATCATTTAGCGCTCAAGCTTCTATAAGTGACGAAAACAAGGGGGCAGAGAGTCAAGTATCTGGAAGTAAAACGGGGGCTACCAGTAATGCCGCAGGCAAGGGAAGAAAAAATAAGTCACAAGCAGCTGTGAAACTTGGATCTGAAACCGGCTCTATTCAGACTGAATCACAAAGCGGAGGAAATATGCATTCGTCCAACACACAAGTACAAGGAAGCGTTAAAGGCGGTGTAGCTGATGCTCAAGCTCGTGGACCAGGTAGCACTTCGTCACAAGCTCAAATTGGCTTTACTCCTTATAAAGAGGGCGACAGGGCTCATGAAATTATGAAAACACCGTTCGAAGGAGGAGGTACGGCATCAGCACAGTCGAGTGGCCGTATGGGCACATCTCAATCACAACTACGCGGAACATTCAAGTATGGAATAACTTATAATGGAGCAGCACAGGCCGGTGCGAGTCTTGACAAAGATGCAGTTTTCTCAAATTTTACGCCATTTGACAAAATTGATGTATTTGACCAAAACAATACAAATATAAATGTCAATATCGAGAATACTGATAAACCTCTTAGTATTGATTTACCTTCAGATTCAACCACATCATATGAAGGATTGGAAAAAAATGAAAACACAATTCATGATTCAAACATTAATTATAACAGTCATTCTCACTACGATCATCATAAACCGAAGGAAGAAGCCAACACGACTAATATTCTTCCGTTACCAAGTAATAGACGAGCATTCTCACCAACATATGATAATAACAATAATAATAACGGTGGTGATTACGATTACAATGTAGACGACACTCCAACAGACGAATATGATGTGGAAGAAGTTCCTGAAGGGGTGGACAATATTCCCAACGAATATACAAATTATGATAACTACGGTAGGGAGTCCGAAAACACGCATCAGTCACAAAGACAGCATAGCACATCAAGAAAAGGTTTGGAAGTGAGACAAACTACTGGTGGCAGCACGCAACACATTTTAATTGGGTCTTTAAAAAACCAAGATGCCAAAATCACTCAAATAAAATCAGAACGTCCCGACGAAAGCAAAGTATACCAACCAGGAGAACGCGTGCCAGGTATGGGCGGCTATACAATACCGGCTGGTTTTACTGGTAGTGTAAAATCAGTGTCTTCTAAAGAAAAGACCTACGTGGTAGGTAGTAGGCATTCTCCCTCGCAGGCGCAGACCGTGACATTGACACCAGGATCAGGCAAAGTGAAGTACACTTACCCAGAGAACTACGGAAGAAATAACATTAACCCAAAAGATTTGAGGTCATTGTACAACCCACGAGCAGATGACAACCGATATGTATCAGTCTCGAAATCAGTGACACGTGATCTAGACAGTGAAAACAATGTAAGGAAACAGTACTCCCATACATATTACACCAAGTCCTCGTCCTGTGGTTATTTTACCTTTACATGCACCATGGTCAGTAGTGCAGAAGGTAAGAAAAAAGTATGCAGACCAAAGATTCCAACTAATCCAGATGGAACCCCAATGAGGTGTTAATAATAAATTAATATTTTAAAATTACTATTCTATTAATTTAATAGCGTTTATTATTGATATTTTTAGGTAATATTTACAAATTAGAGGATACAATCACGACTCAGTTTTAGACTTTAAAAGAGACTTTAAAAAAACGATTTCTGTGCTCGTAACTAAGTTGCGTGAAAGTTCAGCAATTGAAACCAAGTTTAATATAAGTACTTAGTTAAGTTCATCTATTATGACAAATAAAAAATCAGAATTTAAATGGTTTTTTTTTTGTACCTAGTAGTTATACCTAGTCCATAATAATCATCGTATAAATAAATTTTACCGCTTTTACCCGGAGACGCTTTAATAGTATTTCTACCGCTAAATGGGACACCCAAAATACATATTGGAATTGGCTCTGTAAAGCATCAACTACATGGTTTGAGGCATCGAGATATTATGCACTAGTTTGAGGCAAGATTTTAGGATGACTGACAAACCAAGGCTCTAGATACAAAGACGACTTTGCTTTACAAAAGTAACCCTCATGTCGATCAGTCTTTCCCAAGCCCAATAGGTATTATTGTAATCACAGGCCTCTGTCATAGGTCAATATCGGACATACATATATTTATAGATTACTAGCTGTTGCCCGCGGCTTCACCCGCGTGAGTTTTGCTTAGATGATTTTTTTTTTTGTGTTCCCAACTGTCAGATTAATCAGGTTTTGCTAAGGCGTCATTTCCATATATGTTATAGTGTAGCTAGTCTCTTGGAGTTATTCATCAGATGTTCCAGATGTTCAATTTGTATACGTCAGCAGAAAATGCTCATCAGCTTTTCATCATCTTCGAGCTTTTCATCAGATGTTCCAGATCTTAAATTTTTATACGTCAGCAGAGCAGAAAATGCTCATCAGGTTGAACCACTTCTGTTAAGGCGCGATTTCCATATTTCTTACACTTTAACTGTTCTGTTGGTTCTGTTTTGGTTCTTCATCAGCTGTTCCCGTTTTCAAAATCAATTATAGCCTAAATGTTGCCATATTGCCTAGGCTTAATGCTACACAACAAAAAAAGTTTCATTAAAATCGTTTCAGTACTTTTCGGAGATTATCGTGATCATAAATACAGAAAGACAAAAAAATTTTGAAAAAAATTTTTGCTTTCTATTATTCTTTTTAAGTGTCCCTCCACCATTTCAGTCAAAATACTAAACGTACAGACAAAATATTTTTACTCTCTTATTAGGTATAATGTTATGTATAGATATAAATCATTTATAAGTATCCGTGTTAGCACAGTGTTATTAATATATTTACTGTTAAAACTGTGGTAATAGTCGCATCAACATGTAAAAAAAAATACAATTATATGATTTAGTATTTTATTGGATTTGAATAGTATATTGTTTCGAGATACAATATAAACATCACATTGACAGTAAAGAACATTCCACAAATTTATTAAAAGAAGGTAGGTACGCTGATTTTTTTACAGTTGAAATAAAAATATATTAGAAACAATTAAATATACCACATTTATTAAAATTAGAATTACTTATATACCTATGCATATTTAAGCAATTTTTCAGTAAAATATACACTTTTATTAAAATAGGTATATATGAGACTTGTATGTATGTAACGCCGTCAACTGTTTAAATCAACTATTCATTTTGATAATCGTTAGTAGCCCGAGTCTACAAGCTCATAGCTCTTTGCTGCTCAGGGGGTCTAAAAAGAACAAATCATTATTTTTCGAATATTAATTACGATTGACTAAAAACACACAAGAATACAAGAACTTACCAGAATTTCCTTTTTAATCTTGTGGGCAGATTTAGATGTCAGAATAAACTACATCGAATTTATTGAATAGTTGATCAACCAGCGGGCTTTGGTATATGATATATGCATATATATGATGTATGGAAACTATTTTCTTACACAAATGACTCAAGTTTTGCATTTCACATTACGTCAAGTGTGCAACGAGATCCGGCCTAAGAAGCATCTGCCATGTTTTAGGTACATGTTCATTACTTATCTTCATAATATGCAAATTAAAAATTCGTATTGTCCAAAAAGTTTGAAGGTTGAGAATTTCAGTTTTTTTTTTTTTTAATATTTATATACAAATGAGACAAATAATATGAATAAAAACAACCTTGAATTTTAGCAGGAATTCAGGATATTTACAGTATTTGAAGTAATAATTAAAAGTGAATTTAATAATATTTGATAGGTCCAGGATTTTCATAGGGATACTTACATGAAATTTATCAATTTACATAAACACACAAACATGGTCAAATCAAGTAACAGATGAACGAAAATGCTTAGGCCGGATTTCAAAGAATGGGACCTTTTAAGTAGGTACCGACTAATTGCTCTACCATTGAGTTGAGTAAATTCTGTTGATTTAAGATTATTAAATATTTGGAGAAAATACATAGGTATAGGTACACAAGTTAAAAACAATATTGTATATTATATCGCGTTTACACAGATAGAAAACTAGTTGAAAATGTGCAATCTAAAAAAATACTGTTAAGAACAATCGTGCAAAATAGAGTTCTAAAATAATAATCGCAAGCTGTTCGAATAAAGAATAATATTCCTTCTTTCGAAACTGGTTATAAAAAAGAACAAACTATTTGTTTTCGAAATACCAAATAAGGAAAATAATTCTGTTTCCGAAACCGGGATTTTTCTGTTTTTGTAACCAGTTTCCAATTAAGAAAAACTATATACCTACTTATTTCTATTTTCAAAGTAATGTAATTATTTTGGTTTCCAAATAGACATACAAATAACATATACAAAAGGGATAAAAGGTAGGTATAAAAGAACCTATTTATTGGTAAACGAAAAATCGTGACAAACACATTGTCGTTAATATTATTTTATTAATTTTTATGTGAAGAAATAACAATGTTATACTTATGCTTTAACATTTTCATGGCCACATGCAAATCAAAAATATTTGCTGTTAGGTGTCAGTGTTGAGGATGCAAATCCTCTTTGGTTAATTCATCTTCCTATTTTATTTGTGACAGTTTTAATAGATGGTTATTTTTGTTTCACGCCTGACAAAAATACTGATTTTCCCATAGAGTTCAGTATAATTATTATAAGTCATCGACATCGAGATATTATGTACTACGCACGTAGTTATTTTTCGATGGTCATCGAGATATTATTTATAAGTTAAAGGATTTTCCCGATTTACAGATTTTATCTTATTTTAGTGGCTTCAAGTCAAATGTGTGGACGTGCGTGGACCTAGGAAGTGCGTGGACAGCCAACCAAGAGCCTCAAGCTCCAACATCTGGCGACCGTGAACATAATGGAGAGATTAAAATCGGAACGGAGAGTCGCAAGGTGATTATTCACAATGTTTTTTAATTTAATTCAATTTTTTTTTAATTTTAATTATTTGCGGAGGAGACTAAAAATCGCTGTGAAATAGCTTTATTAGAAAAACATCACGAGAATCAATCTGATAAGATTACAGAATGCTTGAATAGCAATATACCTATTTAAACAAGGAATATCGTGATGATAATAAGTTTGAAAAAGATATGGATACAGCTGACGATTACGAAAAGAAGGTTCTTCCTTGATCAAAAAGGTAAACAAATTGTAAATATCATTATTGAAAAAGATGCTAGTAGTTGAGGAAAAAACACAATCAAAGGAACACATAGATGAAACCAGTCGCCGACGGATAAAATTGCAAAAATACGAATTACCCATTTTTGTCAGCCAAATAAAAAATTGCCTAGAACATTTTGGTCGCAGTTCAAAAAGATTCATGAGGACAAAACAGAAATAGATAACGACGATAATATGCAATATCTTATTCAAGCAATAGAAAAATATTCTAGTGCAAAATAATTAATTCATAGTTGCCCTCCACGGGGAGATATACCTAGTAATTTCTAAAAACTCTTCAAGGTCAACTAGAACACTGTATGATAGCATCATGACCCAAATCTGGGCTTTGGAGTCTTGGTTTGGCTCAGGGCAAGTATGCAACGTTCCTGTATCCTCTGGTTGAGTCAGCATTGCCCGACGAATTTTTAAAAGCATGGAATTGCTCGAAAATTCAGGACCCTAACGTGGTCAAAAAGTCAAAAGTGCATTGTCAATTCGGAATGGGTACTAATTAAACACACTTCTTTTTAGTAGCATTATTCACTTCTAAATATCTAAATTGCTTTCTTAATTACTAAGTCAGCCGCAATTGACGCGCATCTGAATAAAACTATCTCATCCACAATTATCTTCTATGTAAGCCACTCTAAATATAACTCAGCATGGTGATTATTTTTTAGCATCTAAAATATTATTATATTTCAACAAATAGTAATTCTATTAGCTTCTAATTTTATAACTCATATACATAAATCAAATAGTGCTACACGTTACTGTTTGTACATCACCCAGTTGGTTAACTGGTAGAAAAAGCTGCCTTTGACTTTTTTGTAATAAAGTGAAATCCTAATCCTAACAAATATTATAAATGTTGTTACCTCTTCACGCTTTATGTACTGAACCAATCTTCCTGAAATTTTGCATAGAAATAGTTATAAGGACGGAGGACAAAGGTATCTTTTATCTAGGGAAAAAGCACTGTTCCCGCAGTAAATTCACGCGGGCGAGGCCGCGGGCAAAAGCTAGTACCTAAATAAATAAATACAAATAAGTGGCCCTCTCTGATTGACGCAAATGGCCGGTAGCTGTCATATGGCGCACTCGCACCAAATCGTGCGGTGGCCATTTTTACGATAAAAGAATATACCTAATCTATTATTTCACATGCTGAGATAATAATATATGATGATGTAAATTGAAGTTTAAATTTTATTATTTTGAGGAGCTAGTTTTGTAGTTGTAAAATGTAAAATGGTGATAAGTTGTAAAATCTTTGGCTGCGTTAGTAAATTACGTGGCAATTTATAAATCAGAAAGACAAGTTATAATAATTGTTGATCTTTACTTGACGCTTTCTTTAAAATATTTTGTAGGCGTTGTAAAAAAGACGAATTAGTATATTAGAGGCTAAAGCATTTCCCCGTTGCTTAGTTATAAAAAGAGAAGGTTGATTACGGGGCCAAATAAAAAATCTGTGGCTGGACTTATTATTTCTCATTCAGAATCATATCCAGTTCATTTAACAAAAATAGGAGGAGTGGCTGCTTAAGTAAAGGACGCAAATAACATAGAAGTTATAAGTCGGGCAATTCATTTCGTAATTAATTATAGTAATAAAGCTGAATGTAAAAGGAATTTTACTGTCAAAAAAGAAACCCTGGCACTGTGTCCCAGCCACTGGGTCCAAGACAGGCTCAGCAGGTGCTACTGTCGAAAACCTCAAACACTAGAGATTTCTATATTTTTGAGCGTTTGGGGGTTGAGACATTAGGCCCATGGGACCTGGGGACCTTCAGCCCACAAATTATATGACGCCATCGCCCAAAAATTAAATGAGGTTTTTCGTGACTAGACGGTTGTCTAATAAAATGTCTGAAAAATTAAAGTAACCACTAACTTAATTTGAAATGCGAAGGCGTCGAATTGATACATGATCTGCCAAATCCGATAACCTCAAAAGTGGCCTACAACGAAACAAAATATTAGGAATTCCAAAATTTAAATGTAAACAACCCAGCGAGGTAGTTGTACCTTAGAAATATCAGGATATGCAAGAGCATATCCTAAGGTACGAAGCTGACTTCATTGTGGAAGGAAATAGAAGAATAGTCTTTTGCGCTAAGAATGCAAGACACAAAAGAAGAAATAGATTCTTTCTTAACGTGAAATATGGTCCCATCCGGAAGAAAGCATGAAACTTGGTATGATTGTAGCTTTCATATATCTATTTTAATATTGATATAGAAACACTTGGATAAATGAATGTTCCCCCCGTCCCCCCCCCCCCCCCCCTTTATGTCACAAATCGTGGTTCTCTTTTTTTATGAAAACGGTAAAAGCTACGCAAAAACTGTCAAAGACCAATGTGTTCTTCATTAAATTCTCTGTAATAATGCCATTGGATATATATTAAAAATATTGATAGGACTTATAGTTTACAAAATATGCCCATGTTACTAGGACGATTTTTTGAAAAATTCGAACTTTTTGTTTTATTGCACGGTCATGGTAGAATTTCATATTTAATATCATGGATAGATTTCGACTTCAGATATACATTGTAGTGGTCCCAGATTTCGTGTTGACATATGTTACCATCATCAACAAAGTACCTCTTCCAATAGGGTATTTGACAAGGTTTTTTTTATTTGATTTATGGAAAGATTATGTAAAAGTGTAGTAACAAACTGTTTTTATTTTTTAAAATTTCGACCTAATTATCAAGTTATATCTAATTAAAAGTACCAAAAAATCCGATGCCCCGAAAAAATCCGATCACCTTCTTGACAGTTCACGAAACAAACCCGAGCTCCACACCCGCGCGGGCCTGCGTGCCGGCGGGGAGAGGCGCACCGAGTAGGGAAAACACCTATGTGACGACACCGGGCTAATCGGAAGTGTTCGGTAACTGTTCGGCGTATTCCGTTGGTATGAATTTTCAATTTGAAATAACTAGGTAATTAAATCGAAAATAAAAAAAATAAAAACAGTTTGTTATAAAACTTGTATATGATCTTTCTATTTATTCAAAAATATGTTGAAAAATTACACCTTGTCAAATACCCTATTGGGGCGAGGGGGTGGAGTGCACCCCGCGCGCTACAAGCGAAGAATTCCTGCCTATTCTGTTGAAACATTATATCGTGTCTGGTATCGTTTTCGTATAAATCAAACACCAGGAATTCATTTCACTAGTAGGATATTGTTCGGATATTATTTTTAAATTGTCTTCAAACCTTAAGTACGCTTCTTGCCACCCACTATTTTCGCCTACCTAAATATTGTACGTGTACCTTAATAGGTAGTTTGTTACTCGATCACTCATAATCGATTTGTAAATTCCTACCATCTGTTCACCAAATGTGGCATAGTCCATTCCGAAATGTGCTGCTATTGTTATATCAATAACGATCGACATCATTAAAGCCACAACATAGCAGTATTCCACAGGTTGTACGTATTTCATGGCATGTTTGTAGCACACTACTGTAAAAGAATTGAGATGAGAGTCGTTTGACATAAGTAGGTAGGTACCAGAAACCCACGATAGAATATACATTTCTTACCATAAATTAAAGCGACAGCCGACAGGAGACAAACTAGGGAAAATTACAGTGTTACACACGTCATCCCAAATCTGTGTGCTACTGGGTCCTCCTGGGAAAGGGGGGGAAACATTCATTTCTCGAAGTGTTTCTATATCAATATTAAAATAGATATATGAAAGCTACAATCATGCCAAGTTTCATGCTTTCTTCCGGATGGGACCGTATTTCACGTTAAGGACCCTAACTAAAAGGGAAAGTAATCACTAACTAAATTTGAAATGCGAAAGAGTCGACTTGATACATGATCTGCCCAAATTCGATAAAATTAAAAGCCGCAACGATCGTAACAGGTCATTAATCAGAAAAGCGAAAGCCTAAAAAATACATGTAGTGCGTTGTAATGGTCAAGCACGTTTACCACCAGCTTTTGTAAACAAATGTTTCACATACGTGATAAATAAAAGCCTACCTGGAAAACAAACTGAAAAATGTAATAGTTTATTAAAGCAATGGTTCGCTCTAATTAAATTTAGATATGATGGAAAAATTCCATGCGAGCAAAACTTGAACCCGCGACGAGGTGTACACATAAAAATCCTTTAAAAAAACAATGGCTTGATCGAACTAAGTTATCAAAAGTTTGCTGCTGTAGAAACGAAACAATTTGGACAACGAATCACCTCGAGGGATGGCATTCCAAAATAAATCGTTATATTGGACGTAGAATCCCACTCTAGCAAACGTTTTCGACGTTTTAAAAAATAGTTAAGAGTTCTTAACGTGAAATATGGTCCCATCTGGAATAAAGCATGAAACTTGGCATGAATGTAGCTTTCATATATGTACTTTAATATTGATATGGAAACACATCGAGAGGTGAATATTTCCCCCTCTTTCCCCCCTTTTTATGTCCCAAATCGTGGTTTATCTCATTTTCTTTGGAAATGGTAAAAGCTACGTAAAAACTGTCAAAGACCAATATGTTCTTCATTAAATTCTCTACAATAATGCCATTGATAGGACTTATAGTTTACAAAATATGCCCATGTTGCTAAAACGATTTTTAAAAAATGCGAACTTTTTCTATTACTGCACAGTCTTAGTAGAATTTCGTATTTAATATCATGGATAGGTTTCGACTTCTGATATACATTGTAGTGGTCACAGACTTCGTGTCGACATATGTTACCATCGTCAACAAAGTACCCACGTAGTCAAAGTAAAATTTTAATAAGATATAATATTTAGTTTAAATTTTGTTATATAATATACGAAATTAGCGAAAACAACAAAAACATCAACTTGTTCTGTGTCATCAATGTCAAAATGTTGCCTGCAAATCCCAAGTACCAATAATTGGGGTAAATTTTGAGATTGAATCTACTACCTGTCTGGTTTTAGATACCTCTACTTTTAATTCTTTTGTTCTTTCTTAAAATATTTTTTACTAATATGTTAAATGCGAAAGTTTGGATGTGAGTTTGTGATTTTGTGGGGATGTTTGTTACTCAATCACGCAAATAATCAACTGGACGGATGAAATGAAATTTGGTAAACGGGTAAAAATACCGGGAACAGTACATAGGGTACTTTTTATCCCAAAATTCCTACGAGAGCCACCCGGGCGCGGCTAGTAAAAATAAATCTACGTATGTATTTGACATAAAATATAATATCGTTGAATTAATATCCTGTAACCCGTTGAATTTAAGAATTTATAATATATAAAACAAAATCTTTTACTATCCTAATCGATATTTAGGTACTTTTTAATTTTTAGCAAACACCGAAAGAGTAAAATAAGACTTATCTTCTATTATTAAAATATTATTGTAGGTAATAATATAATAAAGAATAGTCTCTTTTAACATACAGAGATGGAAACACTGCAAAACACGTCAACTAATTTAGTGATGGGATATCACAGTGACAACTGTCCACATTTTCGATATATTTACCAACTGCCTCAGGAGGATCAGTTTTTTTTTTAGTTTTAGGTAGGTATTCACGATATGTCTTTGTGGTATTATTTCCCGATCTTATTTTTCTGAGCATATCAATATTAAAGTTTATATATGAAAGCTACATTCATGCTAAGTTTCATGCTTTCTTCGGGATGGGACCATAAAATCGATTTATACGTATGTCCGATACGTACTAAAAGAGTAGGAAAAAAATAACCAAAGAGTAAAATCACGAAGCTACTGATAAAGAAATTAATAATCTCGTTTTAGAAAAAAAAATATAAGTACTTAGTCGGTAACTGTATGGATTTTTTTTCCAACGGAGCTACAACCCTTTGTACTTTGTAGCCAACTACTTTTTAACTTTTTTCTGTTTAATTTGATTGTAATGTAATTAAGTTTAATTTTTGTCTGTTCACTTAATTATTGTGTAAGTATTGTATGTACGTACATATTAATGTGTTCATTATTATATTATTATATGTTCGTTCACAAGCTTCTCAGCAGTGGTCGTTCTGAAATGCTAGTAGTTTGTAGCTTTGAGACATAATATATTATGATTAAATAATTAGTTATCGACGTGAAAAAGAGCCTTCTTTGAAGGCCAAGTTTCAATAAAAAAAAATTGACTTTGACTTTGACAAATAGGTTCTTTTATTCCTTTTATCTGTCTATTAGGAAACCAAATTAATTACATTATTTCAAAAGTACAAAGTAGTAGTAGCAAAACAGATTTTTTCTTAATTGGTAACGAGTTTCGAAAACAGAAAGTTTATTCTTTTTTGGAAACCAGTCTCGGAAGAAGCAATATTATTCGTTATTCGGAACTGGTTTCGTATGTGACCGAAAGGGTTTACTCTGCTCGTTTCATTCGATTTTTTGAGTGCAGCGACAAACTTATTAAAAATATTGGATCGTTTTTAAATCCATTAGTGGCAGTATGATCATTACTACACGTATGGGCTACGCGAACAAAATGTACGCAACGCATGCAATGTTGACTATACCTACTTACTTTATTATGCAAGTTAATTAGGATTACAGAAATTCGTACAATCATGCTGTTCTCATAAATGATAGCGTACCACGCAATAAACTCAATTTCAATAAGGACCAGATTACATTACGGGGAGTGTTGCGATAAAAAGATAATACTTTCTATAGCTGATGAATCAATTAAATATCAGTTACAATCGGTTTGACTGTAATTTAATCCAGCTTTCCGAGTAAATAAATGAGTATTTTTAAAGTCGGTGGGAATAGAAAAAAAAAATACCCTTTAAAATCACAATGAATAAATACTTAGTATGTAAATAAAATTATGTTTCTTATGAGATATGGATGATTTTATGATAGTAACAAGTAAATATTTCTAATAAATTAGAAACCTACGTAGGTACAATTTATAAACTATTATTATTATATTTAAATGACATAAAACTTCCTCATAAAATTTTGTGTAACATTTGTCGACATTCAGCATTATTTAACTTTAAATTCAGTCACATAGATTCACAAATAAAGAAGTACCAGTATGTACACGAATGGAATGTTTGGGACATTAGACGACAATCACAGGTTACAATCATTTAAGTACTTATCCGAAATATATTTTTTGTGAACATACCTAAATTGCTAATAACAATCGGATTTTAGAAATATATTTGAGTATATTAGTAGACATAATAATTTAATACTGATCAATATTTAACATTACTCTGCGACTATTACTTAAACTTAAATATTCGAACCTACTTTATGCTTCAGTCTGATTAGAAAGGAATGTATATTAGGATATTACGAACAAATGGCTTCTCTATACACGCAGGTTGTACATAGTTAAATATAAAATTATGAATTTACGCACTGACCTTTGAATACTGCTGGTATTGTACATTTAAATATATTCATTACCTCAGGAAATGAGAGCCCCTATGTTGTTAAGGTGTGTGAGGAACAGACAGCGTGACATTGATTCATCTTTTCACACGGATCGGCCAATGCATTGCATTAACAAATCTTGTGATTCCTTACCATGATACTTACATAAACAAAAGTTTCTTCCCAAACTTCATTTATGCACACCTAACTAAAACAACATTGAAAAAAATAACAATTCTTTTAACACAAATAAACGATAAATAATGCACTTTTTAACTTATTACCTTAAACTAAACATGGCAACCAAAGTTTGTACACAGCATGCAGTGGGGGCTTGTATATTCAAAAATAATTAAATTAGTATTTAAGTACCTGGCTTACGCTAATTTCTAATATAATTGCGATATAAATAAATTATATAAATATTAGGAAATGTTAGCTACCAATATGAGATTTGCCGTCACATTAGTGGTCTCTTAAATCGATAGGTATAAATAATTATCAATCAATTAAAATTAATTATACTATCCTAACTAAAAAAGGCTGGAAAATATATAGCCTCATCTTTAAGACCATGAAAATATACCTATATATTATTCATATAATATATATTTTCAGATCACAACGGCTACGAATTTATTTTTGTGATAGTGACAGAAACATCTAGAAACTAATGTCATATTATGCGACGAATCACACTGGGTATTACAAATTACAACTATACTTGTCATATTTCTCGTTTTTACTGCCCTGTAGATGAAAGTTAGAAATTGTGTTTTTCTTTTCGCAAAATGTCTATCAGTCCTAAAATGTCTCTTTCTCATAATGTCGCTTTAGCACAAGTTGATATTTTGCGAAAGAGTTTTTTGCGGACTTAACATTTTTAGAAAGACAATGGGGTTTTAAATGTAACCTACATTTGAATATAATTAAAACCCATTATGTCAATTCAGGTTGTCCTGTACATAAGAAACCATACCAAAGGTACTAAGCATGTGTGGCTCGGTAAGTAGCTATGATTTGAGCGTGACGTGAACGCGATCTTACATTACTACACTACCTATGCCAAAAAAAAACTACCTATGCTAAAAATATTATAGTTACCTTATGAAACACAATGGCAAAATGTTAAAATATGTATTCATCAACAGTAAATTAAATACATACCTTCCCAGAACACACATGAGATATGGATGATTTTATGGCATTATCCTATCCATAATATTCAAATACAGAGTGTAAACATTAATTATATTTTTCTCACATTCAGACCAGATCACACACAAACGCAACATAGAAATATAACATCAACCTTAAAATGAGATCAAATATCAGAATACAGAATGTTACATTATTAAGTACATTATGAGATTCATAAAAATGGCGAGAAAAAGATAGTTTTTAAATACTGAAGGGTAAGGAACTTGGATTTTAACGGTCTTGTTAAGTCAAACATACTTACATAATTTTAATAAACTTTTTAAAATTTATATCTATAACTCTTAACCTCAGTAGCAAATTCCATAGGTTAAACAAACGTCATTGAATTTTTAATAACGAATGTTTTAATTATTTAATTTCAAAGTAATTCATTTGTGCACACGTTTCAAATACCTACTTTTTCCGAAATACACATGATCACAAGTGAAATACTTCGATGATCAATTGGTCCAGCTGTTACGGCTGTTATTATCCATTAACATGAATATAATTGCATCATAATACAATGCCTATTCAAGTGATTTTTCTAAGAAATTCTGCACATGTAATTAAAACAGAAATGCTGAGTATTCAAGCTCTAATTTGTACAGGATATGAAGTCGTTTCTACTGTAAATTAGGGTAAATTATTAAACTTATCGAAAGCTCTTACCTATAAAAAGAATTTTAGATATTCGCATGATTGTTACAGGAAAATCTTCAATATTTTTATCGAATGGAAACTTTTGTTGCATGTCACAGAAATTATAATTAAATACCGGTTAACCTCTTAAGTAGCTCCGCGAAGACGTTTTAACCGTTCCTTCTCCAAATGGTCGACTGGAGGCTCACGCTCAAAAGACGTCAACTCCAAAGCTGAAAAATGATTTATTCAAATGGCAATTAATCAAGATTATTGTTGGATTATTATAATATGCAATATAAAATAGTATATTTGTGTACAGTCAGCTGCAGAGAAACCTGACCGAACAGTTCCGGCTCATTCTCCTCACGCAAAAAGGGCCCAAACTGGAGGTCTAATTGCGGGAAAAGGTCCTCAAATCCTGACCGAACCCTATTTCAAGGGTACATACTATTAGATACGCTAAAATTAAATGCCTAGGATGACACTTGTGTACATTTATCATATATTATTCTACTTTAAACATTAACACGAAACAAAAGATATTCTCTAATAAACAAAACATGTCTCATCGTTAACAAGCCGGCGCACGCCATGACATTCGTCCTCTCGGTGAACCAATCACAGCGAAGCTAGTGATGACCAGCGTTATATAGTGATGTACTCTTGAACGAAATCTTCTGAATTTCTCGTCTAACAATACATACGTACATCAATGATCCAGAGAATGACAGTGTCGCCAAACCATATTTGCCTTTGTACCCTATCAATATCATAACATAGAATCTTTACTTCTCTGTTACACACTCTATTTTAGGCTCAGCTGTTGCGAAGTTGTTGCGTTAGATCTAACAACTGCATTGCGACATTAATGTTTTTTTTTAGCATAGGGCGGCAAACGAGTGGGTCACCTGATGGTTACCGATCACCGCTGCCCATGGACACGTACAACACCAGAGGCATCTCAAGAGTTGTATCAGAGTATCACGGTTAACAACAAGAATTTTGGAAATCAGTCTACAATTGGCGGAGAAATCAACGAACATACATAAAAAAAACATATATACATCGAAAATTCGAAATATATAAGGTGGACACAAATTAACTACAAATATTTTCAGGGCTAATTACTGATATTATTTAGAAAGTAAATCAGTGGTTTTTTCAATTTTCTACACGCTAGTTTTCGAGAAAAATTAACGTTTATGTTTTTTGAAAACCGTAACATTATAACATCCTTTACACAGCTTTGCGTAAAATGACAATTAAAATGACACACACAAACAAAAAGCCGCCCACACCGGTCGGTCGCTGTCGGAGGAATGAATGAAGTCTATAGAGTATGATACTAAATGTCATCATTTAATAATATTTTTTTTTGTTAGAAAAAACAAAAAAAAAAAAAAAAAAAAAAAAAACTAGCGTATCGATTTTTAAAATTGTATCTCCAATACGTTTATTTAGCCCCTGGAGCCGGCCCTGAAAATATTTGTAGTTAATATGCGTCCACCTTATATAACCTCCTACTTTTTTGGAAAGTCGGTTGAAAAGGGGGTAACAACAATAACACTTTATTGGCACACAAGTAAACACATGGTACAAATACATAAAGTAACTTAAAACTAAAAGAGGAAGAGGCGCAAAAGGCGGCCTTGTCGCTGTAAGCAATTTCTTCCAGGCAACCAATTGAGAAATTGCTGAAGAAGAAATATACGTTGTGCGGGTTGGATTAAGGAGCATAAATAGTACATTACTGCAGAGGCCGAAGTCAGAATTTGCTGGACGAGTAGGTTTCAAGACCGAGCGCGGTCTTGAATAATTACGAGTCATGTGCGAGGCATGTGCCTCGGCGGGAACTAGAGTGGGAGTGGACATAGTGCTTTTCTCAATAAATGTGAGGAAATAAAGAAATAAAAAATGAATATAAAAATAATATGAATAACTCGGGCGGTATTCCTTGACACGGCCCGCATTGTAAGGAGATTTCTTTCGATGGAGAGGATTTTTGTAATACTTTATATTTAAAAATGTAAAAAAAGAGATGCCAAATAAATAAATGAATAAAAAAAAAATAATAATGTCGGTAATATTTGTTATATTCGGACATTTTTAAATATTGAATTGTCAATGAGGGATTTTCCGAGACGCAAATTAAAAAAATAAATAGTTCCAAATGACTTCATAGATGGCGCTTAGTAAAAGCCGAGAAAAAAAATTCCATACAAAAAGCATAAAATCCACGGGATTGGCATTAAAAAAAAATAAAACTTAGTAAAAAAAAACTAAAAAGTATCTATATAGTGATTTGTGCAACTGTCAAACTGTTATGTGATTTTTTCTGCCTCTGGTTGAAAAGTAAAAGCGCACCATATAGGTTCAGCCATTATTACTACTCGGCTTTCATAAAACGCTATCTGTTGAGCCTTTTTTGTACTGATTTTTTTTTCTTAATTAGCTGTCAGAAAAATCGCTCATTAGTGACAAGGAAACATAGTCCATACAGCCCAGTCATATTTTACGCAAAAATGTAGCATAGATTTTATTTTTTTCTCTCACAACGAAAAAGCATTAATATCACAGACTTAAATACTCTTAATATAAAAAAATCTATGATTATTATGCTCGAAGAATGCATTTTTTATGACGGTAGCAAAATTGGCTTTATGACAATTTACATAATTAATGTGACATTGACAGATGACAGATGAATTGAAAAGTTTTGAGCAGCGTCCAGGAATGAATTTTCATACAAATTTCCCGGCCTAAGGCCAGAAGTAATGTATCAGCCAGGAATCAAACTTCCCCTGTCAACTTTTTACTACAATAATGTCTACATTTCCGAGCATTTTTGAGAAAAATAGATTTATTAGTATTTAGTATTCACCAGTGTCCGCGAGCGAGGGCCGGTCGTTGAGGAACCGCCAGGCGGACGAGAGGGGTGCGGGCGGCGGCGGGGCGGGGGGGTCGTCTGACGTCAGCCGCCGCGACGCCAGCTGCGCGCTCACGTGCCGCGCCAGGAGCGAACACTTCTCGAAGTTCACGCGGTTGCCCGACAGTCTGCGCGAAACATTGGGGTTAATAACAGAATAAGTACAGCATTCGGCACGAAACAAGACTCGAAAGAAACGAAAAATAGATGTCTTTGGAGGTGCGGTTTGCGGAGGGAAACGGGAAGGTAGCGAGCACCCGCGCTTCACCCCGCGAGTCTGTACATGCGCAGCGACGCCATATTGGGTCTAGTTCCCTACCGATACCTGTACATAGTTATTTGCAAGACACAACTTTAGATTTTCATCCATTTGCGTGCCTTATTTCGTTTCGTTAACGTTATTCATATTTACTATGTTTAATCCTTATCCTTACTAGTATTATAAATGCGAAAGTGTGTTTGTTTGTTACCTCTTCACACTTTATCTACTGAACCAATCTTTCCGAAATTTCGCATACACATAGTTAGAAGTACTGAGAAGGGCATATGGTACCTTACAGCACTGTTCCCGTGGGAAATTCAAGCGGGCGAAGCCGTGGGCATAGGATAGCCTAAAATAGAGTGTGCACTGACATAGGATAAAATGAGATAGATTCAGTTTTATCTGACCCCGACTACTTTATATAAAATATTCATATTATTATTTGACGTAAAAATTACGTATGCTAGGTGGCAATAATGTGCTGTCATGCGCACACAGCGAATAAGTTGAATCTACGGCCGAATAGATACTGTATGGACAAGATCACTGTTCATTCTTACTTGGAAGGAGAGCCTTGGTTCGCGAAGTGGAGGTCCCGACACGTGACGGACAGCAGCGGCACCGCGGTCTCCGTCGGCACCGCAGCCAGCGCCGCACGGTACCTTACACACAAAGTTTATGGTTATGCTCCAAGTCTGCGAAACGTTAAAAGTCGAACATTTACAAAACTACTTTAAACTAAAACATAAACGAAATGTCGCCAGATTTTACTTGACATCAGTTTCAAGTAGATAATTAGCTTTCATCAGTAGCGGATTTAGGGGGGGGGGGTGCATGTGCCCCCACCAGACTGTTTTTTGTGTACCTACTGTGAAGAGAAAATTTCATAACAGTGCATATCAAATATAGAAATAACAGAATAATTTCTGCCCATCTGGTTTATTTCTTGATTTTTTACAAATCAGGTCCTGCAGTGGCGTAGTGAGAGCAAGTCTTTAGAATTCGTTTCAAGGCGGGCCCTGTGCCCCGCCCTACCCAGAAAAAAATCCTGGATCCGCCGTTGGCTTTTATACCGTAACTACTCAATTTTGCATTCACGATGTGAGGATTACAGAAAAGGGCATACATTGATGTGCAATAAATTAAAATAAATCACCTGGCATGATTCCCGCTGGGCTCGACACACAACTCTAGCTGCCTCAACTGCTGCCCACATACCGCTGAAGTGCGACTCCACTGTGTCAAATCAAACAAAAATACTGTAAAACTATGTGCCGGATTCTATTGTAGAATGAAACTAAAGGTACATGTAATAGGTACATTAATTAATCAGTGGCGTAACGACACAAGGTTTACAATAAAAACAATAGGGCGTGAGTTCTATACAAAGGACCACCGAGTATATTTAACTAAACCCGACACCAACTCAATTGTCCTGGTTCCGTAGGTAGACGGGCGTAACCGAGACTGGCAGAGCACACGTAGTACAGGGTTGTCTTGATGGAATAATTTCCAGATCTGCAGCGCCCGGGCCCGATATGTAAACCCCAAATATTTGGGGATATCCAATAAGACAGCAATAAGAATTTATGTCGAGACTACAACCTCGTGGTAGCTCGCGAAAATGGCGTCGTCGTAATGAAGTGCGCGTAGCGATTAGAGTGACAGCGAGTTCACGTAGCAGCGGCAAAGACGCGACTGGCTCGATGCGCATGAGACGACCGCATTCAAATCAAAGCCCGCGACCGACCTTCAATCGTCAGCTGGACGGCGCATACGGCCCGCGTCTCGATTCACTAGTAATTCTTTGTTTACTTAGTATTCGGTTAAATATTTTTATTTATTTATTTAAAAAACATAACGATATAAGTAAGGAACTATAAGTAAATCGTAACAACTACTTTTAAAAGTGTGGTCCATGGCGACAAAAATGTATAACAAAACTCCAAAACAATATCTTTGTATTAAATGTGATAGTATGAATTTAAATTTATTTAAAAAATCTCGGTAAATATTACAATACTTTAAACAAATTTTTCAACGATAAAGGTAATGCAATAGATGAACTTACGTGAGTAATTTACCATAAATTTGCAAATGTAAACACTATTTGAACTTTACTACTTCCGTAAATTGGAAAATTACAAGTCTAGTACGTAACGTATTGGTGTTTGAAAACATGCTCTAATAAATTTGGAGTGTATTGTTAGCACTTAGAAATTAGATTGGACATTGAAGGAGAACATTACAGTTTTCTTGAGCCTGGTGACCGCAGCCATGTTGAGTGCGCTGATGATCGCCATGAGCGAGTTGAAGTTGCCGAGGTTGAAGCACTCCCGTGCTGTCATCACCCATTGCTCGATCACGCGCGCTCTGTATTTGCTCTTTACTGACTGTAAATTGGAATACAATACATCCATTTAACAATGTCTCATGGACTAAATACGTGGTGTTCCATATAACACTAGCATTATCTACATCAGGCTTCTATTGTGATTTGTTCTACAGATTCTATTTAAAAACAACACAAAAATACAGAATCACAATTAAGCACAATTTTTACATAACTAAGTGGAAGACTGGTACCTATGCTAGAGCAAAGCCTGTGTTTCAGGTCACCAGGCCACCCCAAGAAAAATTAGAAAAATCTGATCAAGAACGTTTGACATTTGAGATAAAATAATCTATATACAGGGTTATTTTTAATTAACTAATAAACTTCCTAGGGGTGAAAGTACTCATGAATATGAGCAACTTTTTATATGGGACCGACTGTGAAATCTCAAAAAAAAAATCAGCTGTTCCATACATTTTGGGCGAGTAGGTAGGTATTGCAAAATGTATGGAACAGAAAATTTTTTTTTGAGATAATATAATCTAAATACTCCAGTAATACTTGTACTATTTCCACTTACCTTTAAAATATCCGTTGCGACTAAGTAGCTCAGTCTGTTAAACCAGTCCGCATACGCTTCGAGGTTCCTCGTGGACTTGGTATCAATGTGATGCAAGCTGATGGTGGCCTTCCCGCTAGAGGGCTGCGGCGGCTGCGCGGGCGCGAACGTCTGGACAAACTCTTCAGGGCCCACGAAAGAAAGTCTCCGGAGCTCCACAATAGTAAGCTGGTTTGCAAGTTCCACTGGTGTCAGGCCCAACGTTAATATATCGCCCTGAAATTTGTCAATCACTGAACTTCTGTGTTGTTAATAGATCTATTATTTTTATAACTCTAGACGGCGAATCCCAATAACTAATATTTTTTGAGGTAAATATTCATAATACATTCTGGCACCTTCATTATATTGTATTATCAAAAAAATTACAAAGAATACTAAGTTCAAAATAAACTCATAACATTTCTTTTTCAAATTGATAGAAATACGAAACACGAAGTTGTTTACCTGTGGCAGCGAATCCACTGATGTCACTTGCGGTACATCTACAAGTGACTCCTCGTATTGTTCTAAAGCAGTTAACTTATCAAGCAGCTTTTCCAACATCGTGGACACTTCCACGCGCACTGAAGCCATATGTTCAGCCGCACACCTGTTAAACATATGCAACAAAATATTGTAATAAAATTACATTTACCTATAAGAACGTTATGGTTGTAGCCAAGAAGGGTTGGATTTAACTTACGCCGCCGCCCTGTTTACTTGCCTTTGCGTTATGCTGCGTACAAGTGCCATTACCCTGTCATCGCGGAAATCGTAAGGGAACATGCTTGTCCACTGGTTTAGCACGCGTACCAGGCTCACCATATCACTCAGCTCTCTTTCGACCATATCTGTTACTTCAACTTTTCCCTGGAAATAGAAAGGCTTTTTTTATAGGCTAAATTTTATTTCTGTACAAAAATAATCGAGGATGTTATAAGAAAGAAGTATCATGCATTACATGTTCTGTTAAAGTAAAAATTACAAAACATGTTTAATACCATTTCAAATAAAAACAACATAGTGAAGTATGAAGAAACAAACTTACTATTTTATCGTAATTTTTAAAATATCGTTTGCACAACTTATTGAGCAATTCATGTGGCCTAACGAAAAGACGTGAGCAAAGTAAAAAGGTGAATGTAAACGACTTGCTTGCTCCTGGACGGAGCATATCAACTAAAGTGTCCAGTGTGGCGCTGACTATTTGACCGTCCTTATACTCAATGTCTTTATCTGGTGGACAATGTCCGTAAGAGAGCCCGGACACTGTTTTAGCCCCAGGAGCTAACACAGTTGACAGCTGCAATAAAAATCATGGACTTACACAATAAAATAACAGTTACACACCAATTAATAATAATAAAAACATTATACATCAACATACATCTTGATTCAAGAGACAGATTATATATAACAGTAGTTTTACCTGTGGTGCTTCTACTTTTTGACTTGAGACAAAATTGATACCGCCATTCATTACAATGTGCTTGCAGGTTGTTTCCGTCATAAACTTATTCCCTCGTACCATTGAGTAGTAATCGTCATTCTAGAAAAAGATGATTTAAATGCACTATAATTAATACACACTTATACTCATTTCAAGCAGATAAATTATAAAAAATAATATTACACTTATTTATTAATTATTAATATTCTATTATTGAAAATTATGAAGGCACTGCATTGTATGAGTACTTTGTAATGCAAGCTGTATTCACCACAAGCATTTCAATATCATAACTTACATCATAGTACGACAACCCAGTTCCATGTAAAATAGTAGGGTCAGGAGGAAGTGGAGCGTGGTCCGCGGGTGGCGGGGGCACCGGAGCCGGCTCGGACGGAGCCGGAGGTACCTTCATATTGCAACCACTACATGAGGCTTCATTTAGTTTACTTGCGTAATAATACATAGCCATTCAATTCCTTGATGGCAACTAATTCTAAAAGCTTCAAATGAAGCTTCACTGGAACATTTTATGTAAAGGAACCCATTGAAAAATCTGTAACAATAATTAAAGTTCCCTTCAAGTTATTAGCATATTTGTTTCTAATAAAGGACCTGCATTGAATTTACAAATAAAAATAATAGAATAAACATTTATTCCTTGGAATATGAAGGTAACATCAAATCAAATGTTATTTATTATTACTAGTTGAGAATGCTCTATCAAACCTATCACGTCACTCTATCAAAATACAAGGCCATTAGCTAAACAAAGTGGAGCACTTTAAGACCTGAGCTCTGTGGTCTCGAATGATTGATGCCGATATAACTCACCGCATTAACACCGGGTGAATGAAATTGCGAGATATCGAGTGTGCTATGTGACAACAGAATGCCAGTGCGCGTCAAAGGGAAGGTCTACAAGACTGGGGTCCGGCCAGCGCTTATCCATGGTGCTGAATGCTGCTAGCCCATTAAAAAAGTCCATGCCACCAAGTTGCACACGACCGAAATGAAGATGCTGAGATGGGCGGGAGGTGTCAGTCTCTTAGACAAGATCCGAAACAAGCACATCAGAGGAAGTTTCAGTCACGCCCATCGAACATAAGCTATCTGAAACACGTGTACGCTGGTATGGACACGTGAGGAGAAGGCCAGAACATCACATGACCAGAAAAGTCCTCAACATAGACGCCAGTAGAAGAAAACCAGGTCGACCCCTTCAAACATGGATGTCCGTCATAAACAATGACCTAAAAAAAAGCTCGAGCCGACACAGCGACGACCCAAAACCGCAACACCTGGCGGAGAATGACGAGGAGAGCCGACCCCAAATGAAACGGGAGAAGGCTAGGCAAAAAGAGAGAGACTAGTCTCTAGTTGGGGATGCTACCAGCACAAGCTACGGACAGGTGAATTTTGTCCTTCTATTCTAGGGCAATTTCAGCCAGTTCCCTGAGACCCCTGAGAGTTTGAGATAACTGGTAACTCTATATTTCTGGTGGCATCCTGCTTAATCTACCTGTTACTTTGCACAATTATCTAGCACTTTAAATGCTTATTGACTGTCACTGTATGTGATAACATTTTCCATAGAGTAAAACAGATTTTTGCAAATGTCCGCACAGGATTGAAAACTGGCCAAGTGTGAGTCGGACTCACATCAATGTTCCAGTTCTGTACAATTTTATAATGTATAAATTTACAATTTTATAATACAATATAAATTTTATAATGTACAAGAATTGGGAATGATTAAACAGACAGGCTTAAATACCATATACTTTTAATTACCATGACCCCTCTAATCTATACATATAATAAAAGAAAGTAAAAATATTTTGTCTGTACATTTCGTATTTTTGACTGAAATGGATAGAGAGACACTTACAAAGACTAATAGAAAGCAAAAAAATTTTTTGGAATTTCTTGTCTGTCTGTCTTTCTGTCTGTCTGTCTGTATCTATGATCACGCTAATCTCCGAAAGTACTGAACCGATTTGAATGAAACTTTTTTTGTTGTATAGCTATTAAGCCTGGGCAACATTTAGGCTATAATTGATTTTGAAAACTGGAACACCTGATGAAGAACCAAAACAGAACAGTTAAACTATAAGAAATATAGAAATGGTGCCTTAACAAAAGTCGTACAACCTGATGAGCATTTTCTGCTGACGTATAAAAATTGAAGATTATGGAACATCTGATGAAGAACCCCAAGAGACCAGCTACTCTATAAAACACATGGAAATGGAGCCTTAGCAAAAGTCCTTCAACCTGATGAGCATTTTCTACTGACGTATAAATAGACAGGACACGGGATAGAACAAAGAGGTACTCGGGGTGGGAGTGGTGGTACATGGGAAATTGTAGAAAACAAGCAGATGAAGATCGTTATTTGAATGAAATATCTATTTGATTCATTTTATGATCTATTCTCGCGGGCCACGGGATAACCAAATGGCTTAAATTTTGAGTACTGGAGTTTAGGTTACTACAGTTTGGAACACGAAAAGATTTTTCATCTAAGCGAAACTTACGCGCGCGAAGCCGCGGGCAACAGCTAGTCTAAAATAAAAGTACTATTTTTAGTAGTTTTGGATATAAAAAGATGATCAATTTTTACTATCACATGATAGCGATGACAGTTTGCAAAACCAGTGTTATGCTTTCTGGATTCACATATGTATGAAAGTTCTTTATTCCACCAAACAATAATGAGGGTTATCATATTCCCGCTCACCAGTTGGCACTACTGGCAAATGAGGTCTGTCAGTGGTACAGCATTCAGCACGAAACTAGACTCTGCGCAGAAACGAAAAATAGATGTCCTTGGAGGTACAGTTTGCAGGGGAAAACGGTGAATGAATGGTAGCAATTGTGCTTCCCCGCACATTCCCTCCGCATGTCTGTACATGTGCAGTCGACGCCATTTGGGTCTAGTTCCCCGCCGATACATGTACAATACCATCATTTGACAACTGATGACAATATTGAACTGACTGACAGACCTCACTCACCAGTAGCGCCAACTATATAGTGAGTGGAAAAACGATATGTTTGTGAAGTATCCATAGATTCTTCACTGTATCCCAGTATTATGTGAGTCCAGCTATATAGCGTTTCATTTTTTCATTTAACCATTATTTTTCTTCACATTCTCATCAAATTTACTAACCAATAATGGTGTGTACCTACACCATAATAAAATAGAAATAACTGAAATTTAGGACTGAACAAGATATGGAACCTGGGACTAACATGACTAGGTATTGACACACATGGACACATTTCTCTTTTGGAAAAAATAATCGAAGTCACATCACACCCTGGTTGGTTCATTGTGTTTTTTTTTATCCTTCCATTACCCCAACAAACATGATCACTTCCTAGACCTTGAGTTTATTATAAAGTGTAAGTAAATATTGTGTGCTGAGTTTCAATAATCAGTTAATATAATTTTAGCTAGAAAGCATACAATTTCTTTTATAATAGCAATATTTTAAGTTTTTTGCTAACTCAAAAGCTGGTCGGACGTGAGGTAAAGGGTCATTATTCTAGGCACAGATACGTAAAATAAACGTTCTCATTCTCGTTACCTGGATAGATTTCATGTTGGAAACATACGTTTGGTGAAAGTTGTATATAAAATAATGTATTAAATAAAACATTACCTTTTTCGACTTATTGCCACTTTAGCTATACCTACGTAGTTTTTTCAGTACCTATATACGTTTATAATTTTCTTACGGAAGATCACAGGTTCACAAATCGAAAAGAACCGAAAGATTTAGGTGGATTTATATAGTTTGCTTACTAAAAGAGTAGGTAGGTACCTACCTATAACATTTGCCTGGCATTTGCATCAATTTTGCATAGACAACATAGTTTTTTTTTTTGAGCTTATTGGCTCCAAGCAAAGACCTACCAAACGACTCCAAGTGACAGCATAATTGTAGTGACATTGTAGAGCGGGTTCCAACAAAAATTCAAACTTTGACAAAAGCAAGCAGATTGCACAAACAATCAACAAAGGTATCCAAGGGCGAACATAAACAGTTGAAAAAGAAACTATTGATTATTTTATGATCATAAGTTTAACTTCTGCGAATGCTCTTAGTTAACCTTCAATTCGTATAATATAATGTGCTTGTTTTTTTTATAAATCATGATACCCAGAGATCAGCGTCGGAGGTCACCAACTACAATCTTGCCTGCAATTGAAACTTTGCAACGAAATGTTCGCAAAGCTCCATCGTATTATTCCAGGTATCTATTAGCAAATACAATATAAACTAGTGACAACACTTTCAGTAGCTTCAATGTTTTAGGACAAATTATAAAAAGGCTTTATTACACAAAAGAAACATTGTTTCTTATTGTTTACATGACTGCTGTAACTTTGAATGAAACCAAATACTAGTTTATATACTTAAATATTAGACTAGCAGCTTTTGCCCGCGGGAACAGTGCTTTTTCTCGGGTTGAAAGGTACCCTTTGTCCTCTTAGGACTTTGAACTATGTGTATGCGAAATTTCAAGCAGTGTAGTTCAGTAGATATAGCATGAAGAGATAATAAACAAACTCACTTTCACATTCATAATATTAGTTAGGATTAGGATTTCATGAAACATGGATGAAACCCAGGCCAGACAAATGAACTATTATGTACCTAATTCAAATTTGATTAGATGTAGCATTTGTTACAACTAATTAATTAGGTACATAATAGTTCATTTGTTTAGCCTGGGTTTCATCAAATTTGATTTGTTGTAGCAAATACTACAACTAATCTGTCTAGAATAAACTGTCTAGAGTTTATATAATATTTGGTTGTAAACTCCGTTTTTTCCTACTTGTCCTATTATGTAAACAATCATACCATATCTTTTTATTATTTTACAACAATATAAATTAAAATAGACTTTTTAGGAAATTACTTTCATGGTTAATACATGTTTTACTTTAGAATGTTTAGGTTTTAACTAATATTTGATTTATTTTTAACAAAATTCAATAAAAAGTACTGTGAAGATTGTTTATACAATAGGACAAGTAAGAAAACACTAGACTGTAAGTAAATGAAGTAATTAAGACCTTTGGAGCCCTATTATATTGGGTTTAGTTTAGTAGTTTGGCATATTATTTTTTTATATTTTCCTTTTTATTTTTAGGAAAACCAGAGATATTCCCTTTCATCTACCCCACAAAAAGCTATTGGATAAAATTGAGTATGTGAAAGAACAACCAGAACCATTGGTATATATGCTTTGCATTATTTAATTTATACTGCATATCAGTAAATTTCTAACTGTTAGACAACACTGTTCAGCATATAAAGTACTAGCTGCACTCCAGGGCTTCGCTCACGTGGGAATTTCGGGATAGAAAGTTTCCTATGTGCTATTCCCGGTACTTTTCTACCCATGTACCAATTTTCATTGAAATCTGTCCAGTCGTTTTTGTGTAAGTGAGTAACAAACATCCACACAAACTTGTGAGTTGGATGTGTCCAAATTTTCGCATTTATAATATTAGTAGGATCTACAAGTAGAATATTATAAAATAATTACAGAATTTTTCTCCAGTCTTTTCCTTTACAATTTTGTATGTTATCGTAATGATTATTATTTGTTATAATTTAAATATTTCATTAAGAAATATGACAAGTATATGTCAAGTTTCTCCTAAATGCTAAAGTGTAATAATAGTGGCAATGAATTTGGGTAGCATAATGTGCAATTGACTGTACCCCGAATCTCTAGATAAAAATAATGAAAATATGAGTAAATAATCTTATTTAATATGTGAATTGTATTATGGTATGAGGACTCATCAGGGAAAATCATTATTGAGAAGCAACATGTTTTCAGTTTAGTTTTAAGTTTTATCAAAGTTTTATCTTAGTTTATAAAAGAAATTACATAAAAAATTAAATCTTTTACTGGATTGTAGGATTCTCAATGTCATCAAAGTTTGTGGACCGATTGTGACTATTAACACCTTATATTTGCAGACAGGTTTTGATGCAGCTCAACAAGAAAGATTCCGGAGAGAAAGAAAAGATCAATTGGAACCTATCAAGCTAGATGAGACCCCAGGTAAGGCCTCTGCTGCCAAGTTTTCTTCAGATTTGATAAATATTTCCATTTATTAGTTAAATCTTGTGGAGTGTTCTGGTCAGCTTTCATATAGTGTTATGAAATACTTAAACATTTATATTTTGCTGTTATATAAATAAAGTTGTTTTCCTTGCAGTAAAAGTAAAAAAAAGGATTCAAATACAAATCCGGGAACCCAGAAGATCTAGCAGTGATCAGCATATTGAGTATGTGACTTCTGACCCGCTAAAAGTCAAACCTGAGGTAGCTTCACAGAAAGAAGTCATAGACTATGTGAGGAGACATCCATCCTGTGGCTTCCTATATATGATTTATGCAGTTCATCCTGAAAACGTTTATTTCACGCCTTATTATCTGAAGTATGTACCTATTTATTGGACCTTCAATATTAGTTAAGTATACAACATAGTAACTGGATTCATGATGTATGAACATGGATGGATTGGAGCATGGATTCACATACTTTATATGTGCATGACATGGGCGAAGGGCCCATTTCTGTCTCATTTAAACATTTGTTATATATTTTTACTAGCTTATTTCTCGGCTTTAATTTTTCACCTATTTCGCCCCCGAAGGGACAAATTTCCTAAATTCATTTCTTAGTGTTCACGCTATAATATAAAAACCCTTTGCAAAATTCAAGTTGTTCAGCGGTTTCATCTCTGTGTTGATATACCAATAAGTCAGTCAGTGTTTAATTTAATTAATACAGACGCGCCGGTATACATCTACTTACTCGCTAATAAGGTTTGGTATACTTTGCACGGAATTCTACTCAAACAGTTGGTAGCTTTTTTATTTGTCGATTTTGAGCGTAGTATTGAAGTAGATTTAATTTTTTGGAAATATATTTTAAATGTACTACTACTATGTATACTATGAAAGAGAAAGGGGAGGACTTTGCCCAGCAGTGGGACTCCTCAATAGGTTAGCGAAAAAAATGGAAATTTAACCATAATGTCTATGTAGACATTATGGTTAAATTTCCATTTTTGGAAATTACCTGATACCTCGTCATTCAGTATGAAATCGTGTCTTTTTCTATATTAAATCATTTGAATGTTTGTTAGCTTAGACATTGTTTATTGGGTTTTATCTTCAACCAACTCTTTTAACTATTTAATTATATAGTGTGGTGCCCTACGAAGGAATAGACAGGAAGAATTACCTAACAATTAGCCCATGTGGAGTAACTCACTATACCAATGAAATGGTATTCACTAAACTACCTGATTGGGAACAGGAGTATACTATATTTGTGAAGCTTACTGATGTAAGATTTCCTTGAAGTATTATAACTATTAATCTATGTACTATCATATGTCGATTAATTTTGTTGAAAAATGTAGCTAGAACTTTAATGTAATTTATTTGAAAAATAATAAATTGCCTAATCAATGTTTGTCATAGCACCTAAAACATAATCTATATTTCAGATTAAATTCTTTAAAGTGTATAGATATTGGAAAGCTTTTTACGTGTGGCGAAAGTCTATACTTTTCCGAAAGTACAGTAAATTGAGGAACAAAGTGGCGAAGAATTTGTTTATTCTAACTCCAGTTCTGGGGAAGGCGTTGCTCAGCGTTCAGACCATGTGTTGCGAGATGTATATGAAAACCTTCGCCGACGTGTCCCGGGATATGGACACAGCGTTCTATTACTTCATTGAAGTGCAAGTAAGTATTGTTTCGACATATTTGCTTGGTTCGAGACGAAAAAGCTGCGACAATTATCGATAATTACACTATTTCAGATGAAACGCGTTGAGTACATTCGCGAAAAACTACTCGAGTTCCGAATCGTAGTTCTGGACATCGTAACTCAGGCGTGCCACACGGCGCTGTATCAACAGGGCTTCGTGTTTGACGACCGTAATATACCCCCTTTCCAGATTATAAGAGGGAAGCCCACTGGCGGCATGTCTTACACTGAGAAGGCGAATAAGAGGAAGTACTGCGAACGATTGGCTGCGTAAGAGAACTCACACGTTTATGAATTTTGGCTCTATAAAATAGTATTTAACTGAGTAATTTGTAACGAAAACTTAATAGTTTTATCAAACGACTGTAAAATGCCATAGAATTTTATAGTTGACATTTGGCTAGCTAGGCTATTAAATATATTTATTATAATCATCATCTAGAACATACCAAGACGCGAAAAAAGTATGAGTACTGAGGAATCATTTTCAGAATTTGCTTATATTATCTTTAGGGTTTGCCCGAGTGAATTTCCCACGGGAATAGTGCTTTTCCCCGGATGAAAAGTACCCTGTGTCCTACTCAGTCTTCTATATGTATTCAAAATATCAAAAAAATTGGTTCAGTAGATAAAGCGTGAAGAGGTAACAAACAAACAACCTCGCATTTGTAATATTAGTTAGGATTAGGATATGACATAATACATTTTAAACATAAGACTGAAGTAATATAGTAATATTAGCTCCGCGTTTTGCCGGCAGTTTCGTCAAGTTAATAGATTATATGACGAACTACATGCTGTACCGGCTCACAAAGCGCTCCAACACCATGATGGCCGACCTTCTGCGGAAACATTATGAGTTCACTCCCGACAAGAGTCTGCTCGAAGGCACCGAAGTCGATGAAGTGCTTGAAGTCTTACCGAGACCTGTTGAAACTTGCAAGGTTGAAACTTTGAATGAACTTATTAAAAACTATTTGATACCAAAATATGCACTAAAAAATAGATCGGATTAGCCTAGTGAGCATAGTAAGAGTACATCAATTGGACAAGTAGTTCTTCTAGTGGTTTTGCGTGTATTTTTACTTTAATGAAATGGTACTTATATGTTTATTTGCAAGTAAATACTCTAATCGTTATAATATTTCGTTACTGACTGAACTTAAAGACAACGCACAGCCAAAACTGCTGGGCGTAGGAAGCTGAAATTGGGCATGTAGGCTCCATAGGCCTTCCTTGTAGGGGAACATGAAAGTGGATTTACCGAATACCCACGGGAATAAAGACCTGGCGGGTCCATGCTAGTAAAATATAGTATCGTTGAGCTAGTATCCCATAACACAACAAAACTTATTTTGAGGATAGCTCAATCTGTTTCTCATACATTTGCACCTATTTTATTACAGTGGGCCTTATTCCAAGTGGATGCTTATGTACAAATTAGTGGGGAAGTCGAACTTAATCCTAGCCAAGATGTAGTGATGACCTACTTGGAGCGCATAACAAGCTACTGGGACCAATACGTGAGGACTTTCCATAACTTCCTCAACGAAGAAACACTGCAGATATTCGTCCAACCGTCAATCATGGGCAAACAAGTGGAGTGGTCAGCAGGAGTAGCGCCTAACCTGTACTTCCTCATGAACCAGGACAAAAAAATGCTAGATGACATAGCATTCATACCGTTTTCAATTCAAAACGCATACGATTGTGTCTGGCTTTTCCTCAGACGTATGAACAACTTCATGGACAATTTCAGAGAAGCCCATGAGATGAATACTAACGTTATAAAGGAGGAGAGAGACACGATGCAGTTTAGGATCCTTTGCGAGAAGTTTAACAAGCAAATGAATGATATAGAGGATGTGGTTAGCTACCAGCCGCTTGGGTTGATATTCTTGTGCTTATGTCCGTTCCAGGAGTTGTTCAGACCGCAACCCAGGAGGCTATTTGATGTTGTAGCTACTACTACCCCAGAGTAAGTCTATATTTTAGTGACATTTACCGTTTTTCTGGACTACGCATACCATGTTTTGAATTAGGTTCTTTAAAAATTGGGGCTAGTAGGAAGGAAGTCATTCAACGACTTCATTATTATAAATAGCGCAAAAGCTTTTAATATTTCGTTTCATTGAAAATATACTTTTTTTACATAAAATCCTCACTAAGTGATCTACGGTTCTTATTATAATACTAAATCCACTTCTGTGCCTAACTTAATCTTAAATACTTTCACTTATTTCCAGTATTGGACGAGCCTGCATCGACGAAATTCTAGCTGGTATAGACGATATAACAAATGATATCACCAAGGAACCTGAAACAGCCGGCGAGCTGGTGGCATTCAACTTCATGATGGACGGACTCGAAGGCCGCGTGGTGTTTCTCGAAGAGAGGCTGGAGTACCTCCGGGAACTGTATGATCTTATGGGAGAGTTCAATATACCCATATCGCCTGATGACATGACTGAATATTTGGGTAAGTACCTACGATATTGATCTTAGCCAAACCTGAACCAATCTGACACATAACTGAAGTAATGGAAACATTCTTAAATCGAGACCAGACTAACTTCCAGAATGACGAGATAAAGGCATTCGTAGTATAAGTGGTAGGTTTAAGTTTATAAAGCGGGTTGTATAGCTATAATGATGATGATTATCAATAGCTTAATTTCAGATGGTGACACAGGGAGGGCACTTCATAGAAACGGGGGGTCATATATACCTACTACTACTACAAATGAAACTATATATCCGTGAACACCGTCAGTGTATTCGTTTTCATAGTCATCCCAATCCGCAAAATAACGGGAGAGAATTGCGGGGTACGCCATATTGCGAGAGGGGTAGGGTGCTACCTTTCTGTACGTAGTACTTATATTAATTCTGTGATGGTGATTAAATATTTTGCAGGGTTGAGTGTCGCTTTGGGGACGCTACGGACGAACGTGGACGCTCGGCTGGAGACGCGGTCGAAGCTGGCCGGCTTGTTCGCCAGTCAGATCGGGAAGGACATCATGGACCTCATGATGGACGTCAATAAGCTCCGGGATGAGGTCGCGGTAAGAACATAAAGTTTTAATTACCAAATATCCCAACAATAAAAAAAAAATACTTATGCTTGACAAACCTGTATCTTTCTACAGAAACTATTTTACTCAAAAATGCATGTAATGTGGTCATTATTTTGATAACCTTGTTTGAGCAAAGTCGACTTTGCCGTTCTGTTTTCAAATAGCGGCCGACAAAGTTTTGCTGGCCGCTCTGACAGGCCGGCAAAACATTGCCGGCCGCTATTTTGACGTTTCAACATTTTAAAAATCGAATGCAAAATGTTTGTATTTTATAGAGATAGATTATTCCATATTTGGCTGTATAGTTCCAACTACCATTGCTTAAAAAAAACAAAGAAGTAACAAAAGCGCGGTTCAGCCACAGAATTAATATTAGTACTATAGTTCAGCGAAAATTTTTGTTTTTGTTTAGTGACTTTTGGCTAAAAATGAGCTCTCAAAGCGAAAATTCTTCCGATTCAATGTGTTTAACACAGCCAGACATTAAAGATGAAGCTAAATAAATTAGTGATTGAAAATTGGATACCGCGAAACTCAAAGGAAAATAAGCTTGCATATGAAAAATTTGTGCATCAATCCGGGAAAGTCGGTGTTGAATTTTAGTAACTGTACTTTTCATAATTGTCATTTTAATTAAATTTCCAGTTAATTAATATATTTTTATTTAAATTACTTGCTGGTTTTATTTAGATTTGGTACTTGCATTTTTGAGTAAAGCACTATACAAGCCTTGGCCTACAATGACTGCTTCGCTGGTCACGCTATGATTGCCTCGAGCTAGCCTAGCTACGCTCTAGGCCTTCCAGCTTGGCCATCGTTGCAGCCCTTGCTGTCCTCGCTGTGTCGGCCTCGACCTACGGTCTCGGCCGACATCTCAGCTCGTCCATCAAGTGCTGCACGCTGGCCGCGCTGTGTCGGCCTGGAGCTGCGCTACGCTGCGCTCTCGCCCATCATCAGCGCGACCAGCAAAGTATTCATTATAGGCCGCGGCAGTAATGTACCTATATCTGCATTCACTTTCGCAGGCACCTTGGCTGTATGATGAAAAGTCAGAGATGGAGACAGTTATGGAGACTCTCAACGATCTTGCTGAAAAGTTGGCAACTTGCTCGGCTCGCGAGAAACAAATACGCGACTGGCAAAAGATCTTCAAGGTAAATTTACAGATCGAATCGCATTTTTATCCCTTTCGGGGAAGACAGAGTCAAGAATCGTGAGACTCGAAGGCCACGCTTAGCTGAATAGTGGGCTTATTGATGGAATGTAGATTCAGGTATAGTGATAGGTTGCTAGCCTATCGCCTATGAGTGAAGGAATCCCCAGTTTAAAGCCCTGTCCCTCGATTGACTTTTACAATCTGCACGGGAAGAGAAGCAGCTGACACGTTCTTTGTTTTTTCTTTGCTCCCAGACCAGCATGGAAGACTAGAGAAGTAAATTTATAGTCTATTTATTTTATATTGTTCGATACGTTATCATATCGTTAAAAAAACTTTTATACTTATGTCGATAGATACCCCCAGCAAGAATGGAGGCATTGGATGAAGCTATAAACGATGTCAAACTTAGACAGTCGCTTTGGAAATCATCTAAAGAGTGGATGGACCTATTTAATTCATGGTTAGTTAAAATTATATTATTTGCACACAAGTTTACACTTTGCTTTATCGTTGACTATTTCACTTCTTCTTATTGGTAAATATATGTAATTATATATTTTTTTACAAACTAATATATAAATGGGAAAGTTCAGTTATTTGTGAGTTTGGATGTTTGTTACTCAATCACGCAAAATCTAGTTGACGGATTTAGATGAAATTTGGTACACAGGTAAAAAAATATCGGGAATATTTTTCTCTTCCCACGCGAGTAAAGCCCCGGGACATAACTAGTATGGCATATGAATTACCTACAAATATGTCAATTGTGTATAAGTATTGTTCTAGTGCTTTAACGATTGTTAATTATTTTGTGTAGGGGAGATGCCCCTTTCAACACCTTGGATATGGAGGAAATCCAGAATACAACCATTGCTTACGGAAAGATATTCAACCAACTCGACAAAGGAATGCCGCCGAATAAAATCTTGCCTAGATGCAAAGAAACCATTGATATAATTAAGGAAAAGGTATGTAAACTTCCTAATATTGATATTAATTTAATTTAATAATTCTTAAATTGTTGCCTTTATGATATGCAAAAATATGTACAGTCGGGGGCAGATAAAACTATACCTCACTGAATCGTATCTCACGGGGTGTTGGGATGCCCAGCGGGATAGGAAGAAAATCTGGGAGATATTGAAAGTACGTACAGGTATTTTATTTGGTAGCAATCAAAGAGCGTGTCACAGTTCAATAGTTATCTTACTTAAATTGTACAAAGCTCTAACCTATGTCAAAGATAAATATTAATAGTTAAAGGACCAGAAAAGTAGATGTCGCTAGTCTTTGTTCAGAATTAAGAACACAACAAGTTTATTTGCTCCCGACTGTACTTTTATTTAACTTGGAAAGTGTTATTTTACCCCGGTCAAAATAACCATAAAAATAGGGGTGTGCTTAAAATAAACCCCATAAAGCTGAAAATTGGTATGAATGTTAAAAATACCATTATAAATAAAATGTCAAAGGTCCTCAAGAATCCTCCGTCTGGAAAAAAAACATGGTTAAAGTTTGAAAAGTTTTTTGTCGCGATTTCTTCAGTATGCCTGTTCGACGATCTATGATTAAATTGAAATAAAAAAAGGTGTATAAAATATGTATTTTTTGTCAATCTACATGTATTATGCATGCTTCCATACTAATATTATAAATGCTAAGGTCTGGCTGTCTGTTACACTGTCACGACAAAACCGCTTTACCGATTTTGTTCAAATTCGACATAGATATACTTGAAGTTCCGATGTCAAACACAGACTACTTTTATCTAAAATCAAGCCCCAATAGGCTGTAAGATAGGGAAAGTTTGTTTGAAATCCATACTAATATTATAAATGCGAAAATTTGTCTGTCTGTTAGTTCTCAAGGCTAAATCACTGGATTTTTTTTTTTGAAATCCATTTTTCTTTTATATTATATATATGAAAATCTGTCTGTCTGTACGCTTTCACGGCTAAACCGCTAGATCGTTTTTGATGAAATTTGGTATGAATTTAGTGAAAGAGCCGAGGTCAAACATAGGTCATAACTTCAAAAATCGCTAATATATCGGAAATAGCTATTCTTAGGATAAAAGTGGAAAGAAATTTTTTGTAGAAAATTAGATGAGCTTCAATCATGTTTGCATTATTGCTGTAAAACTTACCGTTTAGCTGAAAAATGCATAAAACTCATTTTTTCAAACTTTAACCATGTTTTTTTCCAGATGGAGAATCCTTAAAGACCTTTGACAATTTATTTATAATGGTATTCTTAACATTCATCCCAAATTTCAGCTTTATGTGAGTTAATGTAGGCAATGTCTAATTTGACCGGGGTATCTTTTGGATGAAATTTTGCTATTGATAGCACAACTGATATGACAGATACCAGTGATGTCGTACCTGCGGAACCCGGCGCTGAAGCCGCGGCACTGGGTGAAGATAGAGGAGATCCTGCACACCCGGTTCACGCCAGAGACGCAGATGACGCTGCATCTGTTTGAGGAGCTGCACGCGTTCCAGCACGCGGAGGAGCTGATGGAGGTCGCCGGGCAGGCCAGCTCGGAGGCGGGCCTCGAGGCGTTGCTCAAGAAGGTACTCTCCACTGGCTGTTTTACAACTGACATTGACAGATACCAGTGATGTCGTACCGGCGGAATCGAGATCCTGCACACACGCTTCACGCTGGAGACGCAGATGACGCTGCATCTGTTCGAGGAGCTGCAAAGTACTCTCCACTGGCGGTTTTACAACTGACATTGACAGATACCAGTGATGTCGTACCTGCGGAACCCGGCGCTGAAGATGTAACAAGGCAATCAAATTACCCTTCGCTGGCTGTTTTGGATAAATAGATCATCACTTTATTACACTACTAGCTTCTACCCGCGGTTTCTCTCGTCGGGATGAACCCTATGTCCTTTTCAGTATTCAACACTATGTGTATGAGTTTTAGGAAGACTGGTTCAGCAGATAATGTGCGAAGAAGTACCAAATAGGCAAACAAATATCATTCACTTGATCCATTTATAATATTATTATAGTTGGGATTTATGAGAATATGCAAAGTTGTAACAAAAAGTAAGTACATAAATGAGCGCGCTAAGGCCGGCTTATCGCAAATGAATTTCTTCCAGCCAACCTTTGGGACCTGTGGGAAATATTTTTGACAATAAAACTGATCGGATATGGACGAAATTGTCTGAAAAAATGATTTTATTATTTGGCTAACAGCAAATTATACAAACCTAGAATGTCGCAATGATAATCGGGTCACAGAGTTTCTAACCATAAAGTACAATATAGTTGGTGTACTCACTGACAACTATAAATATTAAATTACAAATAAAGGCAGTAGACACAAAGTAACACAACAATAATAAAATACAGGTGGAAGAAATGTGGGCGTGCTTGGAGTTCCCAGTACTGTTACACAAGGACGCCCGAGACGTGTACGTTCTGGGAGGCTTGGAAGAGATCCAAGCGGCGCTGGACGAGAGCAACATCCACATCGGAACGATCCTCAGCTCGCGAAACTGCGGGCCCATCAAGAGCAGGGTCGAGGAGTGGGCTAAGAATCTCGACTTGTTCGCTAGGACGCTGGTATGGACGTGTGTCTTTAAGCCTCCATACACACACTACACACACACATACTCACGCACTCATACACACTAGACACACTCACGCACACATACTCACTACACACACATACATACTACACACACACACTATGACTTTCTCGCTCTGTACAATTTACATGAGTGAATAACACGTTGTGTTATTTCATTTTAGTCAGTAGAAGTGAGTAAGATAGCATAATATGTTACGCGTCAATTGTTGCCTAGTGTTTAAGAGGGTTTGTAGTGAAAGAGTTAAATGTTTAGAAGTACTGTTCTGAAGCTACAGTCCAGAGTGAATTTTGCTATAGCATGGCCATGTTTTGAGTTTAGCTATCGTATACAAACAATTTTTTTTACTTTACTTGCTCGTAAAATCATTTTTGATGCTAGAGCAAAATCTTCGTCTAAACAACCACTAAGGCCAAGACAATCAGGCGTCAATAGCCACAAATATTAGAATGTTATAAAAAGTTGAACGTTGTCGATTTAAAATTTAGTTTATAACATATACAACTCGTTAATTTATCCCAAATATAAAAATCTTGGGTCAAATTCTGGGATTTATGCCCGTGATTGGTTTTAGAAATACAAATAAACTCTTCAGCATTTCTTATATTAACATGGTATTTGTAATGACAGGAAGAATGGTATACTTGTCAACAAACCTGGATATACCTGGAGGTTATCTTCTCCGCGCCCGACATCCAACGGCAGCTGCCCAACGAGACTAGGCTGTTCACCATTGTCGATAAGTCTTGGAAGGATATCATGAGGAAGTTGGCAAAGGTATCATTATTTATTTACTACATATTGTTCTTGATAAATGATCACGATCCATGAATTCCTCAAGTGTTGTTTTACACACGACACGAGTCAAGTGCTTTAGGATTCACAAATGCTGTATATTTTATCTTTCATAGAAAACTCTTCTTTTTCTTTTGGACGAAACCCCAAACATCTTAAAAAGTATTGACACTTTGATATCTAAGTCATTAATTCGCAGATTCCTTCAAATATCAAAACAAAAATCTGTCAACTACCACATTGGGGAACCTTTGCCCAACAACATTTCTTTTTTATACCTAACAATAAATATAGGTATTGAATTGGATTTTTGTGCACATCAGATGCAGTAAGTACTAAAGTACTCACATATAGTCCTGCTCGCATGGAATTTTTTCACCATATCTAATTTATATATGAAAATATTGAATACTATCTATTACATGAAATGAAATGCTATTTAGGTCCCACTGGCAATGCCAGCCGCAACCCAGCCGAAGTTGTACGAAGAATTTGTGCGGAACAACGAGATGTTGGACCAAATCATGAAATGTCTGGAGGCTTACTTGGAGACGAAGCGAGTGGCTTTCCCGAGATTTTTCTTCCTGTCGAACGACGAGTTACTTGAGATATTAGCTCAGGTACTTAATATTTACGCAACTTTTGAACTTTTTCCTTCTAGTTACAATAAACGGCTCACAGGTCGGGGTTGCCGACTATAGTTTTGAATTCTTCAGAAGTCCATTTTCAAGGCAAGTGCCTCTGCCTTGCTCGTGCGCATTGATATCTTTTCTATTCGCTGTGTTTCTGCTCCTTATTATACGACCTGCGAATATTTACTAAAGTTATCTCTTGAGTGTGAGAAATTTTGTATGTATAAAATGCTGTTCAGTATTCATGAGGTACAAGAGTTTGCACTATACTGCTCGTTATATTGTTACAACTGTATTTGTCATCCACAGGTTAGATTAATTAACCTTTTTTTAATGATTTAAACTAAGCCAAGATTTTAACTATCCTGTGCACACATGTCATTTAAGAACCGCCCAACAGCAATTAGTTATCATATCATATACCCTTTCTGAAAATAGTATTACCTGTTTCATTGTTATAAGTAAAAACCTATATGCTTATCTTTCTCTGTACAGACTCGCAATCCACATGCAGTACAACCTCACTTACGCAAATGTTTCGACGCGATAGCCAAATTGGAATTCGGGGTGAAGTTGCCGGAGAGCGAGATGGAGATAACAGAAGACGGGACTCTGGTCGAGAAAGAGATGTCCTTCCAGACGAGAGACATGTTGCAGGCCAAGTTGGCCAAAACAGCAGCGCCGGAGGACCTCACCACCGATATCATTGCTATGCTGTCGCCTGAAGGGGAGAGAGTCAATTTGGGCAAGGTACCTATATGATTTTCAGCTGTTTTTGTACTTATATGCATACACACCCATACAGTATCTATCTTGTGTCTATCAAGCTTAAATCTATTCTGATTAACTTTGGTAAACCTATACTAAAGAGTTCATCTATCTATAGCCTTCTTTATTTTCAATCGATACAATGAGTTGGGCAACTGTAAGTGCAATGAGCTGCTAATTATACATAAATAAAGAAATGAGAACTTTATAGTCTGCCTTCGCCGGCTTCACCGAATAAACTTGCAGAATACAAATATGAGGGATATTTGTATTCTCTAAAAGACCTACATTCACATTGATCTATGAGAATATTCAAATTATTTTTGAATCCATGTGATTTTGCATTTATCCCAAAATATTATGTAAATTCTGTTCTTAAACTTCGTTTGATTATAACCAGGGTCTAAAAGCTCGAGGCAACGTCGAAGACTGGCTGGGTAAAGTGGAGGAAGCAATGTTCGCGTCGGTGAAGCGAGCGATGAAACACGCGCTCAAAGACTATTTGCTGCGCCCGCGCGTCGAATGGGTGGAGCTTCACCCTAATCAGGTTCACACCATCTTATTATTTTATCACATCTTGTTGTTGTAATTGATCTCTAATACAGTTTGAGAACATGGTTTTTTGAAAAGAAATAATTTCATGTATGCTATACAATCTCTTTATGAAACAATCTGCTTATACAACCTAAATTCTGTACCGTTGCGTCAGGGGTAAACATGGCCAAGTAAGGAACACCTGTATAAAAATGACTTCTAAAAGCGACATGTTGCCAGTCTACGGCCTATTACACGCCTCATAGAGTTCTCATTATACTCTCAACCATAGATTTAGAATGTACTTACTCTCAACATGTCGACAACATGTGCTCTCTTGATACTGCCCTTGCGCATATTGCGCATGCACGAATAATTGTAGACAAAATTCTACTTGGATTGTGGATGTAAATGACGCGGCTTGGCATTAAAATCGATTCCAATTCCGTGACGGAAGTTGGTGTGATCATCGTGCCAGCCGTGCTCAGATGTTTTACATACATTACGGTTAACTTTTTCAGGTGGTCCTAACAGTGTCTCAAATAATGTGGGCGAAGGGTGTCCACGAAGTTTTCGATCTGGAGATTCCGCTGCGCGTGGACACTGGCCTGTTGGACTACTTGCGCAAGTGCATCGGCGACCTGAACGACTTGGCCGCGCTGACCCGCAAAGACCTGACGTCTCTGTTCAGGAAAGTGCTCTGTGCACTCATCACTGTGGACGTCCACGCCAGGGACACTATCGAGCACATGGTCGATAAACACGTGCAGCGCGCGTTAGTATTTTTCCTATATTTCCTTAGGGAGTGTAGGTGAGCACTATGGCAGGATTTCCCGAAATTTCTACGGGAACAAACGCCGGGAATGGGCCCGGGACACTCAAGCTAGTGTGATATACAACTGTTTTATGAATTTTGTTGTAGTTGAGGCGGTATCAGGTACTTTTGTTGCTAAATTTCATGATCATAGATCAAAGGGAAGTTCCCTTTAGGTTTTGATTCCCTTCTGAAATCTGCAAAAGTATGTGATTTATACGGTCATATCTCTTGATTGCGTTGACCTGCTGATTTGTTATTTTCACAGCTCATAAAGAGGCGGTAGACCCCTAGCATTTAGGTATATGTGAATTTCATCTTTATACCTCTATGCGCGAGTCCAACTCGCACTTGGCCGGTTTTTTTCTTATGTTTATTTCATATAACATTCTATTTCTATAGGACAGACTTTGAGTGGCTGAAAATGATCCGTTACTACTGGGAGGAAGACTTGGACAACTGCGTCGCACGAATGTCTAGCGCTATGTATATCTATGGTCACGAATATTTAGGGGCTGGAGGTCAGTTCTTTACCGTTATCACTATATCAAATATATGCTCCTTCTCCTAGGAGTGAGTTATTGTTTAATAAGCTAATCAAAATAAAGCTATAGTTTTGCCTTTTTTGTCACTACTAGCCTTCATCTACTCTTACAGCCAATAGCTACTTTAGAAAAGTGTACACTACAGTCGGGGGCAGATAAAACTGATTCTCCTTACCTCACTGAATCCTATCTCAGCGGGATCAGGTTTATCTGCCCCCGAATGTACAATGCATAGCAATAATGTTATAACGTGGTAGGTGTATTGGTGATAACTCCGCTGACCGACCGCTGCTACTTGTGCCTCATGGGGGCCCTGCAGCTGGACCTGGGCGGGGCCCCGGCGGGCCCGGCCGGCACGGGCAAGACGGAAACCACCAAGGATTTGGCTAAGTCGCTCGCTATTCAGTGCGTGGTCTTCAACTGCTCTGAAGGTTTGCTCTATAGCAATAATGATATAACGTGGTAGGTGTATTGTGATAACTCCGCTGCTACTTGTGCCTCATGGGGGCCCTGCAGCTGGACCTGGGCGGGGCCCCGGCGGGCCCGGCCGGCACGGGCAAGACGGAAACCACCAAGGATTTGGCTAAGTCGCTCGCTATTCAGTGCGTGGTCTTCAACTGCTCTGAAGGTTTGCTCTATAACAAGAATGTAAATAATACCCGACCAGAAAACAATTAAAACAAGCCAATAACGATTTTAATTTTTATATCAATTTACATGTAATAAAACAAAGTGCACTGCTGCGTCAGCCTGTTCGCAGGAAACTCAAACTATTTTTGCGGTACCTACCTAATATTATAAATGCGGAAGTGAGTTTGTTTGTTAACCCTTCACGCTTTTTCTACTTAACAAATCTTACTGAAATTTCGCATACTCATAACTATGAGTTACTAGTAACTAGAAGTACTGAGAAGGATATTAAGGTCACGGGAAAAAGCACTGTTCCCAAGAGAAATTCACGCGGGCGAAGCTACGGGAAAAGGGCTGTTAGTCATAAAAAGTGAAATATAAACTGCAGGTCTTGACTACAAGATGATGGGTCGATTCTTCTCGGGCCTGGCCACGTCGGGCGCGTGGTGCTGCTTCGACGAGTTCAACAGGATCGACATCGAAGTGCTGTCGGTCATCGCGCAGCAACTCATTACTATCAGAAACGCGAAGGTTGCCAAACAGGCCAGGTGGATAATTATTTCATTACTTCATTATGCATTACCGTCCTTAGCGAAAGATGTCTTGCTTTAAATTAGCATTGCGGCATGTTATTTATTTTTTAAATTGGATACATTATTATCATGGTGAAAGATGACCATAAATAGGAAAATTAATAGTAGTAATTGAATCCTTGGGGGAGGCCTTTGTCCTGCAGTGGACGTCTTTGGGCTGAGAGAGAGAGAGAGAGAATTGAATCTAGAATAGTTACTGTACCGCACCATATGAGAAATTGCGATAGATTAGAGAAGTAAGATTCAAATTGGGCGCTCGGCGGATCGCAGAGCAGCGCATTTTACAGTTTGCTGAAGGAAATTGAAACTTCCGGAAAGTAGTTAAGGCGCTGTTATCCCTCAACCTTTTGGTATTTGAGGGGGTGAAGCCCGCGGGGTACGGTGCGCGAAGCTCCGCCTACTGCGCGGTGCCCGCACTCGTGTGTCAGATGGACAAGTGCGAATATTATTTACACTTTGGTTCCGCACAAACTTTGCCATTTGAGTCAGTGTCATTTTACTTCAACTTACCTACATGTTTATAGGTAAATTATACTTACACTATTTACTATATGACTTGATTATACGACTGCGGCTTAGCCAGCATGCATCCTACCTTAGCAATCATCTAAGGTGCGTAGGTAGGTACCTAAAGAATGCTTTCACCAACAGATTGTATGTCTAACGGTTTAGAATGTATTAGTATCATAGTATGTAATGTAGCTATAGAAGATAGATATAGTAATTAACGGCGAAATCCGTCCAGTAGGTTTTGCGTGATTGAGTAACAAACATCCTCACAAACTCACATCCAAACTTTCGCATATTTATTATATTAGTAGGATAGGATAGTAAGGTTACTTATAAATTTCTACTTACACATAGGTAAGATTATAAAGTACTTGTATGTTTGTATCGAATACACCCAAAAGCTATTGGACCGATTTTAAAAATTCCTTCACCATTATTTTTTCTTTATTTATACCTATGAGTAGGATTACTATTACTATAACTTATAAAAAATTGAATGTTATATTATGTGTATGTTCGTGTGTAACATAAACTAGGCATATAGGTAATCCTCACCCGTGTGAAACCGGGGCGGGTCGCTAGTCACCTATCTATACGTATAATAATGTATAGTTATTTGTGCACTGAGCAACAAACAGAGTTCTTGGTAGGTACCTACATAACATACTCACCTTGCAATTTGTACCGTAAACGTTGAAACCTAATTATTGTAATTCTTATATATTCTATGATAAAAAAATGTTTACAGGTAGGTACTTACTGAGATACTCTGTTCCTCTTTTTCTTGTTGCGTCTTTTCCTTGTACAATATCGACGAATAAATTGGTTTATTATTTTTATTACCCATTTTACACACACAGTCACACAAAAGTACGTAATTCAAATACACAGTGTCAAAATGTCACAAAACTAAACCCTAATATATGTCCATCATAAAATAGACCGAGTGTCAATTCGCACAAACCCTTTGACAAAAATAACATCGATGTAATAATACACGTAAAAGTTGTGAATCACACACAAGTCGGCAAGCAAGCAGCGAGACGTGCTACTCCACCAACAGATCAGCGCAGACTGGCTTTGTACCTGAGAATCGCGCGATACAGTACGTACTGCTAATGAAATAAGGTTGAAAGTGGTGATACGGGTTGGCCCGTCACCAGTCTCAGTTCAAACTCGTGTCTGCCATTTCGGTTATTTTCCCGTTTTAATTTAATAATTCAATAATTATAATCAAATATCGTAATTTTTTTAGGTATCCATCTTGCTTATTAAGTTATACTTTTTATAGACTAAAAAAAGTTGGTAGTTGTCACTGAAAATATCAAGTAATTCGCGACGAAACTTTTTCTGGATCTACCTTTTTTGCTATTTTATTTTGCTAGGTTTTAAATATTTTTTTGAAAATATTTTGATGTAATGATATAATTTGATCTTTGAACTGTACTTCATATTTTTTTCATGCTAGCATTCCATGAAAAATATGGCTGAACTGCGCGACGAAAAAATAGACGTTTTACGATTTTCCTCTGATGCAGCCCGCCTTAAGTTCCACAATTGCGTGCAATTCAAGCCGAAGCCGTTGTGTGGATCGTATCAATGATGGATAAATGATTCAACTTCACTATTCTGGTTGGCGGTTGCAGATTTATGTTCGAGGGTCGTGAAATCAAGTTAGTTCGCACTTGCGCGGCGTTCATCACCATGAACCCTGGGTACGCCGGGAGAACCGAGCTGCCAGATAACTTGAAAGCTCTGTTCCGACCTATTTCTATGATGGTGCCTGATTATGGTGAGACTTTATATATAATAACGATCCGATTCGACATGCTTTGTCCAATTTCATGTTTGTTTAGTGGGTTCATCATTCTTCCATTTTCCAGTTTGTCAGTTTACTATACACACAAATGAGTCAAATACAAATATTTATCTGTCTATTTAGCGGAGTTTAAATGTGAAGACTTTTTCAGTAAGAATAAAAAAAAAATACAGAGGTTTTAAATTCGTTAATATTTCCATTTCTGTAGCTCTGATCGCCGAAGTGATTCTCTACTCAGAAGGGTTCGAATCGTCAAAGGGTCTGGCAAAGAAGATGGTGCAGATGTACAAGCTGTCCAGTGAGCAGCTCTCCAAACAGGACCACTATGACTTCGGCATGCGAGCTGTCAAGAGTGTGTTGGTACGTACAGTTACGAACTCATACGATGGCGATCGTAAAGCTATATTACACAAACCTCAAAACTGTTTCATATAGAAAGTAATTTTATATGCTCATGTAATTAGAAGGTTTTATTTTAGATTTGAAGTTTGTATCGAACGTTTGACTTTTTTTCAATTTTTTTACCTTTTCATCATCACCTCACCTATAACTTAACACTTAACTGATAGAAAGAGCCCACGGCCTCTTACAGCTTCATTACATATGTTTCAAAAAAGATTAGTGGTCATGGTTCTTATTTAGACTTGCACAATCTTCTACACTAATCGGAATGTTTGATCGCTATTTAATTTATCATGAACGCTATATGACTACTAAAATGATGACGTCATTTGCCTGTATTTCATACAAATCCCACATAATAAACATTATTTTTTACTTTTTGATAATAAATACATACATTATCGCTCCCGTGAAAATTTCGGGATAATAAGTACCCTATGTGCTATTCCCAGTATTTTTCTATCCGTGTACCAAATTTCATCGAAATCCGTCCAGTAGATTTTGCGTGTTTTGAGTAACAAACATCCTGACAAACTCACAATGTTCACATCCAAATGTTCGCATTTATAATATTAGTAGGATGCCTTGGGAAATATCCAACGTACGCATGGTCGGTATTCAGGTGATGGCCGGGGCGCTGAAACGAGCCAGTCCCGACCAACACGAGGAGAAGACATTGCTCTGTGCCCTGAACGACAGCAACTTGCCCAAATTCTTGGCGGCGGACGCCATCCTCTTTGCCGGTATAAATATAATCTTTATTTCATAAAAAATTTTACCTTACAGATTACATTTTGTTTGTTTGTAGTATCTTTATTGTACCAAGGATACACAGTGAACTTAACATAACTATAAAGGTAAATATACAAAGGCGGACTTATCCCATGAAGGGATCTCGTCCAGTCAACCAGCGATAGATTGAGAGGATATATTTATTTCATTTTATGTGTTCATTCTATATATAGTATATTTTATACATTCTAGGTATACTGTCTGATCTGTTCCCGGGCGTGGATCTGCCTTTCAGAGACTATGGAGTTATGGAGGACGTCATTAGTAAGTATCCTATGGAACTTTGTGGTTTGATAGCACCTATGCTTATTTTGTATGTAAGCCATTGATAAATCTAAACAGAATTTTGGGATAGCTTTTCTTTTAAGAGATTGACTTACTACTTAGGCTCTATGATTTCCACATGTGAATAAATGTGGCAATCATAGATTGTTTTTATCGAACTGGTAATTCGCATTCAAACTCTTTAGCTTTATTATATTCGTACTAGCCGCGCCCTGGGGGGCTTTGCTCCTATAGGAATTTCGGGATAAATGTAACCTTTGTGATATTCCCGGTATTTTTCTAACCGTATACCAAATTTCATAATTATCCAGTAGATTTTGCTTGATTGAGTTATAAACATCCTCACAAACTCACGTCCAAACTGTATAAGCAAATATATAAAAAAGTAGTTTTTATCAAAGTGCCATTTTGATAAAATAAATACCTAAACAGGGACAATTTTACTGGAGACAAAGAAACAAATTGAGGTGTGTCAAATCCGGAAAGTGATTCAACTCCACGAGACTATGATAGTACGCTGGGGCGTGATGCTGGTCGGGCCCACGGGCGGCGGGAAGACAGTCGTTTTGCATGTGAGTGTGTCAACATCATTCCACCATAAGAAAGAGGGTTATCGTTATTCGTTAAGGTTATAGTGAGGTCTGTCATCTGACAGACCTTACTACCATTTAGTACAAAACTGTCATCAGTTATCAAATTCAAATGACAGGCGCTACTGATGAGTGAGGTCTGTCATCTGACAGACCTTTCTACTATCTAGTACAAAACTGTCATCAGTTATCAAATTCAAATGACAGGCGCTACTGATGAGTGAGGTCTGTCATCTGACAGACCTTACTACCATTTAGTACAAAACTGTCATCAGTTATCAAATTCAAATGACAGGCGCTACTGATGAGTGAGGTCTGTCATCTGACAGACCTTACTACTATCTAGTACAAAACTGTCATCAGTTATCAAATTCAAATGACAGTATTGTACCATCTGACAGACCTTACTCGCCAGTAGCGCCGACTGGTGAGCTAAGAAACAATAATACTCATTAAACAGAAATGGACATAGACCATTTCTAAAGATTTCTGCTTTGACAGTCAAATGCATCCAGTGTCTTCGATACTAGTTCACCCGCCCAACCTGAAGCGAAGACATCACTTTAAAAATGCAAACAGCAATATTTTTGACTGTATACAATGTGTACATCATAGTATTGCTAAGCATCATAGTATTAATAAGCTAATTATTTAAAAAAAAAACACGACAGACAACTTACATAGCCTATGTCACTCGGAAGAATGCTAGGAATCTAAAAATACCTCTATTTGACTTGTGATGGAATAAAGAAACTTACATACTTACTTACATACATGAACTCTGAAAACATAACACTTATTTTGGTCAGTCGTGTAAAAATAAAAAATGTGATTTCTGAAAAGTATGATGACAACGCCCTTCTGACGGATAATTATTCACCCTGAAAAAATAGTCATGATAATTCCCAGTTTCTGAATAAACGAATTTATTTGTAAATAAGGGTAGAGCAAACATGTTCTAATCATAAATAGTCTTTAAAAATAATAATTTTAACATTAAAACTATGCTCCTTCGATTCGGGGCCTACTCATTCTACGTTTTTGTTGACAATAGACATTGGGCAGTACTTACACTCGCCTGTGTGAGAACGAAGTGCCGGGCGTGCAGTACCAGATCGTGCACAAGTACATAATGAACCCGAAGAGCCTGACCATCGGCGAGTTGTACGGGGAGGTGAACCTGCAGACCCTCGAGTGGCACGACGGCATCCTGCCCTTGTCGCTGAGGACTGCTGTGCAGGTGAGGCCTCTAGACAGACAAGTACATACTGAACCCGAAGAGCCTGACCATCGGCGAGTTGTACGGGGAGGTGAACCTGCAGACCCTCGAGTGGCACGACGGCATCCTGCCCTTGTCGCTGAGGACTGCTGTGCAGGTGAGGCCTCTAGACAGACAAGTACATACTGAACCCGAAGAGCCTGACCATCGGCGAGTTGTACGGGGAGGTGAACCTGCAGACCCTCGAGTGGCACGACGGCATCCTGCCCTTGTCGCTGAGGACTGCTGTGCAGGTGAGGCCTCTAGACAGACAAGTACATACTGAACCCGAAGAGCCTGACCATCGGCGAGTTGTACGGGGAGGTGAACCTGCAGACCCTCGAGTGGCACGACGGCATCCTGCCCTTGTCGCTGAGGACTGCTGTGCAGGTGAGGCCTCTAGACAGACAAGTACATACTGAACCCGAAGAGCCTGACCATCGGCGAGTTGTACGGGGAGGTGAACCTGCAGACCCTCGAGTGGCACGACGGCATCCTGCCCTTGTCGCTGAGGACTGCTGTGCAGGTGAGGCCTCTAGACAGACAAGTACATACTGAACCCGAAGAGCCTGACCATCGGCGAGTTGTACGGGGAGGTGAACCTGCAGACCCTCGAGTGGCACGACGGCATCCTGCCCTTGTCGCTGAGGACTGCTGTGCAGGTGAGGCCTCTAGACAGACAAGTACATAATGAACCCGAAGAGCCTGACCATCGGCGAGTTGTACGGGGAGGTGAACCTGCAGACCCTCGAGTGGCACGACGGCATCCTGCCCTTGTCGCTGAGGACTGCTGTGCAGGTGAGGCGTTTAGACAGATAGTGTCAAACAAAGTATGGGGGAGACCTTTTCCCAACATCATTATCATATTCATTCAGCCCACAATTAGCCCACATCAACCCACTGGTATAGGCCTCCCTTTTTTCACGCCACTTCTTACGGTCCTATGCCAGTCTCATCCATCGCTTTCCCGCTATCCAAACAAGTCACCTGACCAGAGGGTTGGTGGTTTACCTACTGGTCGCTTTGCCCAACGATGGGGTGTAATAGATTATAAAGTCTTTAACGGAGTTTTTATCTGTTAAGTCTTAGTTTTTGTCTGTTAAGGCTAATCTTAAACGACTGGAACAATTTCTGTGCGGTTGTGACTAGATTCACTAATATCTTACGTACTACCAGTGCAACCAGTGGTACGGCCGGTGTATCTGTACAATCCAGCAATTCTTTTGTAATTACTTTACGTTTGTTAAATAGTAGTACAAAGTATTGGTGGCAGGCATGCTGGGATAAAATTAGTAGCTATTTTCGGACGTTAGGTCCTATTACAGGAATGTCCAATCGGTTCATTAGGTCTATTTCCCGAATGAGCTGGCCAATAAATTATGTACTGATGGCGGAAGCGCACAAAGTTGATCTTCCGGATAGTATATGTATAAGAATCGGTCTAACATATGGTTGTAATATAGACATAAAAAAATCATGATTTTTGTTTCTAACTCTATGGTTTGTACAGTGCGAGAAACCCGACCACCAATGGTTGATATGCGACGGGCCGGTGGACGCGGTGTGGATCGAGAACATGAACACTGTGCTCGACGACAACAAGATGCTGTGCCTCTCCAACTCCGAGCGGATCAAACTGACGCCCTACGTGCACATGGTCTTTGAGGTCACAATAACATCACATTCTATTACACTAGCTTTTGCACGTGGTTTCGCCCGCGTGATCAGTGCTTTTTCCCGGAATGAAAGGTACCTTATGTCCTTCTCAGTACTTCTAATGTGTATACGAAATTTCAGGAAGATTGTTCAGTAGGTGACAAATAAATAAATAAACAAACATACTCACTTTCGCATTTATAATATTAGCACAGCCTTACAAAAAAATTACAAAGGACGCGCATATCAACGCTCTGGTATTTGATAGAAATAAATTTACGACATCTAGATATATGGATAGTTCTTCTTTTATAAGTATAAATATCATTCTTTTACTTTTTTTCAAAAATCCAGTCAGCGTTATCGTTTTTCCGTTCACTATGAGGTCTGTCAGATAGTACAAAACTGTCATCAGTTGTAAAATTCAAATGACAGTATTGTACCATCTGACAGCTTTACTTGCCAGTAGCGCTAACTAGTGAGCGGAAATACGATAACCCTCATTGATTTTAACGTGACAGGTAGCGGACTTGGCTCAGGCATCCCCTGCCACAGTATCTCGCTGCGGCATGGTCTACATCGACCCTCATGAGATGGGCTACCTGCCCTACGTGAGGTCGTGGCTAGAGGACGGCGTCGAGAGGAATATCTTCACTCAGGAGAACTCAGACTTTATTTACGAACTCTTCCAAATGCTCGACAAAGGAATCGTTTTTGTAAACACCAAGTGCATCGTTGGTATCAAGCAGGTTCGTGCATATTGTTATTTGAACTTAATGGTTATAGAAATAAGAACTTCAGACCTCAAAAATATAATAGTAAGTAGATTATTCATCAAGTTAGTAAGGTAATACATCACCACATACAAGGTTTCATCTGTAAACATCTAGCAAACGACTCGGGCGACTGAATTGTGCCGATAATGGAGGACATTTAAAATAGGATACATTGACCTCTATAAACCATTAAATTATCTTAATTTCAGGTTGACATAAGCAAGGTATCAGCTATATGCTACCTAATGGGGGCTCTTCTATCAGAACCGGGCGAGCGTTTCCCAGACAAAGCGGCCATCAAAACTTACATCGCACATTGCTTTATATTCTGCTACGTGTGGTGCATAGGAGGAAACATTATCGAGGCTAACAGAAAGGCATTCGAAGAAATCATCAAGAGACAGTTTGAGGAATATGAAGAAGCTGAATAGTTAGTACTCACTTTTTTCTTAGCCTACACTTTTTTAACAATTTTGCTACGCTGCGCGTGTCACCCGTTCAAACAAAATATTATGTCACGACGAACGCAAAATTTTGTTAACCGGTACTGTGACTGTACGTACTGAACACCTTGTTTTTGGGGGCTGCGCATGCACAATGTATATATTTCTTCCATATTTTTTTATAATTAACGTTAAGAATAGATTCGTCCGTAGATTGCATATGACGTATTGTTCAGGATAAGTACCCACTACTTGAAGATTTAACAACGCTTCGGGAAACTGATCGATATCATATCTGAGCAGTTTGCATACGGAGAATGTGTACTCTAAATGAATTGTTTTTGTGCAGCTTCCCACAAGGGTTCAACTTCTTCGACATGTTCATGGACACGAAGCAGCGTAAGCTGAAAGTGTGGGCGGAGATCATCCCGGAGTTCCTGTACGACTGCAACCGGCCGTTCTTCGAGACGCTGGTGCCGACCATCGACACCGTGCGCTACGGCTACCTGTTCGACAAGCTGCTGGGCTCGGGCAAGCCCGTCATGTTCACCGGCAACACAGGTACGACTGCGACCGGCCGTTCTTCGAGACGCTGGTGCCGACCATCGACACCGTGCGCTACGGCTACCTGTTCGACAAGCTGCTGGGCTCGGGCAAGCCCGTCATGTTCACCGGCAACACAGGTACGACTGCGACCGGCCGTTCTTCGAGACGCTGGTGCCGACCATCGACACCGTGCGCTACGGCTACCTGTTCGACAAGCTGCTGGGCTCGGGCAAGCCCGTCATGTTCACCGGCAACACAGGTACGACTGCGACCGGCCGTTCTTCGAGACGCTGGTGCCGACCATCGACACCGTGCGCTACGGCTACCTGTTCGACAAGCTGCTGGGCTCGGGCAAGCCCGTCATGTTCACCGGCAACACAGGTACGACTGCGACCGGCCGTTCTTCGAGACGCTGGTGCCGACCATCGACACCGTGCGCTACGGCTACCTGTTCGACAAGCTGCTGGGCTCGGGCAAGCCCGTCATGTTCACCGGCAACACAGGTACGACTGCGACCGGCCGTTCTTCGAGACGCTGGTGCCGACCATCGACACCGTGCGCTACGGCTACCTGTTCGACAAGCTGCTGGGCTCGGGCAAGCCCGTCATGTTCACCGGCAACACAGGTACGACTGCGACCGGCCGTTCTTCGAGACGCTGGTGCCGACCATCGACACCGTGCGCTACGGCTACCTGTTCGACAAGCTGCTGGGCTCGGGCAAGCCCGTCATGTTCACCGGCAACACAGGTACGACTGCGACCGGCCGTTCTTCGAGACGCTGGTGCCGACCATCGACACCGTGCGCTACGGCTACCTGTTCGACAAGCTGCTGGGCTCGGGCAAGCCCGTCATGTTCACCGGCAACACAGGTACGACTGCGACCGGCCGTTCTTCGAGACGCTGGTGCCGACCATCGACACCGTGCGCTACGGCTACCTGTTCGACAAGCTGCTGGGCTCGGGCAAGCCCGTCATGTTCACCGGCAACACAGGTACGACTGCGACCGGCCGTTCTTCGAGACGCTGGTGCCGACCATCGACACCGTGCGCTACGGCTACCTGTTCGACAAGCTGCTGGGCTCGGGCAAGCCCGTCATGTTCACCGGCAACACAGGTACGACTGCGACCGGCCGTTCTTCGAGACGCTGGTGCCGACCATCGACACCGTGCGCTACGGCTACCTGTTCGACAAGCTGCTGGGCTCGGGCAAGCCCGTCATGTTCACCGGCAACACAGGTACGACTGCGACCGGCCGTTCTTCGAGACGCTGGTGCCGACCATCGACACCGTGCGCTACGGCTACCTGTTCGACAAGCTGCTGGGCTCGGGCAAGCCCGTCATGTTCACCGGCAACACAGGTACGACTGCAACAGACGACACGAGTTTCATACTACTATCGCCTCGGGGCACTGCTGTCGTGGTAGTTCCCGGGTAAAATATATCCTGTGTTATATTACAGGTTCTTCTTTACTTGTGTACCAAATTTCATTAAATTCCGCCAAGTGTTTGAGTTGTGATTGTGTAACAAACTTTCACAAAATAAATAGTAAGGGAAAGATCAATGTAGGTAACCAAAATATACAAAATTTGCTATACAAAACTACGCTTAGTTCCTATATTTTCTAGGGTTTAATATTGGGTTGACATTTTGCAGGTGTCGGAAAAACTTGTATAGCAGCTGAAGTACTGAACAGAATGTCAGCTACCGGATATTACATTCCGGTTATTCTTAACTTCTCGGCACAAACTAGCAGTTCTAGAACGCAGGTAATTTCGAAGTATTTCAGTTAAGGCTAAGACATTTAATGTAAGAGTATAACACTGATCTTATTTTGGATTGAAACTAATGGAAATACTAAGCCTAGATAAAACAATAATATTTACATAGATCTTTTTTCTCTGTCACACAGGAAGTTATAGAGCTTCGCTTAGACAAGCGGCCGCGGAAAGCGATCGGTGCCCCTCTCGGGAAGAAAGTGATAATATTCATAGATGACGTGAATATGCCGCGTTTGGACGTGTACGGCGCTCAACCTACTATCGAACTACTAAGGTATTGCAGCTATACTATACTTATGAAGCGCCAAACTTGCTATCTCACTCTACTGACTAAAGTGAAATAGCACATCGTGTTTCTCGCTCATGTAAATACTACGGAGGAAAAATCACATGTTGCGCTTCAATTGTTGCCTAGTGTATTGGAGGCTCTAACTGGGAATTATAGAATTAAACTAATATCCATGTCAAGGATGAATAAGTAAGGCCAAAAGCGGTACACAACTAAAACAACAGACTCGATCGGTCGCTCGTCTTTTTAGTACCTGTTAGATTTGTAAAATTATATATGTAAAATTCGACGCACACAGTTGATTAATAAGATAAAGTCCATTTATTCATAATTGTCCAATTATGTAAACAATCTTACCATGTCTTTTTATGATTTTACAACAATATAAATTAAAATAGACTTTAGGAAATTACTTTCGTGGTTAATAAATGTTTTACTTTATAATGTTTAGGTTTGAACTAATATTTGATTTATCTTTAACAAAATTCAACAAAAAGTACTGTGAAGATTGTTTACATAATAGGACAATCCTAACTAATATAATAAATTCGAAAGTGAGTTTGTTTGTTACCTCTTCACGCTTTATCTACTGAACCAATCATCCTGAAATTTCGCATACACATAGCTGGAAGTACGGAGAAGGACATAGGGTACCTTTCATCCCGGAAAAAAAGCACTGTTCCCGTGGGATAATCACGCGGGCGAAAGCTAGTTATGAATAAATGGACGTCGTGTCTACACAGACAGTTCCTAGACTTCGGCGGCGTGTACGACCGCGACAAGCTGTACTGGAAGGAGATCCTGGACGTGGTGCTGTCGTGCGCGTGCGCGCCGCCCGGCGGGGGACGGAACCCGCTCACCGCGAGGTTCGTGCGCCACTTCGCCATGTTCTACATCTCCGCGCCCAGCCCCGACGCCATGAAGACTATCTTCAAGGTGACCTGTCATTTATTTTAACTGATGTTTCAAATTTGTAAGTAAAAAAACCTTTAAAAAAAACGGCCAAGTGCGAGTGGACAGGGTTCTGTACACTGCCAATTCTTGTAGATTTTCCTGTAATCTACAAGCAATGAACTATGTTTTATTAAAATTTTAGGCCCAGTAGTTTCGGAGATTTACCATACGCCCTAGCGTATGGTAATTTTTTTCTTCTTTCGTGAATAAAATCAAAACGATTTATTTTACAATAATAACAAAAATATATTTGTCATCCTCATAATGATCCCTTTCATTTGATAAATGACTCAATTAAGTTTACAAAACTTCTTTGTCCCCCGAAAATTAGAGTATTATTATACATTATCAAAAGCCCAAAATTAGATGCGCAAAAGGCAGGCTTATCGCCTTAAGCAATAGAATAAAACAGAAGGGTTTGTTTGAACGCGTTGTTTGTTTGGAAGTTCTGGATTCCAGTCTGATTTGAAAAAACTATGATAAACGGTACACATTCCTTACAGGCACATTCGTTCATTCAATATTGGCTATAAGGAATCCTGACATTTTCACGCGAGCGAAATCGCGAAGTACACAGTTGTGAACAAAACCGTGATTGAAGTGTTTGGACTTGACTATTAATATACATATCATCAAACGAAAAAGGCTAGTTTGTAGCCACCACCACTGAGAACTTTGTTTATTCGACACAGACCAGTATCGTTGTTACTTGCAGGCTATCCTTGGCGGTCACTTGGAGGACTTTGTGACAGAAGTGTCGGTGTTAGGCGACCCCATAGTGAACGCGTCAGTGGACGTGTACCTTAAAATTTGTGCGGAGTTATTGCCTACACCAGCCAAATCGCACTATGTGTTTAACTTGCGAGACTTGTCAAAGTCCATGCAGGGAGTGTTGCAAGCGAATGCTGCGTACATGAGAGCACCGCAGGGCATGTTACGGTAAGCCCCGTATATGGTAAGAATTTTTTTAGCAGCAATGTTGTAGCAACGTGTTGCTGAACACATGTTGTTGTCCACGATGAGTGTTGCAGAGTTGCTCACTGCGTGTTGAAATGTTGCCGCTCGACGAGCGATCATAAGCAACAAATGTTGACGTGTGTGGACATGGGTACTGTGGGTACGTGTACATATACAGAGAAACGTACAACACTACCTTCCCGGCAACATTTTAACACATACTGGTATTAGGTGGCTATCAAGAATCCCGAAATTTCCTCGACGCCGAAGTCGCGGGACAACTGCATTCAATAAAGAGCTATTTTTGATACTACATTAGTTATTATTGATAAACTGAATGTTTTTTTTTTCATGATTATCATACTTCAAAGTTAGATTGTCAAAATTTTATTGTTATGTTATATATAGTTTATGTTATTTATAAAGCAATAAAATATACGTCCTCAAATATTTTTATGAAGCCTATGAAGTGATAGTGGAGTATATGTATACTACGTAGTTTTGACTATGTAATTTTGTTTTAGGTTATTCTATCACGAGTGCCTGCGAGTGTTCCACGACCGCCTGATCAACATCCAGGACAAGAGCTACTTCTATAAGCTGATGAGCACGGTGTGCCAGAAGCACTTCCAGCAACCAATCCTGGACATACCGGACGAGGCCATTATCGAGCACCCGCCTTTACTCATGTTCGGCGACTTCCTCAACTCCGCCATCCCTAAGGAGAACAGAATGTACCAGGAGATACCTGACATTAATAAACTCATGACTGTGTTGAAGGTAACCGGGGCTTGTTACCGGTTGGTACCGGCACCAAATTCTCATATGGAGTACCGGAAACTACCACTTTTCGGGTGTTTGTATAGTGAATTTGGTACCGGTACCAAACCCTGAAGGTGACTGTTATTTTTGTTTATGCCTTCTAAATGTAGATTTTTTGGTGAAGATGGTCGCACACTCCGACATGCAGGCATGTTAGCATACAGTTAATGTTATTGTATTGAGAGCCCTGAATTTATGAAGAGGTCGCCATGACCGAAATCAGTCTGACGTCATCATCATTAAAAAGAAAATGTGTACGTTTAACAGGAATACCTAGAGGAGTACAACTCAACGTCCCGCTCGGAGATGCACCTGGTGCTGTTCCAGGACTGCGTGGAGCACGTGGTGCGCGTGGCGCGCGTGCTGCGTGCTGAGCGCGGGCACAGCCTCATGGTGGGCCCCGGCGGCTCCGGCCGCAGGAGCGTGGCCACGCTGGCCGGCCACGTCAACGAGTGCAAGTCAGTACAACTCGACTCCCGCTCGGAGATGCACCTGGTGCTGTTCCAGGACTGCGTGGAGCACGTGGTGCGCGTGGCGCGCGTGCTGCGTGCTGAGCGCGGGCACAGCCTCATGGTGGGCCCCGGCGGCTCCGGCCGCAGGAGCGTGGCCACGCTGGCCGGCCACGTCAACGAGTGCAAGTCAGTACAACTCGACTCCCGCTCGGAGATGCACCTGGTGCTGTTCCAGGACTGCGTGGAGCACGTGGTGCGCGTGGCGCGCGTGCTGCGTGCTGAGCGCGGGCACAGCCTCATGGTGGGCCCCGGCGGCTCCGGCCGCAGGAGCGTGGCCACGCTGGCCGGCCACGTCAACGAGTGCAAGTCAGTACAACTCGACTCCCGCTCGGAGATGCACCTGGTGCTGTTCCAGGACTGCGTGGAGCACGTGGTGCGCGTGGCGCGCGTGCTGCGTGCTGAGCGCGGGCACAGCCTCATGGTGGGCCCCGGCGGCTCCGGCCGCAGGAGCGTGGCCACGCTGGCCGGCCACGTCAACGAGTGCAAGTCAGTACAACTCAACGTCCCGCTCGGAGATGCACCTGGTGCTGTTCCAGGACTGCGTGGAGCACGTGGTGCGCGTGGCGCGCGTGCTGCGTGCTGAGCGCGGGCACAGCCTCATGGTGGGCCCCGGCGGCTCCGGCCGCAGGAGCGTGGCCACGCTGGCCGGCCACGTCAACGAGTGCAAGTCAGTACAACTCGACTCCCGCTCGGAGATGCACCTGGTGCTGTTCCAGGACTGCGTGGAGCACGTGGTGCGCGTGGCGCGCGTGCTGCGTGCTGAGCGCGGGCACAGCCTCATGGTGGGCCCCGGCGGCTCCGGCCGCAGGAGCGTGGCCACGCTGGCCGGCCACGTCAACGAGTGCAAGTCAGTACAACTCGACTCCCGCTCGGAGATGCACCTGGTGCTGTTCCAGGACTGCGTGGAGCACGTGGTGCGCGTGGCGCGCGTGCTGCGTGCTGAGCGCGGGCACAGCCTCATGGTGGGCCCCGGCGGCTCCGGCCGCAGGAGCGTGGCCACGCTGGCCGGCCACGTCAACGAGTGCAAGTCAGTACAACTCAACGTCCCGCTCGGAGATGCACCTGGTGCTGTTCCAGGACTGCGTGGAGCACGTGGTGCGCGTGGCGCGCGTGCTGCGTGCTGAGCGCGGGCACAGCCTCATGGTGGGCCCCGGCGGCTCCGGCCGCAGGAGCGTGGCCACGCTGGCCGGCCACGTCAACGAGTGCAAGTCAGTACAACTCGACTCCCGCTCGGAGATGCACCTGGTGCTGTTCCAGGACTGCGTGGAGCACGTGGTGCGCGTGGCGCGCGTGCTGCGTGCTGAGCGCGGGCACAGCCTCATGGTGGGCCCCGGCGGCTCCGGCCGCAGGAGCGTGGCCACGCTGGCCGGCCACGTCAACGAGTGCAAGTCAGTACAACTCGACTCCCGCTCGGAGATACACCTGGTGCTGTTCCAGGACTGCGTGGAGCACGTGGTGCGCGTGGCGCGCGTGCTGCGTGCTGAGCGCGGGCACAGCCTCATGGTGGGCCCCGGCGGCTCCGGCCGCAGGAGCGTGGCCACGCTGGCCGGCCACGTCAACGAGTGCAAGTCAGTACAACTCGACTCCCGCTCGGAGATGCACCTGGTGCTGTTCCAGGACTGCGTGGAGCACGTGGTGCGCGTGGCGCGCGTGCTGCGTGCTGAGCGCGGGCACAGCCTCATGGTGGGCCCCGGCGGCTCCGGCCGCAGGAGCGTGGCCACGCTGGCCGGCCACGTCAACGAGTGCAAGTCAGTACAACTCGACTCCCGCTCGGAGATGCACCTGGTGCTGTTCCAGGACTGCGTGGAGCACGTGGTGCGCGTGGCGCGCGTGCTGCGTGCTGAGCGCGGGCACAGCCTCATGGTGGGCCCCGGCGGCTCCGGCCGCAGGAGCGTGGCCACGCTGGCCGGCCACGTCAACGAGTGCAAGTCAGTACAACTCGACTCCCGCTCGGAGATGCACCTGGTGCTGTTCCAGGACTGCGTGGAGCACGTGGTGCGCGTGGCGCGCGTGCTGCGTGCTGAGCGCGGGCACAGCCTCATGGTGGGCCCCGGCGGCTCCGGCCGCAGGAGCGTGGCCACGCTGGCCGGCCACGTCAACGAGTGCAAGTCAGTACAACTCGACTCCCGCTCGGAGATGCACCTGGTGCTGTTCCAGGACTGCGTGGAGCACGTGGTGCGCGTGGCGCGCGTGCTGCGTGCTGAGCGCGGGCACAGCCTCATGGTGGGCCCCGGCGGCTCCGGCCGCAGGAGCGTGGCCACGCTGGCCGGCCACGTCAACGAGTGCAAGTCAGTACAACTCGACTCCCGCTCGGAGATGCACCTGGTGCTGTTCCAGGACTGCGTGGAGCACGTGGTGCGCGTGGCGCGCGTGCTGCGTGCTGAGCGCGGGCACAGCCTCATGGTGGGCCCCGGCGGCTCCGGCCGCAGGAGCGTGGCCACGCTGGCCGGCCACGTCAACGAGTGCAAGTCAGTACAACTCGACTCCCGCTCGGAGATGCACCTGGTGCTGTTCCAGGACTGCGTGGAGCACGTGGTGCGCGTGGCGCGCGTGCTGCGTGCTGAGCGCGGGCACAGCCTCATGGTGGGCCCCGGCGGCTCCGGCCGCAGGAGCGTGGCCACGCTGGCCGGCCACGTCAACGAGTGCAAGTCAGTACAACTCGACTCCCGCTCGGAGATGCACCTGGTGCTGTTCCAGGACTGCGTGGAGCACGTGGTGCGCGTGGCGCGCGTGCTGCGTGCTGAGCGCGGGCACAGCCTCATGGTGGGCCCCGGCGGCTCCGGCCGCAGGAGCGTGGCCACGCTGGCCGGCCACGTCAACGAGTGCAAGTCAGTACAACTCAACGTCCCGCTCGGAGATGCACCTGGTGCTGTTCCAGGACTGCGTGGAGCACGTGGTGCGCGTGGCGCGCGTGCTGCGTGCTGAGCGCGGGCACAGCCTCATGGTGGGCCCCGGCGGCTCCGGCCGCAGGAGCGTGGCCACGCTGGCCGGCCACGTCAACGAGTGCAAGTCAGTACAACTCAACGTCCCGCTCGGAGATGAACCTGGTGCTGTTCCAGGACTGCGTGGAGCACGTGGTGCGCGTGGCGCGCGTGCTGCGTGCTGAGCGCGGGCACAGCCTCATGGTGGGCCCCGGCGGCCTCCGGCCGCAGGAGCGTGGCCACGCTGGCCGGCCACGTCAACGAGTGCAAGTCAGTACAACTCGACTCCCGCTCGGAGATGCACCTGGTGCTGTTCCAGGACTGCGTGGAGCACGTGGTGCGCGTGGCGCGCGTGCTGCGTGCTGAGCGCGGGCACAGCCTCATGGTGGGCCCCGGCGGCTCCGGCCGCAGGAGCGTGGCCACGCTGGCCGGCCACGTCAACGAGTGCAAGTCAGTACAACTCAACGTCCCGCTCGGAGATGCACCTGGTGCTGTTCCAGGACTGCGTGGAGCACGTGGTGCGCGTGGCGCGCGTGCTGCGTGCTGAGCGCGGGCACAGCCTCATGGTGGGCCCCGGCGGCTCCGGCCGCAGGAGCGTGGCCACGCTGGCCGGCCACGTCAACGAGTGCAAGTCAGTACAACTCGACGTCCCGCTCGGAGATGCACCTGGTGCTGTTCCAGGACTGCGTGGAGCACGTGGTGCGCGTGGCGCGCGTGCTGCGTGCTGAGCGCGGGCACAGCCTCATGGTGGGCCCCGGCGGCTCCGGCCGCAGGAGCGTGGCCACGCTGGCCGGCCACGTCAACGAGTGCAAGTCAGTACAACTCGACTCCCGCTCGGAGATGCACCTGGTGCTGTTCCAGGACTGCGTGGAGCACGTGGTGCGCGTGGCGCGCGTGCTGCGTGCTGAGCGCGGGCACAGCCTCATGGTGGGCCCCGGCGGCTCCGGCCGCAGGAGCGTGGCCACGCTGGCCGGCCACGTCAACGAGTGCAAGTCAGTACAACTCGACTCCCGCTCGGAGATGCACCTGGTGCTGTTCCAGGACTGCGTGGAGCACGTGGTGCGCGTGGCGCGCGTGCTGCGTGCTGAGCGCGGGCACAGCCTCATGGTGGGCCCCGGCGGCTCCGGCCGCAGGAGCGTGGCCACGCTGGCCGGCCACGTCAACGAGTGCAAGTCAGTACAACTCAACGTCCCGCTCGGAGATGCACCTGGTGCTGTTCCAGGACTGCGTGGAGCACGTGGTGCGCGTGGCGCGCGTGCTGCGTGCTGAGCGCGGGCACAGCCTCATGGTGGGCCCCGGCGGCTCCGGCCGCAGGAGCGTGGCCACGCTGGCCGGCCACGTCAACGAGTGCAAGTCAGTACAACTCGACTCCCTGCTCGGAGATGCACCTGGTGCTGTTCCAGGACTGCGTGGAGCACGTGGTGCGCGTGGCGCGCGTGCTGCGTGCTGAGCGCGGGCACAGCCTCATGGTGGGCCCCGGCGGCTCCGGCCGCAGGAGCGTGGCCACGCTGGCCGGCCACGTCAACGAGTGCAAGTCAGTACAACTCAACGTCCCGCTCGGAGATGCACCTGGTGCTGTTCCAGGACTGCGTGAGCACGCGTGGCGCGTGCTGCGTGCTGAGCGCGGGCACAGCCTCATGGTGGGCGGTTCCGGCCGCAGGAGCGTGGCCACGCTCGGCCACGTCAACGAGTGCAAGTCAGTACAACTCGACTCCCGCTCGGAGATACACCTAGCCAGGACCTGCAGTGCCCCCGCAGTAACTAAATGCAACATAAGTTCCAATAGAATAGACAAAGCTCCACCTGCATTCCCGGATATATAGTGCAAATTGGGACACGGTTTTAATGGGTTCTAGCCTTACCGCGTGAGATCTCCACGCTGCTGTACCCGCTGCAGGATGGCAATGTGAATGTGCATTTTCTCGAAAAAAGGGTAGGTAAAGCACATGCAGTGAACAAACCAGCCGTAACAATGGTGACAGCGAGTAAAGGCTAATGCTGTCTACTGTCTCGTGATAACATCGCAGTATTATTCCATATATATAAAAAGTCTCTATAAAAAAGTCGTCCTGCAATGTAGGTGTGCCTCATTTGTTTAGGTGTATGGGTATGGAACTGAAGCGTAACTACGACACGCCGGAGTTCCACGACGACCTGCGCAACATGTACATGCGCGCCGGCGTCAGCTTCGAGGACACCGTGTTCCTGTTCACCGACACGCAGATCACCAAGGAGGAGTTCTTGGAGGACATCAATAACATGCTCAACTCCGGTAACCACAACAGCTGTAATACATGATGACAGTGCAAATAATTTTTATACTTAGCCCAGTAGAGGGACACAACGAACAAACATATTCGTCTTCTTGTCGAGTCGAAATGGCTATTTAAATCAATTTGGACCAGTACTTGGCCACGCTGATTGCCCTGTCGTTTGCCTCGTTCTAGTCCTCCACTGTGCAGGCAGTCGGGTATTTGGGACATTACAACAGGTGGGCCATAGTTTGAATATCGCCGAAGTCACACTGGTTATTGCTAGAGAAGCCCCACTTAGCTCAAAATTATAAAAGATCGATAAAGGATGATTCACTCTAAAACGGGTTGCGACCGAGCCGGGACACGGTCAAACAATATGGCATACATTTTGTATGAAGCATACCAAGTTTGACGAGCGCCGCGGCACAGTCAAGCATGATATGCTTCATACAAAATGAATGCCATATTATTTGACCGTGTCCCGGCTTGTATGCCATATTGTTTGACTGGAGCACGGACGGAGCCAGACGTGGTCACGGTACATAGCGTGAATAAGTTTCCTTGTACTATATGATTCTAGCTCAACGATACTATCCTAATCCTAACTAATATTATAAATGCGAAAGTGAGTTTGTTTGTTACCTCTTCACGCTTCATCTACTGAACCAATCTTCCTGAAATTTTGCATACACATAGTTAGAACTACGGAAAAGGAAATAGGGTACATCTTATCCCGTGGGAATTCACGCGGGCGAAGCCGCGGACAAAAGCTTCTAGATTTTTATACATAAACATCGATCTGCCTTGAAACAGGTGAAGTGCCGAACTTGTTCGAAGGCGACTCGTACGAGCAAGTCCAGACGGGGTGCCGCAACGAAGCTGGCAAGTCGGGCATCAACCCCGCGGACAGAGACGCGGTGTACTATTTCTTCATCAACCGAGTGCGCGGGAAACTGCATCTTTGCATCTGCATGAGCCCCGTTGGGGAGGCCTTCAGGTACAACTATAAAGCTCTGGCCATCTGTCTTTCACATCGGTTCCACGGTTGAACATTGCTGCTCTGTAACATCAATGCTTATCTATGTATCACAATGTTTTTTTGGCAAATAAATATATCTTTATCTTGTCAAAGAGAGACAATCTCTTCATCAGAGAGAGACTTAGTTCCTCTAAGGAGTGAGCTAGACGCACATATATAAGTTTTGCACGCGACGCGACCTTTTTTAAGGAACTCACACGCTTAAATTTCAAAAACCTAGAATGTACGAACGATATAAGATTTCATCTTACTTCCCGCTAATATATAAAAGTTTAGTGTAAATTTGTTACTTAATCACACAAAATGTACTGAACGGACCACACTCGCCAGTAGCGCCAAATAGTGAGCGTAAAAACGATGACCCTCATTGACTTCATGTAAAGTATCCTATGTAATGACTGTCTACTGGCGTCACGATGCTTGACTTCATGTAAAGTATCCTATGTAATGACTGTCGACTGGCGTCACGATGCTTGACTTCATGTAAAGTATCCTATGTAATGACTGTCGACTGGCGTCACGATGCTTGACTTCATGTAAAGTATCCTATGTAATGACTGTCTACTGGCGTCACGATGCTTGACTTCATGTAAAGTATCCTATGTAATGACTGTCGACTGGCGTCACGATGCTTGACTTCATGTAAAGTATCCTATGTAATGACTGTCGACTGGCGTCACGATGCTTGACTTCATGTAAAGTATCCTATGTAATGACTGTCGACTGGCGTCACGATGCTTGACTTCATGTAAAGTATCCTATGTAATGACTGTCTACTGGCGTCACGATGCTTGACTTCATGTAAAGTATCCTATGTAATGACTGTCGACTGGCGTCACGATGCTTGACTTCATGTAAAGTATCCTATGTAATGACTGTCGACTGGCGTCACGATGCTTGACTTCATGTAAAGTATCCTATGTAATGACTGTCTACTGGCGTCACGATGCTTGACTTCATGTAAAGTATCCTATGTAATGACTGTCGACTGGCGTCACGATGCTTGACTTCATGTAAAGTATCCTATGTAATGACTGTCTACTGGCGTCACGATGCTTGACTTCATGTAAAGTATACTATGTAATGACTGTCGACTGGCGTCACGATGCTTGACTTCATGTAAAGTATCCTATGTAATGACTGTCGACTGGCGTCACGATGCTTGACTTCATGTAAAGTATCCTATGTAATGACTGTCTACTGGCGTCACGATGCTTGACTTCATGTAAAGTATCCTATGTAATGACTGTCGACTGGCGTCACGATGCTTGACTTCATGTAAAGTATCCTATGTAATGACTGTCGACTGGCGTCACGATGCTTGACTTCATGTAAAGTATCCTATGTAATGACTGTCGACTGGCGTCACGATGCTTGACTTCATGTAAAGTATCCTATGTAATGACTGTCTACTGGCGTCACGATGCTTGACTTCATGTAAAGTATCCTATGTAATGACTGTCGACTGGCGTCACGATGCTTGACTTCATGTAAAGTATCCTATGTAATGACTGTCGACTGGCGTCACGATGCTTGACTTCATGTAAAGTATCCTATGTAATGACTGTCGACTGGCGTCACGATGCTTGACTTCATGTAAAGTATCCTATGTAATGACTGTCGACTGGCGTCACGATGCTTGACTTCATGTAAAGTATCCTATGTAATGACTGTCGACTGGCGTCACGATGCTTGACTTCATGTAAAGTATCCTATGTAATGACTGTCGACTGGCGTCACGATGCTTGACTTCATGTAAAGTATCCTATGTAATGACTGTCGACTGGCGTCACGATGCTTCACACGCTGTTCGTTCAAACACAGACGCCGTTGCCGTATGTTCCCGTCTCTGGTGAACTGCTGCACGATCGATTGGTTCACAAAATGGCCGCCGGAGGCGCTGCTATCGGTAGCTCAACAATGCCTGATGCCTTTGGGTGATAAGGCAATCATCGAGAAGATATCTCCATTGTGTGTTACCATGCATGAGGTGAGCGTAAATCGTTATTGCTAGGAGAAACCCGTAGGACATAATCGCTATTTACCTACTAATTCCCTTTGATCTGATACTTGCATGCAATAATTGTAGTGCAAGAATTGACTTTCAATAATTGCAAGCAACTGTTTCTCTCTCTCTCTCTCTCAGCCAAAAGACGTATACTGCTGGACAAAGGCCTCCCCCAAGGATTTCCATAGCGACCGGTCCTGCGCTGCCCGCATCCATGCGCATTACAAGCAACTGTTTACATTTATATAATTGTTTAGGCAATTATTGCTTGCCATTTTTGAAACACAGACTTTTATGTGCATGTGCCATTTTTTGGCGGGTTGTTTCAAGAATTGCATGTATTTGCGTTGTCAAATTTTTCGTGCAAGAATTGAATGAAGTTTTATTGCATGTATTGCCAAGAAAAGTTATGAATCAAAACTTGCATACCAGATCAAGAATGTTACGTGTTGTTTAGACCATGTAAGTAAATGATTGCTTCAATTTAATTGTATGCGACAGGCAAGAAACTTGCTTCGTCTAAATGGCCCTTTAATTAGGATCATTCTTTTACTTTTGTTGCTCGCCCCCAATCTCCCCTCTTATGATTTGCGGGTCGCAGGCGGAGTGTGATCAACTAGCCGTCATATGCCACTAATAGCCCATGTTTTTGCATCGAGGGTTGATGTAAGCCAGCTAATTATCTATCTGTAGTCGTATTTCCTCATTGACTGAGGGTCGTGGTCATTATATGGAATGAAATATACACAACGACTCTCTTGGCAATTTTAATGGAGTGGTTTGCCATTGCCTTCTCCATTTCACACACTAGTTGATAAAATCATCAACCAGAGTGCAGGTTTCCTCGCGATGTTTTCCTTCACCGGAAACAAGTGGTGGTCGATGAAAACTAACATGAGTCAGATTGGTATACAAACTCATTTAGCCTCAGCACGATTCGGGATTTTGCATCCACAGGCGGGCACCCTACCACTCGGCCACCACCGCTTCTAATTATACCTTATACTAAATTTTGTGTAATTAAAGAATTAATATTTTTTTAAATCTTGCAATCGTGACTTAACAGGACGTGGACTTGATGACAGACCGTCTGTACAACGAGATGCGGCGGTACTTCTACACCACTCCCAGCAGCTACCTAGCCCTCCTGACCTTGTATTTGGATCTGTTGGACAAGAAACAACAACAGATTATACGCGGCAGAGATCGTATCTCCTGCGGTTTACAGGTGAATTTGCCTCGAATATTTAACATTGCAGCTTTTAAGGAAAATTTTGAAATTGTTGTAGGACACTGCTGATATCTTCTCTTGACATTTTTGTTTAATTAGTTCGAAAATAAAGTAATACTGCCAATAATTCTTAGCTAAAATTTAATATAGATATTCCTTTTTTTATGTGAGTACCAGTCATAAGAATGGTTAAAATCAAAGGCTAGACAAAATTTTACCGCGGCTTACCCGTCTGTTATCTATAGGTACTAATATCATTAATATTTTGAACGATTTCTGAACTGTTTGTGTATAGAGCCACATTCATGCTTAAATTTAAGGCTATAGACTATTTAGATAGGTACCCCGAATTCGCACACTTATTGTTCAAGGCAAGGCCCTCGGCCGAAGTTCGATTCCAACTGGAATCCCCTTCCGCTTTTGCCAAAATTCTAGCCCTCGCCTGTAGTAGTAATGTTTTTTAGAGTAAACTGTGTTCGGTCAAAAAAGCACCGATTTTTTTAGCTAGTTTGAAATATTTATATTTATTTTGTTTAGAAACTGTACGAGACATACGAAGTGGTAGGCGTGATGGAGCAACAAGTGCGCGACATGGAGCCCATACTGGCTCGTAAAGCCGAGGAAGGGATCGCGCTGGTGAACCGGCTCAAGGTGGAACAGAAGGCGGCCGACCTGGTCAAGCAGGCCGTCATGAAGGACGAGGCTGAGGCTAAGGTACTACGCGATTTAAATGCTATCGGGTTTTGTAATTTTTGTCAAGTTGTCAGCTTGTCATTCAAAACCATTTTAAATCATTCGAAACTAACTTCACTACATATACATTTGTAAGAGAGACCAGAGTGAAGTCGCTAAAGCCCGACCTAAGTTTTGATTCTAATCAGACTGTATGTACATGCATACATATCACGCCTAAGGTATGTCTCTGTCGAAAATTTATTTATTTACTAGCCGCGCCCCGGGGCTTCGCTCCCGTGGGAATTTGGGGATAAAAAGTACCCTATGTGCTACTCCCGGTGATTTCCTACCCGTCTACCAAAATTTATCGAATTCCGTCCAGTAGATTTTTCGTGATTGAGTAACAAACATCCTCACAAAACTTTCGTATTTATAATATTAGAAGTAGAATTAGTATACAAAACAGATAACAATCATTAAAACACTTATAAACTAGATTAAGGAGCTGATCTAAATCGTATTCACAAAATATGTACGTCTAAAAACTTTGAATAAAAAAAAGGTGATTTGACAAACACTTAGAGATGTACATATTTCAAGTTTAAGCCTTTTTCTCCAGTAATCTCTCCATTTTTTTTTCTTCCTTTGTATTGGAGTTTAGGCGCAATAAGCTCTGGTCAAACTTACGCGAATTCCGCGCCACGTGCGATAGTTGTATACGTGCGTCTCTCTCGCCCTAATTTCGCACGCGGCGCGAATTCGCGTAGGTTTGACTAGAGCTCTATTGTGTAGTGGTCAAAAATGACCAGTTAGCGCAATAACCGTCCGCTCCTCTACCCCTCTTACCAGGCACTGGAGTTGTAATTCATACTCTCTGCTTTTCTACACAACAAAAACAAATGCCTATCTCATTATGCATGCTCATTTATGTATTTACTTTTTATCACTACTTTGTATGTTCTTTTCCGTAAATGGCGCAATCAAGTGTTGGATCTATCTATCTATCTGTTAGGTGAAAGCGGAGGAAGTGAAAGCAATCGCGGACGAGGCCAAGGCCGACCTGGCACTGGCCATGCCCGCGATGGACGCCGCTCAGCAAGCCTTGAAGGCGCTCAATAAAGCCGACATCAACGAATTGAAGGCCTTCCAAAAGCCGCCCGCTCTTGTCCGCTTCGTTATGGAGCCTATCTGCATTCTCTTTGGAGCTAAGTAAGCAACAATGCAGTCAATTTTCCATCTTGACCAGGTCGGGTCGGAAAATGATTTATTTTCAGATTGACCTGGGTCTTGGATGTTTACCTATATATGTATTTGTTATAAAATAAGCCTTGAAGGCGCTCAACAAGGCCGACATCAATGAGCTGAAGGCCTTCCAAAAGCCGCCCGCTCTCTTCTGCTTCGTCATGGAGCCTATCTGCTTTCTCTTTGGAACTAAGTAAGAATCTGCCTACGTGCTAAGAATCTGCTTACGCAACCAAAATCTAATCATTCGGAAATTAGACCTTCACGTCAAATAAAGTACCTATATAATATTATTATTATAACTAGTTTTAGCCCGCGGCTTCGCCCGCGTGGATTTCCCAGGATCAGTGCTTTTTTTCCGGGATGAAAGGTACCCTATGTCCTTCTTAGTACTTCTATGTGTATCGAAATTTCAGGAAGATTGGTTCAGTAGATAAAGCGTGAGTAACAAACTCACTTCCGCATTTATAATATTATTTAGGATAAGAATTGTATGTACTTATTGAAATGTAAGTAGCAGGCTTGCACACAATGTTTTCTTTCGTGTCGTGACGAGGTAAGGTCAAGGGAAACAATACATGAGTCAAATTAACAAACCGACTGCCGATGCATAGGTAAGGTTTCGGGAGATCTGCGCCTTTCGAACTTATCCCTAAGATGTCACGCAGGATATCTTTATGACAAAACGTTTATCAACAGACCTGATTGGGACAGTACGAAAAAGCTGCTGGCTGATGTGAATTTCATCGGAAAGTTGGAGGAGTACGACAAGGATCATATACCAGATGCGATTCTGAAGAAGATAAAAGTATATCTGGTCCACAAAGACTTTAATCCAGACACTGTAGTCAAAGTCTCTAAAGTAAGTTTATTATTCTGTAGCTTGTATAATTTTGTAATTATAATAATTTATTTTTTAAATTAACCTCATTTAATTTTCCAAAGGTATGCCGTTCGATGGTCCTATGGGTGCAGGCTATTGACATGTATGCAAAAGTATTCCGCATTGTGGAACCGAAGATTATTGCGTAAGTATCGAACGTCAACTCAGTAATACTTGCGGCTTGAACATGTCGTCTTTTTCAAACTATATATGAGGTTATCATACGAATAAAATATGAATTCATTTAGTAGAGGAACATTTGAATTATCAGACTACAAAAATGATCAAAACTATTTTTGTGTTTCTTCTTACATATGTTGCATTATTTGTTATATCGATACGACTGCTATGAGTGTCTTATGTTATGCGCTCTTTTTTATTGGGTAGGTAGATTTTGTTCCCATATTACTATCTAACTAGATTTTATGTGATAGTCACAAAGAAGCAGCATCAACCCTGAAAGGCGTAATGGCGGTGTTGCGAGCAAAGCAAAAGGAAGTCGAAGCTATTGAAGCACAATTAGCAAAAATGTTAGACGAATTGCGGGTAATTTATTATCACACTGTCTTAAAACTGTAGATTAGCAGTCACACTGTATGTAAGCGAGTATGAAATCAAATAACGGAGTGAAATCAATAAACGCACCAATTTTTTTCTTTATTTTCTTGCCCGTAACAGATTTTATCAGCACTGTTAGAACGAGGACACAAATAATTTGAAATATGTGCGAAATTCTGCTTTTATTATTATATGCACGCGCCGTGCCTAACGCCCGCCGTTTATCCAGTCATTTTGAAAAATGGAATCACACACGAAGTGTGTGTGATTACAATTTAAGTTTTTTTTGACGTAAACATAATGTTGAAGATTAAAATGTTATACATATAATGATCTGCTTTAAAAATTTTATAGCATATACATTTTTGACGTAACGATAAAATTACGTTCTCGCAAATTAGTGCTTACCCCATTGTTATAGTTTATCCTATGTATATAATGTGTATCTGCTTAAATAAGCGTAATGAATGTGAAGGTGGTGGAAGAGGAAAGGGTGAAGCTTCAAGCGGACGTGGACTTGGCCGCGGCGCGGCTGTCGCGCGCGGGCAAGCTGACGCAGGCGCTGGCGGACGAGCAGACGCGGTGGGAGGACAGCGTCGCGGTAACTCGCACTGACACTTTATTCCTGTAATTTCGGGAAATCCTCTTTAGTGCTCCTATGGTCGGACGATATTGAAAAGATGGCTGGGCCGACCTGGACCCAGATCGCCGCATCAGGATCGGGAGTGGAAACCTCTCAAGAGGCATACGTTCAGCAGTGGACGCAAATATGCTGAGAAGTAGAAGTAGTGATCCTTACACTTCCTTAGGAATCTACATGCTGCCCCGCTTTCTCCGCCCAGTGGTTCCGGCTGGGCGGTGTCTGTCAGTCACTCAGTAACGAAAGAGTTTTATATATATGTACTAGCATGAACCCGGCGGGCTTAGATCCCGTGGAAAATTCGGGAAAACTCTTAGTGCTTAGTGCTCCTTTACACTTCCTAGGAACCTACATAACAAATTTCAGCTTTCTACGCCCAGTAGTTTCGGCTGTGCGTTGTCTGTCAGTCACTCAGCAGCGTCGCGATAACTCGCACTGTCACTATATTTATTTCCGTGGGAATTTCGGGAAATCCTCTCTTAGTGCTCTCTATAGTTCCTTAGGTAACTACATGCCAAATTTCAGCTTCCTACGCTCAGTAGTTTCGGCTGTGCATTGTCTGTCAGTCACTCAGTCGGTAACGAAATAATTTTATATATGTACTAGCCACACAGTACTAGATTCACAGAATAGACAGGAATGGCGAACCAGAGGGGAGGCCTTTGCCCGGCAGTGGGACAGTACAGGCTAATAAAAAAAATGTACTAGCATGAGCCCGGGACTTTGACCCCGTGGAAAATTCGGGAAATCCTCTTAGTGCTCCCCTCCCTACCTACACTCCCTTAGGGACCTACATGCCAAATTTCAGCTTTCTACGCCCAGTGGTTTCGTCTGTTCGTTGTCTGTCAGTCTCTCAGTCGGTAACGGAAGAGTTATACCTCTATTGATTGTGCCTAAATGCACATTTACATTCTTTTCAACATGTCGTTAACATTTTCAACTCTCTTTATTATTTATTTTAAAATACAAGTCTTATTCCTGGGCATATTTTCTTTTCACGCAACAGAAAATTATCATTATGCATGTTCTAATCTGGACTTTCCTTTTTATTTTCGATTAGAATGCAACACATCAACTCTACTGCACTACGGGAGACATCATAGTGGCATCTGGTTGCATTGCGTATTTCGGCGCATTCCCGTCTAGTTTCCGTCGGGAGCTCGAAGTCAAGTGGATCAACCAATGCAAGGAATTGGAAATACCCGCCTCGGATTCCTTCGAGTTTGTATTTTTTATCGTGAATTAGCCTCCATTGGGTAGTTTAAATACGATTTTAGGTACCATAAATGGAACCTTCATAGGTTCACTTTGTTGACAGTCTGTCTGTCAGGCCTGGGTGATATGTAAAGGGGCCGTTCGTTTTTATTAGATCAGACAACTTATATAGTCAAAGTCAATTTTTTTTGAAACTTGGCCTTCTTCAAGAAGAAGGCTTCTCTTCACGTCGATAACTAACAATATATAAGTTTGTAGTTTATATTAAAGGTACAGTCTTGAATGTTAATAATTTGTTTGGCAGCCTGATCGCGATAATGGCGGACTCGTACACGGTGCGGCAGTGGAACTCGCAGGGGCTGCCGCGCGACGCCGTGTCCACCGAGAACGGCATCCTGGTGACCCGGGCTGGTCGCTGGCCGCTCACCATCGACCCCCAGGAGCAGGTAAGATCCTTTTCGACGCAAAAACCATATATGCAAAACACCACCGTTACGCAAAACGCCTAACTCGAAAAACCGCTTACGCAAAACACCACCTAAGCATAACACCAAAGTTGACTTGCGCAAAATAATAACTAAGTATAACACCAACTTTGACTTACACAACATAACATTACTACGCATAACTCTAACTTTGACCATCATAGCGGCTGTGAGGTGCTATAATTGAACGTGAAAATAGAATAAAAATTAGTTTACTCTAATAAAGGTATCAAATTAAAGGGCTTATTAGGATTTCAAAATGTATGTATGTATGTATGTCAGTCTAGTCGGCTGATGGTCGACTCTTAAAATTTTGACCAAATTTATCGAGCCAAACTTGAAAATTATTGTTTAAGTCTTAATAATCTCTTGTTAAGTTTCACCTGTGCTTAAATTTGATCATGCACCTTCTGTCAACAGCTTTAAGAACAGATTAGACAAATTCTCCAAATTTTAAGATACACGCACATTAGCTTAATAAGCTTCTAGTGTGTTCAAAATAAAATATGTTTAAAAACCTAAAATTTTGCATGCATGCGTAAATCATCAATGACTGTTATGGTACGTTGGGGCTAGTCTGTAATTTTCCTAAAATACTTATTAACACTATCCAGGCGAACCGCTGGATAAAAAACATGGAGCGCGACAACGGGCTCATGATCACAAAGCTGAACGACCCGTCGTATCTGCGTGTACTGGAGAACTGTATCCGCCTCGGCTGGCCCATGCTCATCGAGGACCTGGGCGAGACTGGAGGCCACGCTGGCGCCGGTGCTGCTCAAGCAAACCTTCTTGCAGGTAACTTGTTTTATAGCTGAACATAGCGGCGAATTAGGATTGATTGATTTGGTGTTAATTGTGTTGTGTAATCCTAACTTCCTAGCTAATATTATAAATGTGATAGTGAGTTTATTTGTAACCTCTTCACGCTTTATCAACTGAACCAATCTTCTTGAAATTTCGCATACACATAGAAGTACTGAGAATGGCACTTTTCATCCCGGAAAAAGTACTGCTCCCGTGTGAAATTCATGGACGAAGCCACGGGCAAAAAGCTAGTATTATATAAAATTGAGGGTTTTTCCCTAAAAGTAAATATGCTTTTAAAAATTAACTAATACGATGTCCTTTCTGTAATTATTTAGAAAACAAAAGCATTTTTTGAACATTTCAACTGTTGTAGGCGGGCCGGCTGCTGATCCACCTCGGCGACAGTGACATCGAGTACGACACCAACTTCCGGCTGTACCTGACCACCAAGCTCGCCAACCCCCACTACCTGCCCGAGATCTGCATCCAGGTCACGCTGGTCAACTTCACCGTCACGCTGTCCGGCTTGGAGGACCAACTGCTGGCGTTAGTACACAACACAATACACATTTTTTTCCGAAGAACAGGTTTTTGAAATTTTTCTTTGATTGTTTTTGACGTTTGAAGTTTTTCCGCCAGGCAAAAACGGTAAGTACTTAGTCTAAAATATAAGAGGAACAAAATATTGCTCCACACATGGTAATTTTGTAGAACAATACAATACAAAAAATACTTCATTTGCCCACAAGTAATTACATGGTATACATAAAATAAACTTTAAACTAATGAACAGAGAGGAAGATGCGCAAAAGGTGGCCTTATTGTTGTAAGCATAACATTGTTAATAAGTATGCAACTAACACATATACTACAAACACAGTCACATGTAATGCCAATTGTCTTAACACGCGGGGTCCGAGGTCCGGAAGTACTTCGATCCTTGGGTTTTTTGTACTCACTAATCCCAATCCCAATTAAATGTGAAATGATTTGCTAACAGAGACAGAGACGTGGAAAGGCTGCGGACTTGGAGTTGCTCCGCACGGAGCTGATCGTGCGCATCAACACGGACAAGGCCACGCTGCTGGAGATCGAGGACAAGATCCTACGGCTGCTGTACGCCTCCTCTGGGAACATCCTCGACGACGAAGAGCTCATCGAGACACTCAACGAGAGTAAGGTGAGCTGATCGTGCGCATCAACATGGACAAGGCCACGCTGCTGGAGATCGAGGACAAGATCCTTGCGGCTGCTGTACGCCTCCTCTGGGAACATCCTCGACGACGAGGAGCTCATCGAGACACTCAACGAGAGTAAGGTGAGCTGATCGTGCGCATCAACACGGACAAGGCCACGCTGCTGGAGATCGAGGACAAGATCTTGCGGCTGCTGTACGCCTCCTCTGGGAACATCCTCGACGACGAGGAGCTCATCGAGACACTCAACGAGAGTAAGGTGAGCTGATCGTGCGCATCAACACGGACAAGGCCACGCTGCTGGAGATCAAGGACAAGATCCTTGCGGCTGCTGTACGCCTCCTCTGGGAACATCCTCGACGACGAGGAGCTCATCGAGACACTCAAAGAGAGTAAGGTGAGCTGATCGTGCGCATCAACATGGACAAGGCCACGCTGCTGGAGATCGAGGACAAGATCCTGCGGCTGCTGTACGCCTCCTCTGGGAACATCCTCGACGACGAGGAGCTCATCGAGACACTCAACGAGAGTAAGGTGAGCTGATCGTGCGCATCAACATGGACAAGGCCACGCTGCTGGAGATCGAGGACAAGATCCTGCGGCTGCTGTACGCCTCCTCTGGGAACATCCTCGACGACGAGGAGCTCATCGAGACACTCAACGAGAGTAAGGTGAGCTGATCGTGCGCATCAACATGGACAAGGCCACGCTGCTGGAGATCGAGGACAAGATCCTGCGGCTGCTGTACGCCTCCTCTGGGAACATCCTCGACGACGAGGAGCTCATCGAGACACTCAACGAGAGTAAGGTGAGCTGATCGTGCGCATCAACATGGACAAGGCCTAGCTGCTGGAGATCGAGGACAAGATCCTGCGGCTGCTGTACGCCTCCTCTGGGAACATCCTCGACGACGAGGAGCTCATCGAGACACTCAACGAGAGTAAGGTGAGCTGATCGTGCGCATCAACATGGACAAGGCCTAGCTGCTGGAGATCGAGGACAAGATCCTGCGGCTGCTGTACGCCTCCTCTGGGAACATCCTCGACGACGAGGAGCTCATCGAGACACTCAACGAGAGTAAGGTGAGCTGATCGTGCGCATCAACATGGACAAGGCCTAGCTGCTGGAGATCGAGGACAAGATCCTGCGGCTGCTGTACGCCTCCTCTGGGAACATCCTCGACGACGAGGAGCTCATCGAGACACTCAACGAGAGTAAGGTGAGCTGATCGTGCGCATCAACATGGACAAGGCCACGCTGCTGGAGATCGAGGACAAGATCCTGCGGCTGCTGTACGCCTCCTCTGGGAACATCCTCGACGACGAGGAGCTCATCGAGACACTCAACGAGAGTAAGGTGAGCTGATCGTGCGCATCAACATGGACAAGGCCTAGCTGCTGGAGATCGAGGACAAGATCCTGCGGCTGCTGTACGCCTCCTCTGGGAACATCCTCGACGACGAGGAGCTCATCGAGACACTCAACGAGAGTAAGGTGAGCTGATCGTGCGCATCAACATGGACAAGGCCTAGCTGCTGGAGATCGAGGACAAGATCCTGCGGCTGCTGTACGCCTCCTCTGGGAACATCCTCGACGACGAGGAGCTCATCGAGACACTCAACGAGAGTAAGGTGAGCTGATCGTGCGCATCAACATGGACAAGGCCACGCTGCTGGAGATCGAGGACAAGATCCTGCGGCTGCTGTACGCTCCTCTGGGAACATCCTCGACGACGAGGAGCTCATCGAGACACTCAACGAGAGTAAGGTGAGCTGATCGTGCGCATCAACACGGACAAGGCCACGCTGCTGGAGATCGAGGACAAGATCCTGCGGCTGCTGTACGCCTCCTCTGGGGATATCCTCGACGGCGAGGAGCTCATCGAGACACTCAACGAAAGTAAGGTGAACTGATCATGCGCATCAACACGGACAAAGCCACGCTGCTGGAGATCGAGGATAAGATCCTGATAATTGTGGTTATGAAATACATTATTTATTAATATTTGTTATTTTTACGTTGTGAAATATATTACGGCTAACTTATAAGGTGAAAATTGTGGACAAGAACTAACATTTTTTAACCAGTTTGAAAATATTTAATTTCTGACTCGCATTGTCATTCATTCCATTTATTATTATGATTATAATATATAGTATAAGTGCTGGAGTCGCTATTGCTAAAAATATTTTAACTCTTGAGAGATTTTACTCACATTTTCCAATGATCTTTTGAAAGGAATAATCAAACTACGGAACTGATTGTAATACAGTATCATTTAGGTATTTATATTTTATTTATTCCTTATGGTTTCCGTGCGAAGGGGTTCGGCGGGTCGTGAGTGAAAAGACTGCACCCTATATTTTTCACATAAATCTATTTCCACCCAAAGGTTGGCTGAAAGAAATTGCATTTGCGATAAGCCCGCCTTTGCGCTCATTTATGTCACTACTTGTATGTTCTGTTCTGTAAATGATGCAATAAAGTGTTGATCAATCTAAACCCTAATCTGTTTCGTAATAGGAAACATCAGAAATAATAAACGCCCGGTTGGAGGAGACGGAGGCGACCGAGATCAGCATCTCGGCGGCGCGAGAGAAGTACCGCGCGGTGGCGACGCGCGGCGCCGTACTATACTTCGCCGTGGCGCAGCTCGCCGACATCGACCCCATGTACCAGTTCTCGCTCAAATACTTCAATCAAGTTAGTGATTCATGTACCAGTTCTCGCTCAAATACTTCAATCAAGTTAGTGATTCATGTACCAGTTCTCGCTCAAATACTTCAATCAAGTTAGTGTTTCATGTACTATTTCTCGCTCAAATATTTCAATCAAGTTAGTGATTCATGTACCAGTTCTCGCTCAAATACTACAATCAAGTTAGTGATTCATGTACCAGTTCTCGCTCAAATACTACAATCAAGTTAGTGATTCATGTACCAGTGCTCGCTCAAATATGTATTTCAATCAAGTTAGTGATTCATGTACCAGTTCTCGCTCAAATACTTCAATCAAGTTAGTGATTCATGTACCAGTTCTCGCTCAAATATTTCAATCAAGTTAGTGATTCATGTACCAGTTCTCGCTCAAATATTTCAATCAAGTTAGTGATTCATGTACCAGTTCTCGCTCAAATACTTCAATCAAGTTAGTGATTCATGTACCAGTTCTCGCTCAAATACTTCAATCAAGTTAGTGATTATCCATTCATGTACCAGTTCTCGCTCAAATACTTCAATCAAGTTAATGATTATCCATTCATATACCAGGTCTCGCTCTAATACGTCAATCAAGTTAGTGATTATACATTCATGTACCAGTTCTCGCTCAATTATTTCAATCAAGTTAGTGATTGTTCCGTTTTAAAATTGTGAAACTAGCTTTTGCTCGCGGCTTCGCCCGCGTGAATTTCCCACGGGAACAGTGTTTATTCCCGGTATGAAAGGTACCTTATGTCCTTCTCAGTACTTCTAACCTTTCTGAAATTTCGCATATATGTGTATGCGAAATTTCAGGAAGATTGGTTCAGTAGATAAAGCGTGAAGAGGTAACAAAGAAATTAACTCACTTTCGCATTTATAATATTAGTTAGGACTAGCTTTTGCCCGCGGCTTCGCCCGCGTGAATTTCCCACGGAAACAGTATTTATTCCCGGAATGAAAAGTGCCCTATGTCCTTCTCAGTACTTTCAACAAGTAGTATAGTTTGCAAAATTTCAGCAAGATTAGTGCAGTAGATCGTGAAGATATAGTTGGTGTGTAGATATAGTTTGTGAAGATGTAACAAACAAATAAATAAACAAACAAACTCACTTTCGCATTTATTAGTTCTGCATCTCTTAAAGAAAAAATTTGCTTTCCTTGTGCTGTGCATAGCTCTTGTTACCTGTTGTTAACAAATTATCATAGAAAGTACAGGTACTTTTCGGAAGTTTATATGGAAAATTTGGTTCCAGTAACGAGCCCTGTGGCAAACTTCAAGGGCCGAAATTTGTACTAACCAGCTCAATTTATTTGTCCGAATAACAAAAGTAGTTTCTACTAGTAGAAACTACTACACAAAAGTAGTTTCTACTAATATAAACTCTGTTGTATTAGAAGAAATAATATACCTAGCATGTTATGACAGGTGTTCAACTTGGTGATAGAAAAGAGCGAGAAATGCGACGTTCTAGAAACGAGACTGCAGATCCTGTACCGGGAGATCACGCTGTCCGTGTACCGGAACGTGTCCCGCGGTCTGTTCGAACGCCACAAGCTGGTGTTCAGCTTCCTACTGAACATGGCCATCTACCTGGACGCTGGGCTCGTCAGCCCCGACCAGTGGAACTTCATACTGCGCGGCCCGGCTGGTACTAAAGTTGTAAGTAAACTCCATTTATGCTTAATTGTCCTATTATGTAAACAATCTTCACAGTACTTTTTGTTGTATTTTGTTGAAAATAAATCAAATATTAGTTCAAACCTAAACATTCTAAAGTAAATTATTTATTAACCACTAAAGTAATTTCCTAAAAAGTCTATTTTAATTTATATTGTTGTAAAATCATAAAAAGATATGGTAAGATTGTTTACATAATATGACAATTATGAATAAACGGACTTTATATATCCTACTTGCAAAAAAGATTTTGAAGTAAAAAGATAAAAACGAAAACAGCAAGGCTTCGATGGCTCGGCCACGTGGACAGGATGGAAGAGGATCGCGCAGCTAAAAGAGCGTATAAGGGACGATCAAGCGGAAAACGACCTGTCGGCCGGCCTAGATACCGCTGGAGGGATGAGGTCCTAAAAATCTGGAGGCCCTCCAAAGAGTCTACTGGCAGGAAGTAGCGCAGAACGGGAAGGAGTGAACTTGGAAGAACGGGAACTTCTAGTATCTGAGGTCAAGATCCTCTTTTGGGTCGTCGAGCCATTGAATTAGTCGCAAAATGTCCCCTGGTCGCAAAATGTCCCTCAATAAACGGCTCAAAGTTAGCCAAAAGGGTTACTTTTGCGACGTAACGATATCTTTCTGTTTTTACTGTTTTCACTTCGTTAGGGTGGATTTATATAGTCGATAGTCGGTAACGGCTTCGAACAAAAGTCGAACTTTAATTAGATTCGACCTTATTGTACACGAGCGTTCACATCTTGTAATGCTTTAAATATTACTGGTCCGAATAAGTTTAATTTTCCTTATTTTTGTTTCACAGGTGCCTCCTAAAAAACCTCAAATAGAAACATTAACAGACGCAATCTGGCTAGCAGCAAACCACCTGCAAGAAACCGACATGTCCTTCGAAGGCCTTGTTGAAGACTGCCTGAAGAAGATACCAATAACACTTGGTTCTTTCAGCGTGGTAAGCATTTACTATACGGTACTTCTAGCAAAACTAATTTAACCAGATTTCAATACGAAAACAGATGCATTCTAGATTTATTTGCCCATGTTATAGGATATTCACGTACATCAACAAGACCGTGGTGTTCCAAAAACCGATTGGAATTCGAAACTGACGCCGTTTGAGAAGTTAATGATAATAAAGTGCTTGAAGGAAGAGAAATTAGTGTTCGCCATTGCACAGTACGTGAGCATAAGCCTTGGGTCAGTCTTTATTGAGAGCCCAACGGTGCAGTTGAACACCCTGTAAGTATTTTTTACTGTATTTTTAATTACTGACTATTTTGGACATTATCTTTCTACATGTCAGATCCAGGCCTGGTGACTACGGTAGAAAAAACAAAGAATTTTACAAATTGGTCCAGGCGTCTTTGAGTAGTCGAGTAAAATAAAGATATATCGCGATGAATTGATAACCTCCTCCTATTTTTGGAGTTGTGTAAAAAAACAAGATCTAACAGCTATTTTGAGTTAGTTAACTTCTATAAATTTGCATATCATTGGCTGCCGTCATCAACGCTACATAGCGACTGTCGTCTATACGTGACTTTGGGGCATGTCGTTCGTCTGAATTTAACCTAAGGAAGGTTTTAATGATTGAGCAAAGTGGCAACTAGTAGAATTTAAAGTAACAGTTATATTTTTCATATGTTTATTATATGACAGGAAAATATTTTACATATCACACTAATTGTAAATCTTTAATGCATAAAATTGGTCTTAGGACTTAAAACTAAAAATCACAAAATAATTGATCCAAAAAATTCTTATCTAAATAAAATCACAGAAGTGACACAATCTCATTACATATTATCTTTTTGACGAAGCCTGTTGCGGATCGTAAGATGTAAAGTTTGTTTTTTTACACGACTGACCAAAAAAGGAGTGTTATGTTTTCAGGGTTCATGTATGTATGTATGTATGTAAGTTTCTTTTATTCCACCATAAGTCCTTAACGGCTTAAAAGATTTTGATGTGAGAGGTATTTTTAGATTCCTTGCATTTCTCCGAGTGACATAGGCTATATGACGTCATCATAAAAACAAAATAGCGGATTATATATGCGATAAATAGCAGACCAAAAAAATAAAATTTGATCAATCTTATTGAGTGGGGTATCAAATTGAAGGGCTTTAAAAGGAGATTTCAAAAATGTATATAACTTATATGTTTGTATGTACTTTTTGAGTAAAAACTTGTCAGTCGTGTTTTTTATTTTTAATAATTAGCTTGTTATAAATCTATTTATCTTATAACAATAATAAATTCCTTAATTACGTCATGGTAAACATTGGCATCATATAGTATTAATTTATTATTCGTTTATCATCATCATTTCAGTTAAAATCAATACTATACACAGAAAATGCTATACACCTTTATAATCGTACGTAATGTTAGCCCAATAAATTTCTATACAGCTATTATTAAAACTAATGATAATAATGTTCTAATAGACGGATATAGAAAAATATTGTGACCATCAATTCATGAATTTTGTAAAGAACAATTTTTAAAAATAATTACCCCTTTTTTTTCATGAAATATGTGTCGCTTGACTCCAAAAATAACCAAACGGTGGTACTAGGCGCTTTCTATAGAATATAAAAAAACAGAGCAAGTTAATAACTAAATACTAAGTTAAGAACTAAATATTTGCTTTGAGCAATAGTCCCTTAGCAATATTTCTTGGAAGACAATTTGAGTATTTTTCAGAATTTCGAAATAAACAAGAAATGTCTGTCCGAGGCCTTGCTCAGAGACTATTAGTACTAGAAAAATGTAATTTGATATAGATATACATATTTACTATGCAGGCACTTTATCGCAATTCTTAAAAACGTTTATGACATTATATTAAAAAACACTACGACCTAATTGTACAATGGTCAATATGATGAATGAGGTAGAAACATAATATGTATTAAATATATATTGTTATTGCTTCAATACTTATTGTAAATGTTTTTAGTAATTATTTTTGTTTTTAAGCTACTTTAGTGGGATCCCACGCATATTTGATTGATCGCGAGCCTAGAGCATTCAATGCTTTCATATGCTCATCAGGAATAGTAAAGTTGATAGAAATATTCTCTTTGATACGTAGTTGTGAGGTGGACTTCGGGATTACAGCAATTCTCTGTTGTAAAGCCCAGGCTAGAAGAACCTGAGCACAGGTCACGTTGAGTGTTTTAGCTATTTTATTGACCACTGGATCTTGCATCAAAGACATATTAGCTGATGATGTGCCACCAAAGGAGCAGTAAGCTTGTAATAATATATTATTCTTTTTACAATAGCTTAGTAGGTCTTGTGGTTGATAGTAAGGATGCCATTCCACCTGAAAATTAAAAAAAAAAATAATTCATTGTTAAAAAGGTAGTAGTGGTGACAAATAAAAGTAAACAATATCACACATCAAGTAATTAACAACTTTTGATATAAAATGATAGGAGCCAGACAATACCAAAAGTGTGAAACCTCAATTGTAAGTAAGTATTTTATGGGTGATTCTTCTTATAAAGTAGAACCATCAATTGATCTGCCATATACTATCAAGGAAACTTTTTCTAATTATGGGAATCGTGGTTAATATTGCAATGTGTAGTCATATCGAAAGTAGGTGTCTTGTCTAAAGTGGTAATTATGGGAAAGTAGTCAGTTTGGTTAAGAAACCCAACCGAGATTTTCTAATCCGCGTGACGACGAATACCACATAACGACCACCACTAACGTGCATTGACAATGAGGTGCACTGCTATGTCCTAACCCAACTAACAGCACCTTCTCCTAGTTGAAGATGGCAACATGACTTAATTAATACATTACCTGATTAACTGCTGGTATAACACCGTAATTATTAGCCATCAATTGCTGTAAATGTGCAACTGTAAAATTTGAAACACCAATTGCCTTTACACGCCCTCCCTTATATAAGTCGGTTAACACTTTCCATGCTTTATCTCGATTACTCGAGTTGTTGGTGTCATTAGATGGAATTCGAGCAGTTCCAGGGAAGTGGATCAAGTACAAATCCACATAATCAAGTCCCAAATTATCTAGGGACTTCTTATAAGCACTTTCAATTATTTCCTTGCTGCCATAGTCTGAAGGAGCTGCAAATTCAGAACGAAATTAATATATTATTGCTAGTATTTAGCTCATCCTAATAGTGGTGGACGTTATTTGATGTCCATAGTTTCACAACAAGTAACCGCTTCATCGGTAATACATTCATACATACAATCACGTCTTTATCCCTTACGGGATAGATGGTAATAATCATCGGTAATAAGTGTCGAATTCCTGAAATAAATATGTATGTGGCAATAATACCCACAACTGCTCAGGTAACATTTTTATAAAAACTGGTTAGTGATTTACAAAATTTTCCACAGCAATTGTCTCAGGGGCCATGTCCATGCAACATGTTAATGCATTTGTAGTGTATGTGTGTATATGCGGATTCACGGGGGCACGTTCATCCGTCCTTGTATCATCCTTGAATCTTAACCACAATATCTTTCTATAATTATCAATTTTACTTACTCAGAATACAGAAAATTCTGTATCCTGAGTTTACTTACATAGTTTGGTTGTTACGAAAATATCTTCTCGTTTCAGACCATACTTAGGGAGTAAGGTTTTAAATGCTGTCTTTAAATGACTTTCATTTCCATAAACTGCTGCAGTGTCTAAAAACAAAAATACTTATGAAAACAATAACAACAAAGATAAGTAGCTAATAAATTTTTATTAGCTACCTTGGCCAAGTTGACCATGTTCAGGGCCTCAGAAGGCAATTCTTGGGCCCCTTTTCAGCTTTTTAAGATCATCAGATCTTTTCAACTTGATAAAATAGCAACAGAAGTTCCACTTTAATAATGCTTAACTCCTCAATAACTTACAACAAAAATTTCTTATAAGTTAGAAAATCCTGCAGGATAAATTAGTTCAAATATCTGCTTAGGTATATCAAGTGGAAGGAAATTTCCTCACTAGAAAATTATATCTTTTAGACATTTTAGTTTTTATTTATTTAAAACTTTATTTACTAATGCCGACGACTTTTCCATTAACAAGCTCAATCCCAGTGGAATCATACAAAAATGTTGATTTAATAATTAATTAAGCTCAAAAATAGTTTGAATAGTGGGAGCATATAATGCATTTGAAAAGT
>CM031564.1:11285359-11402771 GCA_018467065.1 Ephestia elutella
GAAAAGTTTTGTATGATCCCACTGGGATCATGCGTGTGGGAGCATAATGGAATAAGAAATACAGACTGATATAAAAGGCGGACTTAATGCTAAATAGCATTCACTATAATCGCTACTTGTCAACTTTTAGGATAAAAAAAGTGATATGTATTATAAGTGCGCAGAGTACCCTAGCGTATCTAAGAATAAACTTAATATTTACTTAACATATCTAACAAGATATATTATGTAAGATACCTACCAAACATACGGTAGCCAGCATCTAAAGCCCAATCTACGACTTTCATGACAACATCACCATTTCTTATTCTGTATGTACCAACTGCAACAAAACAAAAAAAAACATGTTTGCCATTAAATTTATTACCCAAAATCTTTTAATTTTTTTCAAAATTGTGCCTAAATATTTAATGTCAAAAACATAATTTAAAAGTAACAAATTGTAAAATTAAATAATGTATAGTTACCCAGAATAACGAATACCTATAGGAATACCTCACACATCTATCTGTCAAGGTGATTAGGTATTATCTATGTACTAACATACATACATACATATTATCACGCCTTTTTCCCGTGGGGGTAGGCAGAGACTAGCCCCACGGGAAAAAGGCGACTTCCACTTGCTACGATCTTTACAGATCTCTCTTGATATATACAGGATGTTTTTTAAATCATTGGCATCCTTTCTACTGGTGAAAGTACTCATGAACATGAGCAACTTTTTGTATGGGACCGACTCAATCCGATGGAAAAAAAAATCAGCTGTTCCATACATTTCGGGTGAGTAGGTATAGGAAAATAGTATGGAACAGCAGATTTTTTTTTCCATTGGAATTAGTCGGTCCCATACAAAAAGTTGCTCATGTTCATCAGTACTTTTACCAGTAGAAAGGATGCCAATGATTTAAAAAACACCCTGTATATATCTCAGGGTCGACCTCGTAGAACGCACTCCGACCAGATTGTGGACCTCCTTAAAAAGGGAGATATTAGGAGCACCCATAACCGGAGAGCATGTATGAAGAGAGTGATGAGTGTAGAGGAAGCAAGAGAGATCTGTACTAACATGTTTTTAAGTTTATTTGTTTGTTTGAACAGATAATCTTTGAAACTACTGGTCCCCCATTAAAAAATTATTTCTGTAAACCACATTCCTGTATAGTATATTGTGTATAGGCTATCCAGAATTCCAAAATTCTTTTTTCGAGATTTTATTTATGCCATCAATAGCTGTGGTAAAAGAAACTCACATACATACATAAATAAATGCATGAACACTTAAAGCATATTTTTTGGGCAGTTATGTAAAAAGGAGTTTATATAAATAAAGGCTACTTACGTCCAATAGCAGGCATTTCATTTCCATTGTTGAGAATGAATTTCACAAGGCAAGCCGGGGAATTCGTTGTAGAAGCCATGACTGACACACTGCTGAGAACGAAAGCAAAGACAGAAATCTAAACCAACAATTACCTGCTTTCATACATAACGTACCTAACAAGATAACCAAACTTTTGCCTACTTACAGTATTCAAAAATAGCAACCTCGATTTTTGAAGGTACTAATTTCGCTGGCCTCTAGAAGGCTGACCTTACTCTCAATTTAATTGTGAATGCCTTGCAAATATTTAATCATGGATTCAATTCAACACAGCATTGCATATTACACAAAGAGAATGTGATCACCACGCGATATTGCTTTGCAATACAATAAAATATCTATGAGATCGCATAATCACATTGCATTTTGCCTACTTTATGCAAATCAAAGGACTTTGCATTGCATCCAGCCAGAATTAGCATCGTCCTTCCTAGCAAACAAAGAGTTTTAGGTTGTAGTTGTAGGTAAACACCAAAGAGAATGTAATCACTACGTTATAAGCTCAGTTATAAGAGACGGGACTCCCATACAAAAAAATATCCGAGACAAATGTAAACACTTGCTTCCTAGAGTCATTTCATCCATCGCTATCAATTTGACAGCGACAGTGACAGGACAGCGCTTCGCTTTGCCGCTTTTGTTTGAAGTTTGTTTTCATATTTCGATGGTTTTAGCGTTGCCAATCCCCTGTGTCCACTATCGATCGATAGACTATAGACAGTCAACAGTTTAAAAAGCCGGCCAAGTGAGAGTTGAACTCGCGTGGAGAGGGTTCCGTACAATGTAATACTTAAAGGTTTTCCTGTTATCTACATACAAGCAATATAGTGGTTTTTTTTTTCAAAATTATAGGTTCAGTAGTTTCGGAGATCAGGTTTAATGGTAAATTTTCGTCTTTTATCATTTATAAAATCAAAACTATTTATTTTACAATAATAACAGAAAATTATTTGAGATCCTGTTAACTCAATAATTTAAATTATTTATTATATTATTTATATACAAGGTTATATATTAATATAATATTAGATGAGTAAATACAAAAGTTAATTACATAATTTGAAAAGGGGAGCAAAAGTACGTTCTACATATGACCAGCGCGTTCTGCAGCTAAAATAAAAGCCAACTAAACTAAGAGCCGTTGCCGAGAGACACCCTGTACATTTGTTACAAAATTAGTAACATTGTTACACATCTTGTTGTGACTCAACGGGAGCAAACGAAATTAAAAATGTACGTGACTCTTATTATACATAGTTCAAAGATATTTGTTTCTAAAAAAATATAGCGGTAATAGTAAAATTATAGAGGTTCTTAGGTACTTTCAAACTGAAAAAAATAAATCCCTTATCTCATTAGGTAGGGAAAGGAACAAGAAGTTTCGTGGCAAATAAATCTTGGGTACTAATTAAACAGGCTTCTTTTTTAATTATGGCATATATATTATAAGGCATTATTCACCTCTAATAAAATAAATTGCTTTCTAAATTACTAAGTCAGTCACAATTAATGAGCATCTGAATAAATAAGCTTCTTCTCTTAATCTTTTAGTAAGCCACTCTAATATTAACTCATAAAAATAGTAATTATATTAGCTTCTAATTTTATAACTCATATACATGAATCGAATCAGTAGCGGATTAAGGGGGGGGGGGGGGGGCACGGGGGCACGTTTTATTCTTCTGCCCATCTGGTTTATTTCTTGATCTTTTGCAAATCTGGCCTTTCTGAGGCGGGCGGCAACAGCATCTTGACAGATGTCGATTTGTTGCTAACCTCCCCCCCTATTTGTTGCTAACATATATAGTCCGCCTCGGTCCTTGTGCCCAGAAAAAAATCTTGGATCCGCCGTTGAATCGAATGGTACTACACGTTACTGTTTCTACATCACCCAGTTGGTTGACTGGTAGAGAAAACCCTAGGCTTTAAGTCCGCCTTTTACTTTTTTGTAATAAAGTTAAAAAATAAATAAATATAAATAAATGGCCCTCTGATTGGTGCAAATGGCCGGTCTCTGTTATCTGGCGGAGTCGCAACAAATCGTGCGGTGGCTATTTTCACGATAAAAGAATATGATCTATTATTTTACATGCTGAGATATTTTATATGATAGTGTAAATTGAAGTTTCAATTATATTACTTTGAGGAATTAGTTTTGAAGCTGTAAAAAAGACGAATTAGTATATTAGAGGCTAAAGCATTTCCCCGTTGCTTAGTTATAAAAAGAGAAGGTTGATCACGGGGCCAAATAAAAATTCTGTGGCTGGACTTATTATTTCTCATAAATCTTCCATTTATCTTACTATTTTTTTTATATTACCCACGATTTTCTATTTCAGCTATGCAGATACTACAAATATTATTCCTCTGGTATTTGTTTTGAGCACGGGATCAGATCCGTTTGGAGCATTCCAAAAATTCGCTACAGAAATGGGAATGCGCGATCAAGTGCGATCTATATCATTAGGCCAAGGACAGGGGCCGGTTGCGGAAAAAATGATTAACACGGCCAAACCAAAAGGAGACTGGGTTTTCTTACAGAATTGTCACTTAGCAGCATCGTGGATGCTTAATCTCGAATTGATCGTAGCTAACTTAGGGAATGAACAATCTCTGCCTCACGTAAACTTCAGGCTATACCTTAGCTCGATGCCTACACCCAAGTTCCCTGTGTCAGTCCTGCAAAACTCGGTCAAAGTCACAAATGAACCACCAAAAGGATTAAAAGCTAACGTGAAACGGGCTTTGATTGAAATGGAAGAAGACTTTTTTGAAAATCATGGTAGGTATCTTTTGAAGGTACTGGTAGTTATTGTAATTAGTCTCATTGATACATGTGTGTGTGCTATCTTGCGCTGATACAAGTGGAAAGTGTCTTCTTTTATATAAGTACTAGCTTTTGCCCGCGGCTTCGCCCGCGTGAATTTCCCACGGGAACAGTGCTTTTTCCCGGGATAAAAAGTAGCCTATGTGCTATTCCCGGTCATTATCTACCTCTGTACCAAATTTCATCGAAATCCGTCCAGTAGATTTTGCGTGATTGAGTAACAAACATCCTCACAAACTCACAAATTCACAAACTCACATCCAAACTTTCGCATTTATAATATTAGTATGGAAGTATGGATTAAGTTTTTGTAAGTACGCTGAAATAACAGTTTTTTTTTTCTTTACAGTACTAGGTCAAGATTGGCGAACAATGCTATTTGGTATTTGCATGTTTCACGCAATAATTCAAGAGCGTAAGAAATTTGGTCCTTTAGGGTGGAACATCACATACGAATTTAACAACAGCGACCGTGAATGTGCCATGCTGAATCTACAAATGTTTTGCGAAGGTGGACATATACCTTGGGATGCATTGGAATACATTACCAGTTAGTTCCAAATAAATTCAGCCCTTTTTTAGCCCATGCTGATAGTATATAGTTTTATTATATTTAGTTCTTCTAAAAAACAATAAAGAAAATCACTTAGACGGCCTCCATTAATTACGTGAGGCATTTAGAGGGGGTTAAGATTAATCTCACGTACTCTCACATGGGGGAGGGAGTGTCTCTAATTAAGCAAATTGTGTTGTTATTTTAATAAATAATTTTATTTTTAAATAATTTACCGTGAGATTAGGCAGTGGTGGTATCGAGCCAAATCTTATGACCCAAAGGGGAAGGGCAATTAAAATTTTAATAAATAATTTTATTTTTTAATATTTTCACGTGAGATTTGGCAGTACGGAGGTTTTCGAGCCAAATCTCATGGACCCAAAGAGGGAAGGGGAATTAAAAAATCGCTAAAATAACCTCAGGTATTTATGAGATGCCCTTTTACGTTTAATTTACCCTTATCATTCATTTCTTTTACTTAAAATCAAATCCAAGGTAATTTGAAAACTTCAGGTTCAGTAAATTGTTTAACATTTTCATTGTCATGTTTCAAAATCTTTCTGTTCGATAAAATAATTTATTTCATTTAAGCTACTGGCAAACCCCCCACGGATAAAATCCTTGGGGGAGGCCTTTGTCCAGCAGTGGACGTCTTTAGGCTGATAGAGAGAGAAGCTACTGGCATAGAACACATACCTACCTAATAGTACAAGTACTACTGGGTTCGACACGATGCGCAACACGAAATTAATGTTAACGATTTATTTTATTTTTTAGGTTCAATAACTTACGGTGGCCGTGTAACAGACATGTGGGATCAGCGCTGCCTGACAACTATTTTAAAATTGTTTTTCTCTCCGCCCATTTTAGAAGAAGGTTATACTTATTCAAAATCTGGTACTTACTATTGCCCTGTAGCAGATAAGTTGGAAGCGTATCGCGAATATATTGAGACTTTACCAGTAATCGAGAGTCCAGAAGTTTTTGGTATGCACGAAAACGCCAATATAGCATTCGAGGTAATGATTATCATATAATAGTAATAGATCTTACCGAATCGGCTTATCCATATGTATTCCTAGAATTTTTGCCTGCCTACTTGATGGAAATCTACATAAACAAGACCAAACGGTACAAGACTACTCATTTTGTTGACAGAATAAAGAAACTAATACGTTGATCCAGACCATAGTAGATGTCCAGCCGCGATCGGGCGGGGGCGGGGGCGGTGACACCCCGGACCAAATCGTATGGCGCATCTGTGACCAGACTCGTATCACGGTGCCCCATAAGATAGACAAGACACTCATTAACCCTGACTTGATGATACCAAACGATGCGGGCCAGTTGCATTCACTGACAACTGTGCTCATTCATGAAACAGATCGATTTAACACTCTACTCGCGTTGATACATTCATCGCTAAATGAGTTGCAAAAAGCAATTAAGGTGAGCAACACTGATTGTTTTATACTTGGTCTTCACCGTGATGGTCTTTTCAGAATCCATCCAGGGAATTTTCTACTAATTTATTTGTTACTAGCGCTCGGCCCAGGCTTTGATCGGAAGGTACATACATAAATTGTAGCTTTTGTCACTTAGGTATAATGTAGCTTTCTATCGGTGAAAGAATTTTTGAAATTGGTTCAGTAGTTCCGAAGATTATCCCCTACATACAAACACTTCCTCTTTATAATGTTAGTGGAATAGAAACGTGTTCAAAAATATTTAAATAAACATATAAGGATATCTTACTTAAACAATATTTTTTTAATATATTTATACCTAACTCACAAAATGTGTGCCAGTGTGATGTCTCTCCCCAAACCAAGGACCACCTGCCCCCTGTGCCCTGCACTCGGGATGACCTTATGGCCGCCACCGATGAGGCCATGAAAGTGGCGGAACACTTTTCGTGTACAATTTGAATGGATCGTTGGAATGGCATCGACACGCCAAGAAGAATAATTTTTAATCCTTCAATCACGGCTCCTTAGATAACAATAGACACAATACCCGATGAGTCGTCGTTGTTGAAGGATTAATATTTAACTAAAATATAAAACATTTTTTTCTATTATATTTTAGGGTGTAGTCGTTATGTCCGAAGATTTTGAAGCAGTATTTAACGCTTTTCTAAATAATAGAGTGCCTGCTATGTGGCATAAAAAAGGATATAACTCGCTAAAATCTCTGGGCAGCTGGATACACGATTTGACTCTAAGAGTGGATTTTATAGAGGTAATGTTAATGAAAGTAATACATAATAGTTTACACAAGTAACCAATTTAAAAAAATTCTTAGATATCTTATGACACATTTTTTGTCATATAAAATCTCGATTAGGTACCTACAAAGTTTCATCTCAACGAGCTCCACTCAACCATTCTACTAACCTGCCACCTAACTCTTTCTATTGGGAGGAAAATGGGGCAAAAAGGGGGGGAAGTTTTGCTGTAGCGCTATTTATAAACTGATTTTATCGTATTTGGAGTTTCCTCGTATTAAACAGGTTGTTGTGAAAGGAGCCTACCTCTTTGTCCGCGAGATCAACTATTCATAGAACCACTAGTTTCATAGAGTCTTCTTTTTAATAAACCTATTTTGTGTTCCACATTTTTTTGTTATTTTACGAATTAAACATCTTTAACGTTTCAGAAATGGTTGGTAGATGGAATGCAGCCCAGCAGCTGGGTGTCGGGATTATTTTTCCCTCAAGGGTTGTTGACGGGGTCGCTCCAGTCCTATGCTCGTCGTTATCGCGTACCTATCGATGCACTGATGTTTGATTTTACGCCCATACCATTCTTACTTTCTCAGGATGACATCTACAAACAAAATAAGAAGAAAACTAAGGTACACATACATGTATATAAATGACCTCAACTAAGGTTTGGGCGAGATCGACATTTTCTTATGTTCTGTATTGTTTTCCTTAGGGTTTTAGTTGGTCAAGTAATGTCATATAGGCCTGACATAGTCTGGCCAACCTGACTTTACATAATGTTGTTAGAAATACTGTTTGTAGGTACTTAATAAAAAAAACGGCCAAGTGCGATTCAAACTAGCTCACCAGGGTTCCGTACACGCAAAGCATCTCACATTATAGCTCTAACTAAAAGACCAACTAGTTTCAAAAACAAACTTAAGTTTGCAATTCGATCCCTAAGATTCATACTGAATCCAGTGCAAAAGTAATTTGTAACACTTTCTCAACAACATATTTACAATTTTCAGATTTATTCATGTATAAGTACTGTTAGTCTTGCTTTTTGCTAAATTTCATAATTTTAGGTCAACCGGAAGTACCTACCCCATAGGTTTTAATTGCTGCTTGAAATTGCAAAAGGTGCGAATGTTCGCAACATTTACGGTAATATCTCTTGATCGCGTTGACGTATAATTTTGATAATTTTTTTGCTGAAAGAGACCGTGGATCCGATATCAATTTCAAATTGATACCTTTAAGCGTTCCTAAAAAAAAAGGTTGACAGACAGACGGATAACAAAGTGATCTTATAAGGATTCCGTTTTTGCCTTTGGAGGTACGGAACCTTAAAACCAAAACAATAAATCACACCAATCACTTTACATTTCACATCACACTTCTGTCTGACTTGTCATATCATACTTATGTGATGTGAGAATGTTTATTATTATTACAAAAGTTTGGATGTTTAGGAGTTTGTTTGATGTTTGTTACGCAAATCACGCAAAATTTACTGGAAGGATTATAATTAAATTGTGTGTATGGGTAGAAAATTCCGGCACTTGGGGTACTTATTATGCCAAACACCATTAAATGTCTTTATTGTAATGCATTGTAGGAGGAGAACGCAGCGGACGTGTACGGAGACCTGGAGCTACCCGAGGACGGCGTCAACATCCACGGGCTCTTCATAGACGCTGGTCGGTGGGACATGAAGAATAACGTCTTGGTGGACGCCTTGCCAGGTAAATATAGTAATAGCAGCTAGGTGCACTTTCTATCATAATAAGCATCATAAGGCCCCATTCTTTTTGTAAAAACTGTTCTTAGCTTGCTGGAAAATTCCAAAGTCCAATAATAATACCCCTGTAAATAGTGAAAAAATGTCAATTCTAGGTCAAATGAACCCTCCTCTGCCAGTAGTTTGGTTCAGACCAGTCCTGGAGTTGCCCAAGCCCGACCCCCGCTACGAAGCCCCCATGTACAAGACGTCCGAGCGCGCCGGCACGCTGTCCACTACTGGACACAGCACGAACTTCGTGCTGCCCGTGTTGCTGCCGGCCACAGAGCCCTCGGCGTACTGGATCATCCGCGCCACGGCCCTTCTCACACAAATAACGGACTAAACATGCATATAGAATTAATTTATTGGCTATTTTAAAGCTAATATATATGCTAAAATCAAATAAAAATATGACTTTCAGCAGTGATGGTAAACACTAAAGATGCTGGATTTCAGAATTCTAAGTATTTTGTATGTTATTCTTAAATTTATGTTTATTTATCTTTAATTTATTTTTAAAATGTTTATTTATATTAAATAAATACTTATAACCATGGATTTCTTTCATATTGCCTGAATCCTTCGATCACATGCATCCTAACTAATTTTATAAATGTGAAAGTGAGTTTGTTACCTCTTCACGCTTTATCTACTGAACCAATCTTTCTAAAATTTCACATACACACAGTTATAAGTATAGAGAAAGACTACGCGTTTTTATCGCGAGAAAAAGCACTGGTCCCGTAGGAAATTCACGCGGGCGAAGCCGCAGGCAATAGCTAGTTAAAAATATATTGTTCAAACTTGTTCGAAATTAAATAGGCACCATTTTCGAAAAAGGTCTTCACACTTAATATATTCGAATCTGCGATCAAATCTCTGTTGATTCCTGACGTGACACGGGTAGAAACATTAAAGTAGGAACCGCCCCCTTCGGTAGAATATATTGTATTATTATATTATTTTTTAAGTGTGTATCTGGATTGAGGGCCCAATGTTAAATTGTCCCGGAACGAAAAAGATTCATAGGGCAATTAGTCAAAAATAGCAAAAACCCAAAAATTTCGGATAGTAGAATTATGCCTGTAACACGAAGTAGGACTCTGTGGCCTGTAATCATTATCTAACATGGGCCCTGAATCCAGACGCCTGAAACCATTTAGCTTCTGAAACCGTTTTGAAAGTATTGCCGATTGATTGACGACTACTTCCCAGCTCAAATAGCATTAACTTTCATACAGGTTTAAAACATGGTGCTCTAGTGCTTAAAAAATTTAATTAGGACAGTGATTTCGGGATACCTAAATTGAGACTAATAATTTGTTTGAAACTGATTTATTTAAACTGGTTAAAATTTTTGTATGATGAACAATGACAGAAAATAAATGTACGATTGTTATGAAGAACATGGAAAGGAAATATTTAAGGCGAGTCCTGTGTGGAGGCGACATCGAGTCGCAGGTCATTCACCGTATTACTACACTAGAATAACAGCGGGCGGTCGGCAGGGCGCTTTACACCGCTGCAGCAGGCCTGCGTCATCGGGCCCTAAATAATATAAATTAGGTACGTGATTTATAAACAGCGTGCATCTAAATAATTACAAGTATCTCCACACAGATCTACACATATCATTATTTACTATTAATACGTGTGAAAGAGAATGAATATCACAGTACTTACATCTGTTAATTTACAAAGGTTGGTGTTGAGATGTATGTATCTAGTAAATAATATTAGCCCTATATTTAAAACAAAAAAATCCTAAAGACCGGAATTCGTTTACATAACTAACGATGCTCTAATAATGCTCGTGAAAAACTTATTTTATTTGTTTTGCTTTTCCGAAACTGTAAGCACGCATCATTTAGTATTATTACAGGTAAGTATGAAAAAAATAAACTTAAAAATATCAAAAGAAGTATTGTTGTATTACATAGGTACAAGTTTTGTCTATACAATAATCGTTATAATCATTTTAAACTGAATAACATTATATTAAAGGTAAGCCAACCCTTGGACCTCGAAAATAGTCAATGATCTAGCTGCGCGTTTGCTGCATCGGAATGAGAGCGTACGCAGCGGACAGATCGTCGGCATTTACAAAATACCGATGGGGTGCGTCTACGAAATTGCCGATGCAAAATTCGAATGCAATGCATGCATTCGAATTTTGCATCGGCAATTTCGATAGCCAGCGACGTCGTTATTCGTCAAACACATGCCAAATAATTGAATCTTCGATCACGACGACATCGGCCGAAATACCGATATCTGGCCCGGATTTACCGATCCAGTGGACGCTGTTTCACAGTAATCAATACAAAGCAACAAATCCGTCCGCTGCCCACGCTCCGGTTCCGATGCAGTGAACACGCAGCATTGGAGTGACTGCGGTTACAAACTCTACGGTAAAGACCCTATTCGCAGCGAGAGCGCAGGCGCGGTTTGTGTCCACATCGCTGCTTCCCCGCGCTCCCTGTCTCTGCAGCAGCAATACTTTGTCAAATTGAGTTTTCACAAAAACGCTGATACAAAAGATAAGTGTCTTTACATATTTCTTCTTATAAATTACTAATTTGTAATTCGTGCTGCGGTTCAGGCTTTATGTAATAATGGCTTATATAAAAACTAACAGAAAAAAAAAATAATTTTCTAAGAAATTATTATTTTAATAATTTAATCTTTACAATAAACACATTACAAAACACAGTTACCCTTAGAACTGACCGATGAATTACTTACAACAATAGACTGACTGAATGCAGAATACAAATCGAAAACTTTATAAACTGTTTAGTTTTCTAATGAAAGTTGCAACTTAATTATTGAAGTTATAATACACTTTTGGAACATGCTACATTAACACATAGGTACGAAAAAGAACATACATGATGTGCCATTGCCTTAGTCGCGACGTGCGCCGCGGCGCTCCTACGACTAACCTACTTACCATTAAACATAACTGAAATCATTGTCGTAAATATTGCAAATCTATAGAATTACAGTTAATTCAAATCCTGGCGAATGTCACAAGACTGAATCTTAAATTTTAACATCAAATCACACAACACAAAAAGTAATCATTCGATCTAAGTTACACAGAAAAGAACGGAATGAACAATGTTTAGCATTGATGGATGAAATAGCCCCTTGAAGGGTGGGAAATGCGTCGCTGAATGATGGCGGCGGCGACATCGGCCGCCGGGGGGGGCGGGGAGAGGGGCGTGCCCCGGGCTGCGCCGGCGCCGGCCGACACGCCCCACCACGACTCCTAGTCCTCCGACATGAACGAGTTCTGCGACTTGAGCTCCTCCAGCCGCGAGATCTGCTGCCGCAGGTACATAATCCTGACGACCACAATTATCTTGTTATCATACAGATAGCACATAATTTGGCGTAATCCCAAAATCTCTTGATCGCGTTGAAGTATAAGTTTGATTATCTTACAAGTGAAGATGAAAGAGACTGTAAACCCCCCGAGTAGGTAGGTATTCGATATAAATTTTAACTTTTCTGAGATAAATTTTTGACAGACAGAGTGATCCTATAATACCGTCTTTACCTTTTAGGGTAAGGAACCCAAAAAAATTACAATATTGAAAAAATATGTTCTGGCGCTGCTGAAGGCACGATAACTGATAAAAAAGTGTGGTGGTCGAAGCCTGAAAGGGTTAAATCTATTTCTTAGCATGTCCCGACACCATAGCGCGTTATTAGCCGTTAACTTCAGCCAGCGCCATCTATGGAGTTTTGGTGGAGACAATTTAGATACCACCGGAGGATAGTCTGTCAATACCTCAGACGAAGGACATGACATACCTACAAAAAAATCGTGCATACCTAAAGCCGGCGCCGACAAAGGATTTGGCACAAAGATGGCGGCCTGCGCGTACTAATAATAGTGACAAAACATGGCGACCGGCCGCATAACTACTGTTTGTTAGATTGTTATGCAGGATCTATTTTTTTTTACACGACTGACCAAAAAAGGAGAGTTATATTTTCAAGGTTCATGTATGTAACTTTATGTATTCCACTATAAGTCCTGAACGGCTTAAAAGATTTTGATGCGAGAGGTATTTTTAGAGTCCTCGCATTCCTCCGAGTAACATAGGCTATGTGAGTTGTCAGTCGTGGTTTTGTTTTTTAATAATTAGCTTGTTACTAAGGGCAAATTTTTCAATCATCGAATAAATGTTATCAACTATACTCTGGATCGTGTAAGAAAAAAATAAAAGGTCATTGCCCTGGCACCTACAACAAGACATTTTTATTTTGCGATAATTATCGCTTACCATAGATTGGTATCGCAAACTTTCGTCCCTCGTGAAATCTTAGTACCGGCGCGTAAAGGTAGTTGAGCTACACTGGCGTAACTCCAAATAAAATAAAGTCGAGGTATAACGTCACGTATTATAACGGCGAAATCTATAGGAAATATTAATTATTATTATGTTTCGAAGTTTATTATGATATATTAAATGCCTTCTTTTACTCAATTCCTTCTGTAACTGTAGAACCTAATATTTTTAATAAAGCAAATAAAATAAATGGCCCTTGAATTCGTAAAAAATCAAGTTATATCGGTTTGTCGCAAATCGCAATGTTTCGTGTGATGTCAGACTCGCTCCGCCTAGTCAGAAGTGCGGCACCTTTGGCTTGGCGGTTATTTTATTTATTTATTTAACCTTTATTGTACAAAAATACAGAGTAAAAGTACAATAGTAGAGCTTAATGCTAAAGCATTATCTACCAGCCAACCTTTGGGTTATACAGAAAATTTTAGGTGGGTGTATAATAAAGATATTATTACTAAGTACATATACTTAAGTAAATAATAATATCATACATAATGAAATACGAATACCACAATAAATATTTATATAGAGGTAAATAAATATATATGTAAATAACACATAAGTATATATATAAATACAGTATATACAAATAATATAAGCAGCGAAACTCATAGATAGAATTTGTACACTTGTGTCTTTCTTTCTTTTGTCTACGGTTTTGACGAGCTCGACGCCCGCCCGGCACCGCGGTCTCGTACGACCTTCATTCCGTTGAATGTGCCCATATGGCCACATATGCTTTTGCAGGTTATTTTTAGTTGTGAATTATTGATTGTTATTGTTTCTCTATTTGTTTTTGTTAATGTTAATAGTTTATTAGTTGTTTTGTTTGATTGAGCAAAAATTGTTCTGGCTTCTATTGGCATAAAGACCCCCATATTTTTTTCTTAGGTAAATAAATATCTCTAAGTACAGACACAGACCAGTTACAGTTTTATTATCTACATTATGTAGATATGATCGTGGTTTCTGATATGTTTAAATATGTTGTTATTGTAACAATAAAAGTTATTCTCCAAAATACTGAATATTTTTTTAGTCACGTATCTGCGCCTTAGGCTTACATAGGTACTTTTGTTCCTTTTGCACAACCTGTCATACGTTATATTCAACCCCACATACATAAATACCAATTGGGTTTGTTTTTATTTTAATGTCTTTAAAAAAATGTTTGTGACGTCTGACAAGGTCATTATGCTCACCCCGCCTCCTACTGCGATTCGCAAGGAGACGTATTTGCGATAATTTTGTAAGACATTGTATAGTATCGTTTCCAAAAATGGTGTACATTGGTAGAGAGACGTCAATGACCTTTTGTCCAGATTTATATCGCTTATACTATAGTTAAATTATAGAATGACTAAAATAAGTTGACAGCACTGCGTCAGTTTCACTGTAGGCATGACATGACCCTACAATGAGCGATTTTCTGACAGCTAATTAAGAAAAAAAATCAGTAAAAATCTCAACAGATGGAATTTTATTGAAAGCCGAGTTGTAATAATGGCTGTACCTATATCGTGAGCTTTTTATTGTCAGCCAGAGGCAGAAAAAAAATCACATAACAGTTTGACAGTTGCACAAATCACAATATTGATACTTTTTAGATGTTTTTATTAGGTTTTTTTTTTATGCCAATCCCGTGCATTTTTGCTTTTTGAATGGTCTCGCTTTTTACTAAGCGCCACCTATGAATTTATCTGGAACTATTTTTTTTTTAATTTGGGTCTCGGAAAATCCCTCATTTAGTCGCTTTACACATTATCCGTCAGAAAACATTTATTTGATGATTGAAAAATTAGCCCTAAGTGTATGGTCAATACGTACTTCTGTTCGTGCAGCGTGGCCTGTATCTCCGTGTGGCGCACGACGGAGCGCGAGCACTTGAGCTCGGCCGACACGCGCGTGCACTGCAGGCAGCACAGCTGGTACGCCTCCTCCGTGAATTTGTTCGCCTGATCGACAGTTGACATTCATATCATTCATCCTACTCATATCTCTCTCTTATTAGTCGTATTTCCTCATGACTGAGGATCGTGGTCATTATATGGAATGAAACACAACGACTCTCTTGGCAATTTAAATGGAGTGGTTTGCCTTCTCCATTTCACACACTAGCTGATCATCAACCAGAGTGCAGGTATCCTCACAATGTTTTCCTTCACCGTAAGCAAGTGGTGGTCGATAAAAAATAACATGAGTCAGATTGGTATACAAACTCATGTAGCCCGGGCAGGATTCGAACCTGGGGTTTTGCATCCACAGGCGGGCGCCCTACCACTCGGCCACCACCGCTTCGACTTCCTACTAATATAATAAATGCGAAAGTTTGGATGTGAGTTTGTGACTTTGTGGCATGTTGTTACTCAATCACGCAAATCTACTGGACGGATTTCGATGAAATTTGGTACACGGGTATAAAAATACTGGGGATAGCACATAGGGTACTTTTTATCCCAAAATTCCCACACTGGAGCGAGCCTCGAGGCTTTTCATACTATCGTAATAAAAACTTATTTCCAAATGCAACACGCACAGTATTCACTCTGACGTAACATACACGAATTCAAGCAAAGCAGAATCATAAGAAAATTTAATTTTTAAATATTGCTACAAACTTGACCGAGAGACAAAAGTAAACCTTATTATACTAGTGGTTCTATCACCAGTGGACTTCGTATTCGAATATGTAAAATGAATGTCTCGGTTTTCATACTATCGAACAAACATGCGGTATCTAAAGCAGTATGTCCAAGCGTGCCGTATGTCCAATGGACAAACAATTACGCCTTTGCTACTCAGTTAGCCTTCATTCTCGTTGATGTTGCGCCCATCACCAAAATGACTGGCGAGACGTCATCGTAGGTAGAAAATAATGGCTCATCAGTTTTCATACTACCGAACAAGCATGCGGTATCTAGCCTAATCTAGATCGGTGTTCCTTTTCAATCTTGCCTAATCTAAATTACCAATTCTTGCATGTAATACATGTTGTTAAGATTTTATTATGTAATTGTTAGTTGTTCCTCAATAAATAAAAATCAAACCTGTTTCTCGAGGATGTCTGCCGGCCAGCCCGTGACGTGCGCGGTGAGGTCGCCGCGCACATAGTTGACCAATGACGGCGTCAGCATCGGCGCCGGCGCGTGGTGCAGAGTGCCGCCAACCACCGATGAGTAGCTGCCCAGGCATTCCACTGATGAAACATTATAAAATATATATTAATTGCGTACCCCGAAAGAGTCTCGGTCCTTTGGAAATTTCGGGAAAATGTGTTCAAAATTGAATTAAAAAATTACACTTGTACACGGCACCAAGTAATACGCTCAATAAATGTCTACCAATAACTTTAAAATATCGTTAATGTCCACGATAAGAAACAACTGAAATAAAGGAACGTATTAACTTTTCCTGAGTAACGCCGTGTCATGATGTAGGGGCATTTAATTAAAAAAAAATAACACCTGTACACGGTACCAAGCAATACGCTGAATAAACATCCATCAACACCTTAAAAATATCGTAAACGCCCACGAACAAAGAACAAAAATAAAAGACTAACTTTTCCTGGGCAGCGCCGCGTCGAGATGTAACGGCGGCGCGTGTGGGTCGGTGTTCTCGGAGTGCGTGGGCGTGGGCGGGCCGGCGTCGCGGCGCGGCGAGCTGCCCGCGGGCGACGCGCCGCCGTTGTTGCTCGTCACCGGCGCCGCCACGATGCGAGGCAGCGCCGCCGCCAGCAGGGACCCGCTCTGGAAACAATTATACATTCATATCCATTTATTCACAATAATTTGCCAAAGAGCGAGAGGCAAGCCGAAAATGAGGTGGTCTGACGAGTTGTCGGCCTTTGATAGGCAGTGGCAGCAGATAGCGAGCGATAGAGGTAGTTGGAGAGATAAGGGGGAGGCTTTTGCCCAGCAGTGGGACCTATCAGCTAAATAAAAAAAAATATTGCCAAAGATCTTAGAACTATGTACAAATTAGCCTATACAGACATTGTGAATTTTAATTAACAATTTCTAAATATTCTAGAATTAAAATAATAACAATAATATTAGCCTACAGTCTTGCGATATAATAAAATGAACTACTCGTGCCTTAAACGCAACTTTGAATAAATCATTTAAACGCCACGACCTATTTAATATAAATAATGGTACTAAATATTACTTAATATAAAGTCCGTTTATTCATAATTCGTCTATTATGTACACAATCTTACCATGTCTTTTTATGATTTTACAACAATATAAATTAAAGTAGACTTGTTAGGACAACAAATGTTTTACTTTAGAATGTTTAGGTTTGAGTTAGGTTCAACAAAAAGTACTGTGAAGATTGTTTACAGAATAGGACAATTAAGAAAAAATAATTTACATAATATTTCCTTAATGCGAAAGTTTGGATGTGAATTTGTCAGTTTGTGAGGATGTTTGTTACTCAATCACGCAAAATCTACTGGACAGATTTAGGTGAAATTTTGTATACATAGACAAATACCGGTAGGTAGCACATAGGGTACTTTTTATCCCGAAATTTCTACGGGAGCGATGCCCCGAGGTGCAGCTAGTTTTGAATAAATAAAATATTTAATTTTCAATGTGAATTCTGACGACTGAGCCAAGGGTCAATGCGTTCTTGAAATGAGCTACTATCTGCTTTTCAATTTAATTTCAATGAAAAAGCAGTAGCAATTTTAAAATTTTACTCCATTTTTGTGCAGTAAGTGTAATTCCTAGTTCCGTTGACGACGTTATTTAACGTGAACTGTAAAACAACGTGTAATGTCTTCCCGTCAATGTAATGAACATCAAAACAATAATGGTGCAATTTGGCAAGTTGTGTGAACTGAATAATGTGATAGTAAGGTAGGTGTACCATATTACGTAAGTGTACGGAATTCCGTAAGTTTTCGGTTTAGGCCAAAAAATAAGAAAACTACTAATTGTTTTAATGATTTATGTAATTATCTATCAAGTATAAACAAAAAAGATTCAATTACACATGGTAAAAAAGAATTACAAACATCATTGATTCAGTTGTGATTTCTCCTAAAGTCAGTCAGCGCCAAGTCGCCATTACTATTAGTGCGTGTGTAGCGTACTGCAAGCTACCACGCGGATTTTCATAAGGGAATTATGAGTGATATGTAAGTATTTTCATTACAAAATGTCGCAATTATTTTTTAAGGTTCTTAAAACAAACTGATTGATTACTGTCTCAAGTTACTTCAATTAGTTTTTAGTTACTTAATTCTTAATTTACTGATTGCCGCATTTACCTACACGCAGAACCAACCATGTCCGTTAATACGTAACTATTACGGAATGAAGGACAATAAATTGATATTGTTTTTGTAATTATCCAGGCACCGATATGAAATAAGTCAACGAAGAATGTTGTTATGGGTCTAAAGTATATCATGGTTTCGTGTGATCAAATTACGTATTAAGATTTTATTTTTCTTTGTTATAAAAAATCGTGTGTAAAGTGAAACAATTTTTTACTTTTTACAAATTCGTTACTAATGCCTTCGGTACAAAATCACTAATTTATTTGAAACTTTTCGATGTTCCAGTATAATTTTTTGTTACCTATTACTAGCATGATGATATTACTACAGAAATCAAGTCATTGTGTGTTGTTGAGAATAATTACTCATAAGAAATTTCAGTTAACACAATTACCTACACTGTTTTTGGCTGTATCTCTTATTACGTTATTACAACGGTCTTGGTAGCTATGAGAATTTTGAACTTTTAGGAAGCTTTAACTAGGTAACTAGATGTTAATTTTCAAATTAGTATCAATTACCAATCGAGTTTTTATTGAAAATTGCAAACATCGTAGTTCAATAATTGTAAATTTCGTAACGTTTTTTTTTAGAGAATACCATTTTTATACCATAGTTTGCGTATTCAGCCTATTCATATTAATATACAGGGTAAAAAACTGATCGAAGCACTGTACTTAGTACTTGTTTACTGGGTTCGGATAAGTATTGGGTGGATTTGTACCAGAAGGGATGGTAAATGAAATTTGTATTCTCTGTCTAGAGAGTGAAGTAATAACGGAACATTTTGTGATAAAAAATGGTGGTACAAATTAGTTAGTCAAAGTTCCTTCGGCAATAACTATAAAGATATGTACCATAAAATATGTATAAAAATAACGTTACGTACGGTCTTTTGTTGCAAAGCCATTGTGCATTTTGGTAATTGCTTTACGATGCCTTTACAAAGTACAGGTGCCCCGTTAGGTTCCATGGGAACGCGATAACATTAAGAGAGGATTCCCCGAAAGTCGCTGGCAAAAGTAGTAGACTTAAAAACGGATTATATTATATGTAAATACATACAAATAAAGGAATGAATATAAATTTGTTCGCTAAACCCTGCTTGAAGTAAGTACCTAGAAACATAAATAAACCTTTATATTCCTTACATTTTAAATAAGATAATTTTATTTTAGACCTAAATTAAATTTATATTTTCAGTTTATATAATTCTGCAGCAAAACGGTATTTTTCAGCATATACCGGAATCACGTGCACGCATTTACGGAATTAACTCCAGAGTCAAATTTTATACCGCAATTATGGACTTTTATGGCGCCTAGATAAATTACGATTAGTCTTCTAAAACATTGTTTTATACAGTAGTGTTACATATCAATCTCCTCTCTGAAAACCACTTTTTACGACAGTACTAATTTCAAATCGCTGAGTTTATCTGTTTTACTGGAAATTGCTTGGAAAGACAAAAACGCCTTAACACTCCGGAATTCCGTACAGTTCCCTTATATACAATGAGATAAATACAGGCAGATTTTGGGTGGCCTGCAAGGGACCTGCAAAATTCCTTACCGGTTGATTAGAGTTGTCGAGCACGACGACGGGCGGCACGGAGTTGTTGTCCGAGTTGTTCCGGGCAGCTGCGTTGTTTTCCCGCGCGCCGTACGAGTTCTCCGACAACGGTGTACTCCGGTCCGGAGATATGTCCATATCTTGTAATGACTGTCCATCTGTAAACAATAACTTTTTTAATAAAAATATTTTTTATAATTTTTGTAGATTTCTTAATAATTTTGATAGGTAGTTTTAGTTCCGATTACAATGAATTTTTGACCTGATTAACCTGATTTTTCATATATTTCCCCTTAAACACAGTACTTAGTCTTGTCGAGAAATATAATAAAATAAAATATAAATCTAGAGTATAAAATAAATTAAAATAAAGCTTTTATTTAATGCTCTAAAAAGAAAATAAATTTTAAGTAAAATCAAATCCATAATCTTAACAAAAAAGCTAAAATAAAAATAAAAATAGTAGGAGAAAATTTATTATGTCGCAGGCCGATCGTTTAATAAGGCATATCGTGAATCGCCGGCATCTACCTTACCTGTATGACAGTCAGCTAAGCGAGGCATTGCATACTCGTTATGTTATGTACTCTATGTAGTTTGAAACATTAGGTCCCAGAAAATAGCCTAGATTACCTATCTCATTTTTATTTTGCAGAGATTGAAATCAAATACCTATATCACACAAGCTGTAAAGTCCGTCGTTATTTACCTGACATAATAGAAACTCAATCATTTTAAAAGATACGTACCTTTGCCTTCGTGCCCAGAGGCCGAATGTTTTGGTCGTGTTCGGTCGTGAGGCTCCTCTTCTCTGCTGCTGTTGTTCCAATACCTTTCGGAGGCATTATTGGTTCTTTTGCTAGACTTGTCCGACTCTCTTCGCCCCGACCGAGAACTTGACCTCTTATCACGATCTAAATAAAAAAATACATTTATACATTTTTGTGTTTGCAAATTTTAGAGCAATTACATCTTCAATGTACTTATTTTTGTTAAATCCAACTTAAACCTCTTTAAAAAAAATTGCGATGTACATAGTATAAACACCCGCAATAAGAATAAACTTTATACGCCCTGCTTTAGGCTTAAAAAGGTTCGGCGGTCTTTCGTGGGTCAAAGTGTAAAAATGTTCAACAAGCTCCCTGACGAGGCTATAAATTTACCGATGCAAAAATTTAAAACTATCTTAAAAATACTTTGATGAATAAAGCGTATTACACAATAAGTGATTATTTGAACGATAAAAAAAGCTTGGTCTCTACAACTCCACACTTGATTACATTATTTTGTTATTGTTAATAAATAACCTTTCCTTTCTTTTTTAAATTTAATTACATCGACATTTAATTGTTAAACATGTACGTGTATTGTGATCTTCAAGTGACTGAAAGTATTTATTTTTCTAAAATGTTCAAACTGTTGACGGCGTCGTGGGCCGGGTCGTAAGGTTCCCTCTATTATGGTTGAGCTTTGCGATGGCTGACCCTCGCGTCAACTCGTGAACGGGTGTTGCCAGGGGGATCCTGCTTCGATCCTGATTCGAATTTTATTTTTATTTTTTGTTCTTAACCAATTCATTGTGGTTACTTGATCACAAACATAACATGTTTTATTATATTATTATTATTTTTTCTAATATTTTATTTTATTGTTGACTGTACACAATTTAGTGTATATATAAAGTTAATGAATAGCCCCTCTGGCATGCTAGGCGACCAAGAATGTTTCATGAGTTTCTTTCGGCATTTCTTCTCAGCAGTGGTCGTTCCGAAATGCTAGTAGTTTGTAGCTTTGAAACATAATATATTATGATTAAATAATTAGTTATAGACGTGAAAAAGAGCCTTCTGTGAAGGCCAAGTTTCAATAAAAAAAATTGACTTTGACTTTGAGCAATGTTCCGCATAACGTGTACCGCGATCACTTTGTAGTTTTGTACCCCTTTCAATGCGAAATGTCAAATTCCCAAAATGTCAAGCGGTTCATAACGTTAAATTCTCAATAGCTTCAAAGTAAAAGTCCAACCCTAACTTACCCACGGCAAGGGTCCGTGCCCCACCACGCACGGATCAGTCCATTTCAGCCAAAAAGTTTTAGTTAATGGTCCTCCGTGCTAACTAGATAGTCACAGTTTAATTATCAAGACTGTCCAATAACTAAGATCTCCAATATTGCGCTGATAACACTGTCACGCACAGTCACATTGTTACATGAACTAAGTAATTACATACAATACATTAACACTCATTCTATCACTGACTACATAGCTATAGAGAATTCAACACAACCGGACGACACGACAGCACGCACCGCACCGCGCCACACACAAGACTGCTGCGTTATGACGATCGCACGTTGGCTTTATTACAAAGAGGGGGTGAATCAAGTGACATTTCCAACGCGTACCGTTTTTAAAACTGTTTTAAACCATTGAATAACTAACAAAATAAACCCCGGTTATTAACTAATGTAAACGCTCCAACATATACCATCCACCATGGAAAATAACGATCCACCTAACTATAAGATTTGCATACTTTGTCCAACTTCGAAAAAAAAAAATTAACTCCCCTTGTAAAAAAAAGGTTAAAACATGTTATTTATGGCATTTCATAAGCTTGGGGCACAAAATTGTCTATTCTGTGAGCTACGTGATACGAAACTAAATCCACTTCATGTGATTGCAACAGCAGCTTTCAATGAAAGTATTATAGAAACAGCCATTAATATACAAGACACTAAGATTTTAAGCAAGATTTTTGAAGCCGAATGATCGTGATCTTGTGAATTTTGGGGGTTAAGTATATAAGAAATAAAACAGTATTTTGAACACATCTGATAGTGATTTAAAAAAAGAAAGCTAAACAATCAAGTCCTGCCCAAGTTGTAAGTCATATTAACGAAGTAATAGCAACAAGTGATAAAATACCGACATTTGATGTCGCAGATTTAGCCAAAATGCAAAGTATGGCTATAGAAAGTCTTGGCTTTCAATGTGACATCCACCCTACTAGATTAAAGAATAAATAATGTCCTTACGTGTGTTGTTACTAAAAGACTGCCTATATTACTTACATTTTAAAAAGGTATGGGTAGTACAATACGATCATTGTATACATGCCAAAAATATTGTTTAGTGCGGCAAAAATAATACGGAGATATTTGTTTGGACTAGTTAAAAACACGGATCTCAACTAACATCAATCACAGAACCAATAATAATATTTGTCGGCATCTTGCACAGTTAATTTCATACCATGCGCTAACTAAACCAAGGAGAGGTGAATCAAGAAAACACCGCAATGTTGAAACTGCATCCCCAAAATACTTAGCTGCGAAACTATATGCCACCACACGGAAAAAGACACTTATTCATACGACATATCAACTAGGTATAAGTATCTCGTACAGACGACTGTACAAACGCATAGTTCTTGGTCAAAACAAACCAAACCAATCAAACCTTTTAACCAAGAAAAGGAATGGCTAGAAACAACATCCTTAGACTATTGTAAACCTTTGGCTGCGTACCACAGTGATACTGATAAACTTCAATAATCGCCACAAAACAGAAATAGCTTAACTGCCGATATTCAAAGAGCCAAGCACATTCATCAGCAATGATGTTTCATGCAATGGACGTCGTCATTCGGGCTATAAAATTTGTAAATCCTGACCAAATTCCAGAATTAGTCGCCAATATGCATTGTTGACGCAACTTCAATATTCCTTAGCAAATAAATTTAAGAATAAAAATATTTTTATCATGATGGGTGGTCTCCAGTCCATATCGAAATGGCTGCACTAAAAGTCCTTGGGCAGCTTTAAAATGGAATAGGCTGGGTTGATGCACTTATACAATCACAGGTTACGACATCAGGAAGAGCTGAGTCTATGTTGACTGAAGCACACGATAAACGAACTAGATTTGCCCATCAAGTAAGAAATAAGTATAACCATAATAATATGGTTATGTACGATGGGCACACCGAAATGATCGGGAATAGAATCTTTAGCTTCATATAGAATAAAATTCGATATTGCTACATGATTACTGGTCTTTTAATAAAATATTTCCATTTAAAGAAGTACAAAAAAAAAAAATTCAATATAGAACACTGACAGCTGGAAGTTGACATGTCGATAAAAAAAAATTGAGCTTACGCAAGAAAATTTTCACGCTTTAATTTTTCACAAATTTCGACGAAGTTCTACAGAAGAATAATACCTCGCTGAGCTTGTTTCTATTTATGGATGTGATGCACCTAATCTAACGACCATATACCGCTGGTATGGACGTGCCTCTCTCAGTACTGTCCCTTCTAAAAGTCGGCCAAAAACAGTTCTTATACAAGAAAACATCACTGCTATGCGCCAGATGATAAAAGAAGACAAACATTTGACATACGAGCAGATAAGCACAACATTACGCTCCAGTATTATGACAGCTTCATTTAAACAATGTTACTTCAAAAGTCAGGTGTAAGAAAAAATATTTCTCGCTGGGTATCTCAAATTTGAGTGAAGAACAAAAAACGACTCAAGGGAAATGAGTTCTGCTTACTCTCCAACGGTTCGACGGAGAAAACCCAAATGCGGTTTCTAACATCATCTCAAGTGACGAATTCTGGATCTATGCGTATGAACTCGAAATAATGCTACAATCGGCCGTTTGGGTCTTCGAAGAGATATAATCAAGAGATTTTTCGTTCTCGCAGCGTTTCTACGAAAATGATTGCTTCTTTCATTTCAAAAACAGGCTAAGTTTGCCACATTTTCTTTACAGGAATGCAGAATAGTTACGGATGATTGGTAAACAACAGTTTATTTGCCAAAAGTTATAAAAAAATTCCGTACAGATATACCAAAACGTCGGACAATCTTAAACCACGACAATCCAGGTTTCCATACCGCTCGGAAAGCAAGCTCTTGTTTGCAATGGAAAAGCATGGAATTGATGGACCATCTTCCGTACAGCCCTAACCTGAGCCTCAACTATTACTTCACATTCCCTAGAACCAATGATTTATTGCATGGTCAGCGGTTCCAAGACCAAGAAGGAGTGGTCGTCGCTTTCAAATCAGTCATTTTGACAACGTAACTTCTGATTAAAATAACTGTTTTAAAAATTGCTCTGATCGAATGCGAAAATGTATTAAACACAAGGGAGAATACTTAAAAATACAATAATAATACACATTATTACTTTCTGTTCACATTTTTTTCTATTCCCGATCATTTCGATGTACCCCTCGTATTATGTTGTCAGCTCTATGTTTTGTTTTAAATACTAATGATTTGTGTTTTATAGGTAACAGCAGCAACACTATATCAGTTGCAAAAAAGCCTATGAAGAAAGCATCTCGCAGGATATATTAAACCTCGTTTGAAGAATGGCGTTGTAACAAACTACAACTTATTCCGCAATTCAAATATTGGGATATGGTTTTGCAATTGGAACTTTTATTATTAGTTTGTGCGTTCAGTTCGAATCTGAGATTTTAAAATATACGTCGATTAATTAAAGCGTTTACTCCCATGGTTTTTTGCTTTGGACCATACTAATTACTCGGGATGGTTTATCAGTCAACGTCAAAGATTTACATGATTTGCCAAATAATCAGCCAAAAAATTGACGCAGGAATATTTGTTGCCCGAAAAATTGAAAAGGATTTTTTCAGATATAGCTGTTGAGTTGCTGTATACACTGAACAGAGTGTTAAGATATTTAAAAGTCACTATTGATTATAAATTGACTTATTGTTTTCAGGATAAAATTGATAAATTGATCAAGAGGACATTCATGTCCTCCGGATCTGTGTAAAAATGAAGTGGCCAAGCAAATAGCTATGTTAAAAGAAAAATATTGCAAATCCACCAAACCCATACCCCATCTATATAAAAAAACAGTAAATAAAAACCAAGGGTTGGAGATTGTAGCTCCGTTGCCACCGCTGTCGAGTGTCCAACTGTCCAACAAATTTTGTCACATGGAAGAAGTTGTTTTGCCAGCACAATTCGAGAACTTTGTACTGGCTGATTTCTATTATGAGGGGTCAAAAATAATAATATTTTGTCCCCCAAGCACAAGAACTTATGAGCGATTAATGAAATTATGGGCGATGATGGCACATTTAAATGCTGCCCAAAACCCTTTTATCAATTGTATACTATTTTTGGGGACATTTGTAGTTCCATTGAAACTAATAATATTACCCCTCTTTTATTTGCACTTCTACCAAACAAAAAAGAAATAACATATAATGTTATGTTTAGTCTGATCAAGTCCCAATTACCTGACTTGATACTGTGACTTCGAACAAGGAGCAATTAATGCTATACAACTGATATATCCGAAAGTTGAAGTGCGGGGTTGCTTCTATCATTGACATAGACCATTATGACGAAAAGCTAAGTTATTAAAATTAAAATCTAAGGACCCAAAAAGAATCGTCGGCCTAACAGCAGCTCTGCCACTTCTACCAGTGGATAATATGCCAGATCGCTTTCACAACACTACGTCAAATTTTTCAAATATGTGGAAAGGTTTTGGAAAATCAGATATTTTGAGACCATTGTATGTGTTTTCGGTCAGAGGTTTAGAACTAATAACGTAATGGAGGGCTTTCATGCCAAACTCAATAAATACATTAATAAAAACAGCACAAATTTATTGCGGCTCTTGCATGTCTTAAGCACAATAATAACTACTTAATCAAAAAGGCGCAAATTAGACATAGAAAACGATGATTATATAAAAGATATTCAGATACAGTTAATTAATAACGATATTTCTATATGCATGCTTTAGAAAAGCTACGCTAATAAGTAATTGATAATGTTCTCAATTAATAAATGATCTAGAAAAAATGCTGTTTTGTTCTATAGAAGATCCGTAATTTTCTTGCTTAATTCACCAAAAATACCACCTCGTAGTCCACCGAGGACTTCGAGGTGGACCACGGGACTATAGAAGATGCGTAATTTTCTTGCTCCATTTACTGTTGGAACATATGGCTATGCAGGTAGACCATGGGAAAAAAAATATTCCGTGGTTCACCTCGGTGGACTACGAGGTGGACCACGGGAACTAAAGGAAAATAATGGGTCTGCGTTCAGGAGAGGATGTTGAGATAAACGCAGACATTTATTGTTACATACTATTGTTTGTAACTTTCTCATTCTCTACACTCTGTCACAGAATTAATATTAGTCTCTGTGGTGTCATTGTTGCTTATTGTGTGTCGATAATATAAAGTCTTAACAAATAGATTTATCTAGTTACAAGTCTTGTTCTTTATTTAATTCATCAATAGCTTTAGATCAGGTGAACGAGCAAGTTAATTTATAACCCCCATCTCGGGGGCAAATATATTAATATTATAACATTTAATAAACTACTACTAATAATTAATTTAATAATTCTACTCATACGAGTAGAATTTTATTTAAATGTTAAATGAATGTTGAATTTTATTATGTTGTGAAGAAATACATCTTCATCATTATTTAATTTCTTACGTTATCTCTAACAATTTTAAGTATGATTGGACTTACTGAAAACTTGGAATCGATAAACAAATGGATCCTTGCCGCTCCAGAACTTACGATCGACGACTTGTTGAAGAAAAAATTAAAAATAGAACTGTCCGCAATTTTTTCACATTCCTTGTTTATTCCTTTTTTTAAATAGGTAGGTACATTCATTTGTTTTAATGCTTTCAATTCAAAAAAGTAATTTTTTTTTTTAAATATAAGCAGAAGGAACACAAATTTCACACACACACTGATGATATTTGACAATATTTGCATCCTGTTCACGATAAGGACTGTCACATAACTCTGTCCCTTTCTTTCCTTAGCATTGCACTGTATTGCAACACGAACCACTACACTGAAAGATTTAAAATCCGAGCCGGTTTTTTCATGCGAAATGTTCTTAACTGTCATGTTTGTTTTGTTGTCATAGTTGTCATATATATTTAAAATTATTTTTTACCGTTTTGTGCTTTTAAACTCAATAGAAATTATAAAATTCAACGTGTACAATGTGTGGAAGTGTTTCTTATGAAAATATTCCTGCAATATCGTTCCATCGGTAAGCAATTCATGTTTTTTTGACGTGCCCAATGATAATATACAATTTAGTGTTATTTTTGAAACAATAACCATTATTAGACTTTTGAATGCTATTTATCAGCAATATCATTATTTATTTTATAAAGTAGTGTATTATTTTACCATTTCATAAGAAATACTACAAGTAATTTAATAATTTCGTAAATAGCATAGATCATTTGACAGATCCAGTTTTGTTTACTATGGCTGGGCCGAATCAAGGCAAATATACGAATTTAGTACCTATTCTATAAAAATCTCAGGAATTCTTTCTTGAAGATTAAAATGTTCATATGTAATAATGTTGGCTGAACTTTAAAGGGTAAAAAAATCCTTTCTAAAACTGGCAAAGCGGATCCGTCTATTGGCCGCCACTTTGATGTCTTTTCAGTAAAACTTGTTTTAAAATATAAACAAATCAAAGGTTTTGCACATTTTATAAAAATACTGACAGTGAATTTTATTTCAGGGCAAGGAAAATATGCCAGAAAATAATACCTCAAGAAAGAGAACTGCTATGGGGAGTATGTCTCTTCCGTACTATGAGTACCAGGACATTGAATGGACGCCAGCAACCATCAACATCATTGCAATGTTTCATTGCACGTGATTTTAAATAATATAAAATAAATTTTATTTATTTAATGACTAGTATTTTTTCCCAAAAGGGAATAGAATTTCCCATTGTAAAAAGCTGATGCAGATCCGTCCGCATACCGCGCACGGCACAAGATTCATTTTGCTTCACAGTGTACTGAATACAGGGTGTTTGGGTGAACACCTGCATCCTCTCTAGGGGTGAAAGTACTCATGTATATGAGCAACTTTTTGTATGGGAACGACTCTAAAATCTTTAAAAAAAAATCAGCTGTTCCATACATTTTACAATACCTACAAAATCTCGCCCAAAATGTCTTAGATCCGACCCTGTATTCTGTCGTTGTGTGAATAATGATCTTAGTGTGTGTTTTTGCCATGCAATTTCAAATGACATGTTCAGTCTGCTTACTATTATTATATGTCTGTGTTTCAATTACATATTTTTTTAGCGCGTCATTGTATTAATCATGTCGGAAGAAAATTGTCAAATGAAAAAAATTGAGCATCGCGCGGTGATTGAGTTCCTCAGTCGGGAAGGAAATAGGACTACGCAGATTCGTAAGCGCATGTTAAAGGTGTTTGGAGGATTCATGTCCTTCAGAATTCATAATAAAGATTTAAAGCAGTTTAAACATAACCGTAGAGTCACTGCAGATAACGTCGAAAAATTGAAGGAACTGATCCTGACTGATCGGCGAATCAAGCAGTGGGAGTGGGCTCGAGATGTTGGCATCAGTAAAGAACGAATTCATAAAATAATTCATGAATATTTGGGGATGTCCAATGTGAGCGCGCACTGGGTGCCTGGAAATCCTGGAATGTTGACCCCGTTTGATAAGCAAAGGCGTGTGGACTGTTGTCAAGCATTTTTAATCTTGGTGAAGGACAAGGAAGAAGAAATGAACTCACAAATGTGACTGTGATGAAACTCGCCAGTGGGATCCCGAAAGTATACAAGAGTCAATGTAATGGAAATCAAAGGAGAAAGCCACCAAGAAAGTTCAAGGTCCGGCCGTCAGCAGGGAAACTAATGGCAACCATATTTTGGGATATCGAAGGAGTTTTAATATCTCGATGAGTTTTAATGATAGATTACCTACCAAAAAACACTACAATGAATGCTGAATACTATGCAAGATTACTTGACCGTTTTTGTAAAGAAAAAAAAAAGGGGCAAACTCTGTAAAGGATTTTTAACATTGCAAGACATGCCCCTGTACATACGGCCCCCTTAAGCCCCCTGCAACTATTACTTATTCAAAAATTTAAAGAATAAATTTAAGGGGTCGCAGATTCTCAACGGATGAAGAGATGAAGGACGCTGTGAACGACCATTTTGACGCCCAAGACTAAAAATATTTTTGTACTGGCATAATGTCACTAATTGGCAAATGTCACAAATGTATTTCAGTTGAAGGGGACTACATAGAAAAATAAATCACCCAGTCTCATCTACATCAGTAAGTCTTTTCTTTCATATTTAGGTAGATTACTTATCAGCCACCCCTCGCATGTCAATGTTTACTGATTTCGAAAAAAACTATTTTTAAAACCATGACCTGGAAACAGCATATGACACGGAATATGACTCTGACCAAAATGTAGAAAAAGAGATTGATTATTACCATATTTCAGATACTGCCTTTGAACAGAAGAGGTTTGTATCAGCAATTACATCTCAAATCAACCTTAAAAACCGTGGGAAATCTATTTCTAGAAAACTCTACTGATTTGTTAAATATTGATAAGAAAGTTGTTGAAACAATACAAACTATTGAACAACATGGAAAAAAAACTATATCGAAAATCCAGTGAGGAAAGATTGTCAATGTTTACTGATTTCGAGAAAAACTATTTTTGAAGCCATTCACCATACTTCAGATACTGCCTTTGAACAGAAGAGGTAGAAGCAATTACATCTCAAATCAACCTTAGAAACCAAGGGAAATCTATTCCTAGAAAACTCTACTGATTTGTTAAATATTGATAGGAAAGTTGTTGAAACAATCAAAAATATTGAACAAAATGAAAAAAAAACTATATCAAAAATTCAGTGAGAAAAGATTTCAACGAAAGAAAAGTTTACGTCGAGTGACAATGCGGTTCTCCTTCCCTTGTACAATGTTTTGACAATCGAAATGTCAAGCTGCTGCAAAATTTGCCGAAAATTGAGTATAATGGCTTTTAATTCGTGGTTGATAACTTTTTTTAAAACGACAATTTTATAGGTAAAGACCTATCTAATATAATAAAGCTTAAGAGTTTGTTTGAACGCGCTCAGGAAATATTGGTTCGAATTGAAATTTGTTTTTGTGTTCCAACATCATGTCATCGCCTTTATCGATAAATGGACTATTCAGAGTCCATTTATACCGGGTGCGGCGATTGAACTGTCCGTCTCTGTCTAACTGTAATAAAATTCGAACCACTGAATCAACTGCCGCCAAAATTTTAAATGTTGGTCTTTGACATGTTCTCTGTCATCATGTGAAGTGATTCTGTTGTGAGAGAAACACATTAGAAATTCAGTGATTGCTCTTCATTTGGAGGGTAAAATCGAATATCGAAATACGTCGAGCGGTGCCAAATCTTCAATTAAAAGAGAAATTGGGGCATCGCACTATTCAACGTTATAATGAGACTTTAAGAAACGCTACGGTGGCGGACAACGCTGTACTGCAATGGCGTCAGCAGTTGTCGAAGGTGCGTCATTGTTTACACAGAAATCTAGCGTGCTCAGCAAACCAGCTCGCACAGGATCTGAAGGTGAGCGATCGCAACTTTCGTCGCATATTGAAGGAAAAGCTTAAAGTCAAACCATTAAAAAAAACCTTTCTCAAGAACTCACTGCTTTACAGCGTAGCAAACGGTTGGACCAATCGAAAGAGTTGATTCGCTTGCTCGACTCTGGCGAGCTTCCCAATTTGGTGTTTTCAGATGAGAAAACTTTCGCGTTGAACAGTTTTTAAACAAACAAAATGACCATGTTTGGCTGAAGAGACGTGTCAGTGACCATTTACGAATTGCAAGTCACTCGACGCCAAGAAGCCGACCAAATCATGGTCTGGGTGGCGGTGTCTGAAAAAGGCCGTTCTCTGCTCGTTTTTCTTCCAATGGGTCGCAACCAAGTCAAAATAAACCAACAAATTTATCGTGACAAAGTCTTCCGACCAGGGCTGATACCATGGGCACGCAACACATTCGGTTCCGAGCGTTGGACCTTCCAGCAAAACTCGACACCTTCGCACAGAGCAATTGGAACGCAAAATTGGTTGAAAGCAAACGTTCCAGTGCTGATCGACCGACATATGTGGCCGTTGTCATCGCCCGACTTGAATCCGCTGGACTTTTGTATTTGGGGTGTTCTACAGGCCAGGGGTGTTGCTACAAAACACACTTCAGTGGAAGCGCTCAAAGTTACTCTTAGGCGAGTATGAAATATAAAAAAATTTAATCGTTTTCTAAAACAGTGGACTGTTTTAGAAACCAATTAAAGATTAAATTTAAATAAGATTTAATTTAATAAAAAGACATCTTTAATGGATTAAAAATGCCTTATCTTCGTATTTTTATTGTTTTAGATCTAGAAAAACTAGACAATACCGAGCGTAACCACCAATCCGTTTCCTTTAACATCTATTATGAGTGAAAAAAAGAGAAGAAAGTTATACAACAATGTTTCGACTAATACAGTCTCAATTGCAATGGATTGTTTAAAATTGCACTGTAATTATAATCTATTGATAAGAAGAAGAAAGAGTGGAGTCGCCTGGCACAAGCATTTTTTGCTTAAAAGGAATCGCTCTGCGCTGCATTGCCACTATTGCCCCAAGAGAATTTTCGAAAGATGGCAGTATATTAAATAGGAAGCATTCGACATGCCAAAATAATCAGAGAAATACTGGATAAAAAGTCCCTTCAGAAAATTCTTCAATGTTTTCGGGAACGCAAAAATCCAAAATAAGGGAAGACGTAATAAGGCATATTGCAATTGCAAATAACCAATCGTCTGGAAAAACTGCGCACAGGTACAACTTTTTGAGACCCGTATGTTTCTATATTGCCGCCATGTCAGTCTGTGTTCTGGGAGCATCTTAATATAATTTGTTGGCTTAATGTAAAATACCCCTATATTTACTAATCTATTTATCAATTATTGAAGTGGGCAGTTCAGCTGAATCCACCAATGTGGTTCCTTGAATAATATATTATCTGTGAAAAAAAAATAGAAAAACGTTATGCAACAATATTTCGGCTAATACAATCTGAACTGCAATGGAATCGCTTAAAATTGCTAAAATAGATTCAACATTAGAAATAATTGGATGTTATTATCATTGGACACAGTGTATATGGCGAAATGCGAAAAGTTTACATTAAACTCACAGAGAAGAAATTGAAAGAATTGATTCGCTCGGCGCTGCATTGCCACTATTGCGAGGAGAAAATTTCCGAAGGAAGGCAGTATATTTTTGTTTTTTAATATTATTTCGGAAGCATCGTGATATTATGTACTAAACGGAATCATTGTTGGATATCCGTAGTTTGATATGCCAAAGTATATCGAGAAATACTGGATAAAAAGTCCCCACAGAAAATTTTTCGGTGTTTTCGGGAAAGGCCATCGCACTGTAGAGGGTAGGAATTCCAAAATTAATCGAGAATTAAATAAAAAAAATACAGAAAAGACAGATAAGAGACCATTTATTATAAGAGATGTTACTGACGTAACATCAAAATCTCTTTTCTTCTTTGGACACATTTTTTTCTCTTTTATTCAAACATTTCACTATAATTCCTATATTTTGTTTTGTTATAATAGTTTAAAGAAAATGAAATTAACTTCAGAGACAGAGAAAGAAAATGAAGTCCCCTCGCACTCCCAGTCCAGTCCCTCCCACTATTAGTAGCCTACAAGAGGAAAATTCCCTTTCGGTCCATTAAGTCCGATGTATCAAAATGTCCAGAGTGTCAAAATGTCCAGTTGTACAAAATGTCCGGAATGTCAAAAAAGCCCAGTTGTACAAAATGTCCGGAGTGTCAAAATGTCCAGTTGTACAAAATGTCCGGAGTGCCAAAATGTCCAGTTGTAGTCATATTGGTCCAGAAGTATTTGAGTTTATCCATAACAAACATACATAAATACAAATCTTTTTATAATGAGCGATTTTCTGACAGCTAAATTAAGAAAAAAAATCAGTATAAAAAAGTCTCAACAGATAGCGTTTTATGAAAGCCGAGTCGTAATAATGGCTAAACCTTTATGGTGCGCTTATTCTTGTCAACCAGAGGCAGAAAAAAAAATCACCTAACAGTTTGACAGTTGCACAAATCACAATATTGATACTTTTTAGATGTTTTTTTTATTAAGTTTTTTTTTTTAATGCCAAGCCATCCATGAAGTCATCTGGAACTATATTTTCTTATTTGGGTCTCGGAAAATCCCCCATTTTGACAGTTAACTCTTGTTTACAATCAGTTAAATACCTAAACTCATAGAATATAACGTAGTATATATACATTGTCGGGACAGTTGGTCGCCCTCCCGGAAATAGAGCAGGTTTCCGGATTTGAGGATCATGGTGTCCTCCCCTCTCTTCGGACTTCACATAATCCTACAATATCCCATCGTAACCTGCTCAATTCTTCCTCCAGTTCAGCGAGCTTCTCGTCGGTCCGCAGTGTACACGTGTTGTACGTTGCCAGGGCCAAGGGTCGTCGGGGTTGGTAGCCTGGCATCTGCCGGGGATTCTTAGCACCCCCTGCCCCGCCGTTACCGTGACCGCTACCAGAGTCCGGGATAGCGGGGCCGCCGGGGACTAGGGGCCGTGTTGTGGGTGTATCAACCATAGGGGGTTTTGCCGTAATCGCCACGCTTGGCAGGCGGGTTGGCGATCGCAGTGTGATGTCATAGTATGCGGAAAGATGCTGCTGCCCATCCTCCGGTGTTTTAGATCCCTTAGTCGCCTCTTACGACACCCACGGGAAGAGATGGGTTGGTGCTATTCTAGGGCCACACCACAGGCCAACTGTCCCAGGGTGGTGTCGGGTTTATCGTCCACAGGTCCCTCGTCAACAACGTGGTCCAGGTCGAGAGTGTTTCGGTGAGGGTAGCGTACCTTGTACTCAGAATTACCAAACGGTATTCGTTGAAGGTAATACAAGTGTACGCACCGCCCTCATATCGCTCCGACGACGAGGTAGAGACTATGTATGAGGATATTTCTAAAGCCATACATAGCTCCCAGACCCACTATACCGTTGTGATGGGGGACTTTAACGCGAAACTGGGCAAACGAAGCGATAATGAGCTGAGAGTGGGGAATTTTGGATATGGAAGGAGAAATGCACGCGGTCATCTGCTGGCCGGCTTTATGGAGAAGGAGGGTCTCTTTATGATGAACTCCTTCTTCAAAAAGCCAAAACAGCGAAAGTGGACGTGGTTGCATCCTAATGGCGTCATAAAAAATGAGATAGACTTCATCTTATCGACAAAGAGGCACATATTCAATGATGTATCTGTGATCAATGCCGTAAAAACAGGAAGCGATCACCGAATGGTAAGAGGCACATTGAATCTGAGAACGAAACTTGAAAGGTGTCGACTGATGAAGTCTACGCTCCGACCAGCGCCCATCCAGCTCCAAAACCCCGAGAGCTTTCAGCTCGAGTTGCAGAATCGCTTTGAATGCCTGGGAGACTGCGAAAATCTGGACGATTATAATGACAGGTTCGTGCAAATTGTCCAAACAGCTGGGTCTAAAACCTTCAAAACCCGCTGCTCAAAAGGAACCAAAAAGATCTCGGATCTCACCAACAAACTCATGGAAGAAAGACGAAACTTGGTTCTGCAGTCCTCTGATGATGCTGCTCAGTATCGACGTCTAAACAGACAGATCTCCAAGTCCCTAACTCACGATTTGCGCCAATTCAATACCGACCGTATTGAAGAGGCGATTAAGCGTAATAAGGGCTCAAAAGTTTTTGCAAGGGATCTGTCTGTTGGTCAAAGCCAACTGACCAAGCTGAAGACTGAGGATGGCAGAATCATTTCGTCGAAGCCGGAGCTGTTGGAAGAGGTTGAGAAGTTCTACGGACAATTATACGCGAGCGTACGCGCACCTGTCATAAATCTGGCCAAAGATCCAAGAGCCAGATTGACCCGACACTACACCGAAGATATCCCAGACGTCAGCCTATACGAGATTAGAATGGCTCTCAAACAGTTAAAAAACAATAAGGCACCGGGTGACGATGGAATCACGGCTGAGCTTCTGAAAGCAGGTGGAACGCCGGTATTAAAAGCTCTTCAGAAGCTATTTGATTCCGTCATACTCGAGGGACGAACGCCTACGGCATGGCACAGAAGTGTGGTGGTACTTTTCTTCAAAAAAGGTGACAAAACCTTATTGAAGAATTATAGGCCTATCTCACTTCTGAGCCATGTCTACAAACTGTTTTCGAGAGTCATTACGAATCGTCTCGCTCGCAGGTTTGACGACTTCCAGCCTCCCGAACAAGCCGGTTTCCGAAAAGGCTTTAGTACCGTAGACCACATACATACGCTGCGGCAGATTATACAGAAGACTGAGGAGTATAATCAGCCCTTATGCTTGGCGTTTGTGGACTACGAGAAAGCCTTCGATTCGATCGAGACCTGGACTGTGCTACAGTCTCTCCAACGGTGCCAAATTGACTATCGATATATCGAAGCGCTGAAGTGTTTGTACGAAAACGCCACCATGTCGGTCCGTCTCCAGGATCAAGGCTCGAAACCTATCCAGTTGAAGCGAGGGGTGAGACAGGGAGACGTTATATCTCCAAAACTGTTCACCGCCGCCCTGGAAGATGTTTTCAAGCTTCTGGACTGGAGCGGACTCGGCATCAATATCAACGGCGAGTACCTCACTCACCTTCGATTCGCTGACGATATCGTAGTCATGGCTGAGACCTGGGAAGACCTAGGCACAATGCTCGATGGCCTCTGTAGAGCCTCTCAACAAGTGGGTCTAAAAATGAACATGGACAAGACGAAAATCATGTCTAATATCCGTGTCGCACCCACTCCTCTAAAGGTTGGAGACTCTACACTCGAAGTTGTTGACAATTATGTATACCTGGGACAAACAGTTCAGTTAGGTAAGTCCAACTTCGAGAAAGAGGTCAACCGTCGAATCCAACTCGGCTGGGCAGCGTTCGGGAAGCTTCGCGATATCTTCTCGTCCAAAATACCGCAGTGTCTCAAGACTAAGGTCTTTGACCAGTGTGTGTTGCCAGTAATGACATACGGAACAGAGACGTGGTCGCTTACTATGGGCCTCATAAGAAGGCTCAAGGTCACCCAAAGGGCGATGGAGCGCGCTATGCTCGGAGTTTCCCTGCGTGATCGAATCAGAAATGAGGAGATCCGTAGGAGAACTAAAGTAACCGACATAGCCCGCAGAATCGCCAAACTTAAGTGGCAGTGGGCGGGGCACATAGCTCGCAGAACAGATAGCCGTTGGGGCAGAAAAGTTCTCGAGTGGCGACCACGAAACGGAAAACGTAGTGTTGGCAGGCCTCCCACTCGGTGGACCGACGACCTGGTGAAGGTCGCGGGTTGCGCATGGATGCGGGCAGCGCAGGACCGGTCGTTGTGGAAATCCTTGGGGGAGGCCTTTGTCCAGCAGTGGACGTCTTTCGGCTGAGAGAGAGAGAGATATATACATTGTATTTTTGTATTTGGTTAATGGTCCGAAAGGAACTATTAGTGTAAACTTCTTTAAATAAATGAATCATACTGGCCACCTGACTAATCCTTCCTGTATTCGTTGATATTTATCAATATATTATAATAATATTAATATAACCATGTCTTCATACTTGAAATTCATAAAAAATCAAAAGGGAAGGGAAACAGTCATACATGGAGGATTTCGATACAATTTACATACAATAAATAAAAACCAAACTTCTCTATGGAGGTGTGTGCATCGAGGCGTGTGTTCATCAACCATTACGTTGGATGCAAAGAAAATTACAGTGATACGTGAAAATCATCATGTATGTGATTCTCAAACAATAAAAAATGAAGTGGCAGTGGCTTTTGCCTCTTGTAAAAAGCAGTTTGCGAAGATTTAAGACCAATCCAGAAATTTTTTGAGGACATCTTCGAATCGTTACGAAAAAAAGGATCCAATTATCTGTTTGAAATACCGGATTTTAACTCAGTAAAAAATACTTTATATCGAGTAAGAAAATGCTTGCTGAAGTAATCTGTACATTATGACTACAAAATACGGCTAATGTTTTATTTAAACCTTTAAAGAAGAACAGAAGAAACCGAAACTTTTTGACAAAAAATACAGAAATTTTTTATATAAGCTTGAAAACGAAGAACTATCACCTCTTTAGTTTTTAAGGAAAATTAAGTATTTTAAGCTAACTTTATAAAAGTAACTTCTTAACTTTATTTTGTGCCTAAACAATTTTTTTTCATTAAATAAACCGGGAGAGCGTATATTTTTAAGTTTAATTTTTAAGTGTTTCATAATAAAACATACTTTTATACCGGGAGAGCGTATTTTTAAGTTTCATTTTTAAGTGTTAAGTTTAAACTATTAAAGCCAAGTTATAAAACATACTTTTATTAAAAACATACTTTTCATCTTTATACAGAGGAACCCGATGGTCCAGTGGTCATGAGCATTATTAGCACTTACTAACGCTAAGCAACCCTGGGTGCGGTCCCCACTTGGATGGGTGACCGCCAGTGGCATAAAAATATCTCGAGCTCCTCCGTGCTTCGGAAGGCACGTTAAGCCGTTGGTCCCAGCTGTCATCATTGATGGCAGTCGTTAAGCTATGTCAGATGCCTTAAGGCAGCTTGAAAAATCTGACACCAGTGTTGGCCACTTACACATACGAAAAACAAAACAAACATCTTCATTCATGAAACTGGACTTTTGGGACCACCTTTACCAGGACAATTCAATATCGGTCATTTTGATACACTGGATGTTTTGATACAGAGGACATTTTGATACACTGGACATTAAACACCTTGAAGCACCTAACACTTAATAAATTACTGATAAATTACTGACTTTATGTTATTTCTTTTCACAATTCGAGTTTATTGAAATGGAGGAGAAGACTAATTTACAGCAAAAATAAAAAAAGGAAAACAACATTACTGTACGGATTGCATCAATTCAAAAGGAGACGTAAAAATAAAAATGGTATATTTGTGGCAATGTGTAAATCGCGAGTCTTGTGCAGCATCTCTTACCATTAGTCAAGACTAGCCTTTGCCCGCGACTTCGTCCGCGCGTAAATTATGTACTAATATTTATATCTCAGGTTCTAAGTGGGATATCAAGATGAAACCTACGCCATATTTTAAGACCTTCAACAACAAAACAGTGAAAACCGCATCAAATTTGGTCCAGTAGTTTTTGTGTGATGAGCGTACAAACATACAGACAGAAAGACAGACAGATAGAAGGACAGACAGACAGAAAGACAAGCAAAAATTCTACAAAAAATGGTTTTGGCATCTTTTTTTTTTCTTATATATGTATCTCCTATGTACAGACAAAGACCAGTTACAGTTTTATTATATGTATTGATGATACTGATGAGATTGAGGTATTACGGGAAGAGCACCCACACTTGTATGCCTTCCACATGTAATAATAAAAATCATTTAGCATTTCAAAATTGTAAAAACTAAGTTTGTGTAAGTTTTACCCCATTAAAAGAAATTTTCAAAGACTACGAAGAAATTGATACAGATGATTCAAATTGATACAGATGATTCGGGCTGTTCAGATATAAAACCAACTTTTAATATGAAAAAAAGAACATTAAAACTTTTAAAAATGGCTTCATACCTACCATTTTTACCAGCTCATTTGATTTCTACGGGGTGGACTGAAATCTTTCGACATGATTGAACCTTCTGAGAGAGTGAAAAATTTGAAAAATATTTTAATAAGCAGTGGTCAGAAGCAGTAATCTGAATCGCTTCTAGCTGGAATCAACACCTGTGACCAGCGACATCGGCATACGAGACATAACAGTCTTGAGGCATCGCACAGTCGCTTAAGAAAAAGGATGCGTGCAAACCCTAGCTCATATTGGTTTATCCATTTGCTACTGAAGGAAAGTAAATACCAGGACTCGCGAATTAAAAACTCACTGTTTGGAAGCAAAAACCGGAGGAAATCGGATATAATTTTTGATAATAAATATAAATAATTAAACAAAGAAGAAATTTCTGTTATCCATTTTCTGAAATGTATTGTGCAAGTGCGTGATAGATATAAGTAATTTGTTTTTTTTTTTTTTTTAATTAGTAAAAGTAAGTTTATGCATGTTTAATTTTTGAAGATAAATATATAATTTTTAGTTTCTGATTATAAAAGTACGAACTGATAAAACTATGTATGTATCTATGTCTATTATTATAGTACTAGCTGCGCCGCGGGACTTGGGAGTCAGGGGTACTTTTTATGGGGTCTGCAACTTAACTTTTTGAACACAATGAACGAGACCATAAGGATAGAAATAAAGTCCAGATAAGTGGTATTTTAAATGTGCCAGTGAAAGAATTGAAGTCTAAAAATGATTCACTTATGACCACTTTTCGGATACATAAGAGAAAAATAAAATCAAACGTTAGAACCTCTAGACGAGAATGTGGAGCGGGCTTAACTGAGAGCCTCTGCCTCTCTCTAGTGTTATAAATAACTCGAGTTCCGAACTCAAGTTATTTACAACACTAGAGAGGGGTAATCGTAGGAATAATATGATATCTCATATTTGCAGGAATAATATGATACACTCCCTTTTGGACTATGAGTAGCGACTTGCATACTGCACATTTGGCGTTACTCTACAATTCGGATACCAATTTTACCACAACAAAACGTACAGCAGCGGATCTGTTATTTGGGTGTATAGGAAAAAAAGAAATAAATAACTCTATGTTCACATGACTATAAATGTCATGGAGTTCTCTTGTTGATTAAAAAAATATGGCAGATATGTGAGATTATACTAATAAAATGTATTAAATAAATATAAAAGAAAAGCTATAATGAAACCAGCGCAATGATTTCACCAGGAAAAGATAAGTTCAGGTGGTCCGATCGGTAGGACGAAGCGGAATTAGACTTTGTTGTAGTTCGCTTAATCGAACCAACCGGAAAATAAAGTTTTTGTGGTCCGATTGGTAGGACAAAGGTAGTAGGATCACCAGAGTGAGAGCACTAATGCGCGCTCAACGAAATTCCTAGAGGTCTGTGGGCTAAACTGGCAAGAACCTCAGTACACATACTGAATCGCATGGGACCCACGACGCAACCAGGAAATTGTGGTGCTGTAAACATACCATAATTTAGTTCCAGTTCCTTTTAGTTCCAAGCTAATCAATTAGCCACTTGAGAATTATTAGAACAGGTGTGAGATTTTTTTTTTCACAACATATTTGGTATAGTTGGGACTTTGGGAGAAAGAAATTGAGCGAAAAAAGTTTCACTTAATTTCTTTCGGTTCTTTTATCAATATTTTTTTAACAACTCTGGTTTTATTTTGATTTGTGCAGTGACGGAATCTTCACAGTAGGTCACAAAAAACTCGCTAAATCCGCTACTGATTGGAAGCGACAGCTATGACGATGTTGATGGATATCGAGAAATTCCTTTTATAAATAACGCATCCATTCCAACAAATTGCACCTGAATATGAGCTCCATACTTCTTCAAGAGCCATTCAACCTAACTCACAAAGTCAGAATAATGAAGATTGCATATCAATACAGTCAGATAAAGATTATGCATAGATTGGTTCTAAAAATGGAGATGAGATAGTTGTTGAAAATGTACAGCAACAAAATATATTAGGATCAGATAAAATGTAGATGGCGAAAAGACGACATACCGGCTGTGGAAAACAACAGTCGTGATCTTCGTGATCGTAGTAAAGTAAAAGCCCCACAAAGGTTGAAAACATCATTAATGAAGTGTTTTTATTATTCCCTTAAACATTTTTTCACCTAACTGTACTCTTTTTGGTTAAAACATTTTTTTTTTTAATTTGTGATTGTGCCAGTCCCCGGAGGAAGAAAAAAATTAAGAATCCGGCGACTCGGACCGCGTTAGCAGTGAGCCTCAGTATAGTCAATAAGTATTTAGCCTTTTTTAAACGACTGACGTAACATCAAAACCTTATTGAATATTTTACTGATCTACAAATGGAAAAGAATCTGACAACCTTCATAATAAGAAGTACCTCTATAACCTACTTGACAAGTCATAAGGGAAGTACCTACTTACTTTGTACAAGAACCTACTTGATGAGAAGTACTTGTACAACCTACGTGATAAGTAATCAAGGAGGTTGTAGAAATACCAATCTACTTTGTGCAGAACCTAATTTATAAGAGGTACTTGTACAACCTACTTGATAAGTAATCAAGGAGATTGTAGAAATACCTATTTACTTTGAAAACGACCTTACTTGATAAAAAGTACTCGTACAACCTACTTGACAAATAATCAAGGAGGTTGTAGAAATACTTACCCACTTTGAATTTGAACAGACCCTACTAAATAAGAAGTACTTGTACAACCTACTTACTTGAAAGTAATCAAGGAGGTTGTAGAAATACCTATCTACTTTGAAAAAGACCCTACTTGATAAGAAGTACTCATACAACCTACTTGACAAATAATCAAGGAGTTTGTAGAAATACCTACCTACTTTGAACACGACCCTACTTGATAAAAAGTACTCGTACAACCTACTTGACAAATAATCAAGGAGGTTGTAGAAATACTTACCCACTTTGAATTTGAACAGACCTTACTAGATAAGAAGTACTTGTACAACTTACTTACTTGAAAGTAATCCAGGAGGTTGTAGAAATACCTATCTACTTTGAAAAAGACCCTACTTGATAAGAAGTACTCATACAACCTACTTGACAAATAATCAAGGAGTTTGTAGAAATACCTACCTACTTTGAACACGACCCTACTTGATGAGAAGTACTCGTACAACCTACGTGATAAGTAATCAAGGAGGTTGTAGAAATACCTATCTACTTTGAAAACGACCTTACTTGATAAAAGTACTCGTACAACCTGCTTGACTAATAATCAAGGAGGTTGTATAAATACATACCCACTTTGAATTTGAACAGACCCTACTAGATAAGAAGTACTTGTACAACCTACTTTCTTGAAAGTAATCAAGGAGGTTGTAGAAATACCTATCTACTTTGAAAAAGACCCTACTTGATAAGAAGTACTCATACAACCTACTTGACAAATAATCAAGGAGTTTGTAGAAATACCTACCTACTTTGAACACGACCCTAATTGATAAGAAGTACTTGTACAACCTACGTGATGAGTAATCAAGGAGGTTGTAGAAATACCTATCTACTTTGAAGAAAGACCTTACTTGATAAGAAGTACTCATACAACCTACTTGACAAATAATCAAAAAGTTTGTAGAAATACCTACCTACTTTGAACACGACCCTAATTGATAAGAAGTACTTGTACAACCTACGTGATGAGTAATCAAGGAGGTTGTAGAAATACCTATCTACTTTGAAGAAAGACCTTACTTGATAAGAAGTACTCATACAACCTACTTGACAAATAATCAAAAAGTTTGTAGAAATACCTACCTACTTTGAACACGACCCTAATTGATAAGAAGTACTTGTACAACCTACGTGATAAGTAATCAAGGAGGTTGTAGAAATACCTGTCTACTTTGTGCAGAACCTAATTTATAAGATGTACTTGTACAACCTACTTGATAAGTAATCAAGGAGACTGTGGAAATACCTATTTACTTTGAAAACGACCTTACTTGATAAAAAGTACTCGTACAACCTGCTTGACTAATAATCAAGGAGGTTGTATAAATACATACCCACTTTGAATTTGAACAGACCCTACTAGATAAGAAGTACTTGTACAACCTACTTGAAAGTAATCAAGGAGGTTGTAGAAATACCTATCTACTTTGAAAAAGACCCTACTTGATAAGAAGTACTCATACAACCTACTTGACAAATAATCAAGGAGTTTGTAGAAATACCTACCTACTTTGAACACGACCCTAATTGATAAGAAGTACTTGTACAACCTACGTGATGAGTAATCAAGGAGGTTGTAGAAATACCTATCTACTTTGAAGAAAGACCTTACTTGATAAGAAGTACTCATACAACCTACTTGACAAATAATCAAAAAGTTTGTAGAAATACCTACCTACTTTGAACACGACCCTAATTGATAAGAAGTACTTGTACAACCTACGTGATGAGTAATTAAGGAGGTTGTAGAAATACATATGTACTTTAAAGAAAGACCTTACTTGATAAGAAGTACTCATACAACCTACTTGACAAATAATCAAAAAGTTTGTAGAAATACCTACCTACTTTGAACACGACCCTAATTGATAAGAAGTACTTGTACAACCTACGTGATAAGTAATCAAGGAGGTTGTAGAAATACCTGTCTACTTTGTGCAGAACCTAATTTATAAGAGGTACTTGTACAACCTACTTGATAAGTAATCAAGGAGATTGTAGAAATACCTATTTACTTTGAAAAAGACCTTACTTGATAAAAAGTACTCGTACAGCCTACTTGACAAATAATCAAGGAGGTTGTAGAAATACTTACCCACTTTGAATTTGAACAGACCCTACTTGATAAGAAGTACTTGTACAACCTACGTAATAAGTAAGCAAGTAGGTTGTAGAAATACCTGTCTACTTTGTGCAGAACCTAATTTATAAGAGGTACTTGTACAACCTACTTGATAAGTAATCAAGGAGATTGTAGAAATACCTATTTACTTTGAAAAAGACCTTACTTGATAAAAAGTACTCGTACAGCCTACTTGACAAATAATCAAGGAGGTTGTAGAAATACTTACCCACTATGAATTTGAACAGACCCTACTTGATAAGAAGTACTTGTACAACCTACGTAATAAGTAAGCAAGTAGGTTGTAGAAATACCTATCTACTTTCAAAACGACCCTACTTGACAAGTTATCAAGGAGTTTGTAGAAATACCTATCTACTTTGTGCAAGAACCTTTATTGCGAAGTGTTTTCAGTTATATTTTAGTATTTTAAAACCACATTGTTTTTTTATCATTCTGTTAAAAAAGGTAAACAAAATACACTGTTTTTTGAGCCAAATTTAACTTTCTCATTATTTTATTTATATATAGTGCAAATTCATTCCATCACATATTTTTGGTCCTTCGAGCTTCACTTAGCTGGCAGGCCAGCACTCATCTATTTAATTTTATCATGAGTTGATAACTCATGATCACTCGCAGCTACGGTAGTAAGTAGTATCCATTCCGAGGCACGCTAGCAGCATGCGGTCGGCATCGTCACATTGCACTTCGTCCTCCTCCAAGGCACAGAAGGCTGCGTTAGTGGCGACACATAAACATAGCCAATTTGAAGTCGCACAAAGATTCTCTGCTCAACTTGCTGAGGTAGAAGACGCTGAGCTCCAAGCTGAATTGGAGCGCTTAGTTCGCACAATAAAGTAGCTGTGATAGCTACACTTTAAGAAAAACCTCCTAAGGTAGAAACATTTAGGACGCTGCTGATGGTGGTTGAAGCGATTGACCATTGACACATGTGTCGAAAAATCCGGACGATGCTATAGCCCTAACGCCCTTTCATTGTTCAATCGGCACTTCATCTAGTGTGTACATGCCATAAGCTCAATTTGATGAAAAATTAGTTAAATCTGATTAAAAAAAACTTTGAAGATGGCCGACGAATATTGGACCAGATTGATGCGTGAGGTGCTGCTAACCACATATTGATAACCAACAGAAGCACGACGCAAATGTCGGCGACGTGGTCGTTATTGTGGACGGTAACCTGACGCGTAAAATATGGTTCAAAGAACCTAAACCAAAAACCTACTTGATAAAATTACTTGTACCACCTACATAAGTAATCAAGGAGGTTGTAAAAATACCTACCTTGTATGTTCTAGAAAATCCTTCCAACTACCAAGTGGTAATAACAAACTCATTTAGTACGTTGTAGAAATACTACTTCTTAAGAGATAGGTTTTCTGATTTATTTTACTATGTGGGGACGCCAGCGCGAGCACCAGACGGGTGATCAGTCCACTTATGCTGGGACCATTTCACCCAATAGGTTTTCTGATACCAGCAGGCCTACCACCAACTATTAATGCGAGCCAGTTTACGACCTAAATTGAGCTGCATCGCAATTTCATACCATCAAGCCTAATGATCTAGTTTAGGTAGTCACCAAAAGAAGATCGGGATTGGGTGGAATCATTCACTCATCTATACATACACATATAAATAAGAGAGTAAAAATATTTTGTCTGTACATTTTGTATTTTTGACTGAAATGGATAGAGGGACACTTAAAAAGAATAATGGAAAGCAAAAAAAAATTTTGAATTTTTTGTCTGTCTGTCTGTATGTATGATCAACTAATCTCCAAAAGTACTGAACCGATTTTATCTTTTGTTGTAAAGCTATTAAGCCTGGGCAAATTTAGGCTATAATTGATTTTGAAAAATGGAACACCTGATGAAGAACCAAAACAGAACAGTTAAACTATAAGAAATTTGGAAATGATGCCTTAACAAAAGTTGTTCAACCTGATGAGCATTTGCTGCTGACGTATAAAAATTGAAGATCTGGAACATCTGATGAAAAGCTCCAAGAGACCAGCTATACTATAACATTTATACAAATGGCGCCTTAGCAAAAATCGTTCAACTTGATGGGCATTTTCTGCTGACGTATAAAAATTGAAGATCTGGAACATCTGATGAATATAACTCCAAGAGCCCAGCTACGCCATAACTATATGGAAATGGCGCCTTAGCAAATCTTGATTAATCTGATGAGAATTTCTGTAGACGAATAAAAATCGAAGACCTGAAACATCTGAAACGGTTTGGAACACAAAAAGATTTTTCATCTAAGCGAAACTCACGCGGGCGAAGCCGCGTGCAACAGCTAGTTTTTCATATAATTTCGTACCACGACGTGCTTTACGAGCCTAAACTGGATTGTTTAGCTGTCAAACTTAGCGATTCAAAAAAAGTAGCTTTTCGCCAATCGCAAGTGAATTGTTTACTAGAAAATTCTAGTTAATAAAATAATTAAAAAACAGTGTCAAAATGTGAGAATAATTATTTTTGTGATGGAAAAGTTGTCTTCAATTAATTTTCCCCATATTTTTTATTGTTCATTTTAAGATGTGTGATGACGAGTATGTTCCGAAATCGAAACTATGTTCATGTTCACATTCTGTATAAAGTCTACATGATATCGCATTTTTAATATTTTTTTAATGTTTTATTGAGTTTTATACTTAGTATTAAGACATAAGCATAATAAAGTCGCATAATATCAAAATTATCTTTTTATAGTATGTAGATTTATTCGCCAGAATAGTAAGGACTTTAGTTTCTGAACGCTACTCTTGAAACGGGCTGCCTATATAGCGTTATCTCTTTCTTACATATAGCGTTATCTCTTTCTTACATCTTAAAGTTGTCACTCAGTTTTGCGGTTCAGAGACAATATGTATATTTTTAATTTGATTTTATTTGCTCGCAACAATTCAAATGAGACTTTGTTTTTGTATGGTGATAGTACGAAAGAAAGTTTCTCATTTTAGGGTACTACATTGAATTGTTCGATATTTGAATTGTTATGTAATAGTTGATGGTAAAATCCATTTATTCTTACCAGTCCTATCATATAAACAATCTTCACAGTACTTTTTGTTGAATTATGTTGAAAATAAATCAAATATTAGTTCAAACCTAAACATTCTAAAGTAAAACATTTATTAACCACGAAAGTAATTTCCTAAAAAGGCTATTTTAATTTATATTGTTGTAAAATCATAAAAAGACATGGTAAGATTGTTTACATGATAGGACTGGTACGAATAAATGGAGTTTAGGCATCAAATTTGCAGAATATCCTTTCAGTAAAATATGTACAAGTTGTATTTATGTATGTTTTGTGTCTCGCTAATATCTTTTTAGCCAATTTTATTTATTTATTTTTGTCTGTCTGTATGGATACGAGTATCACGCAGAAAGTTACTGTCCAGTGTCCATACTAATATGGTGAAGCGGTGACGCTATATACTATATTGCCACAAGAACCCTCAAGTGTAATGGGAATGTTGTCCATCATCATCAATCAATCAATTTCATCCAAACTAATTTGATAACTATTCCAACTCGACAAGAAGAAGAATCAATCAATACATATAATACAAGTTGTATTATATGTATTGATTGATTGACAGACCAGTTACAGTTGTATTATACAACTGTAAACTGGTCTGTCTGTACATTAGAGATCTTTCAGAAAAAAACTATGTGGGGCCTATGTGGGGTTATAGGCCCTCAAGCCACACCATTTTTATTAGATTTTTGTCTGTCTTTCTGTCTGTATGTATGTCCAGAAGTATTTGCTTGATATACATATAACGCGCATTCACTGTTGTATTATTGCAGGTCTAACTTAAAATCTGGAGTAGGTTTCATTTTGACATGCCGCTTAGAAACTGAGATATCAACAATAGTAAATTGCGCGTGGGCGAAATCGCGGACGCAGGCTAGTTCTAAAATTAAAAGAATTAAATTTGATGCGGTTTTCAGTTATATAGCTGAAAGACCTACTTAAATATTTCACAGTTGTCACCTGGATGGAGTACTTTGGGAACAACCCCTGGAAATTTTTTCTCAAGCAGCTAAAATAATTAAGAAAATTACTTACTGCTTCTTGATGAATATGTTGAATCTTTGGATGATGTCCGCCGCGAATCCCATTCCCTAGGTTTTTCCCACTGTGACACTTCACTGATACAGTTATAATAGTATCTTTTTCCAGATGAACTAATATGTTCTGACCATTCACTGCCAGAAGGCAAGTTTGCTGGTGGTGCACTTCTTTTGTCATATTTACTACTCCTACTAACACTAATGTTCATGGAACTAGTCCTACTTTTTTTCTCCGAATCACTTCGCTCATGATTACTTCGTTCTCTTTCACTATCTTTGCTACGCTTCTCCTTCGGTGACCTGACACTATCTGAAATGTGTAAAAACTTTTATTTAGATTTACACCTTAAGTGTTGCATCAACATTCAACAACTTTTTAAGTGTTACATCAACATATTAACAAGCATCTCAAGTGTTGCATCAACATATCAACAAGCTTCTTTAGTGTTGCATCAACATATATCAACAAAAATTCGCATGAACAATGTGAACAATAATGTGAATTTGTATAATTCATACAATTCGCTTTAGCAAAGGCATTTGTACTATTAAATTTAATTTTTTACACAGTTTATGGTCACTTTGTATGTAAAATATGTTAGTTATGTTTATGTGTCAATGACTTCACTTCATTTAATAACAAGCATATCAAGGTTTAGTAACACCTTGTTAATAAATACACATAAGTTAACACTATTCATCAGTTTCATCACTTCAAATAATTTTATTATATCTATGACAAAAAATATAAGAAACATAAGTAAACATTTTTATATTAACAAATCATGTGATATTGATTAAACTAAATATTGACTACTTGAAAATGCTTGTAAAACACATATCTAACCTAATGTCACTGTAATTATGACTTAAAAGTTTATAACTTTACATAGCTAAATCCAAATTTGATTCAGAGCAGACATCCTACTAGCCACACCCTGACACAGTATTCTTCACAGGGTTCTGTCCCATTGGAATTTCGAAATAAAAAGCACCCTATGTGTGACAGATCTCTGACCAAAAAAATAATTATCCAATTACCTACATCTAATATTTTTGCATGAAAGGAAAAATTTTAACATCCATCCATTCTCAAAAATTTTTAGATTTATAATATAAAATTTCATAAGTTTTGAAAATTCTAAATAGACATAGCGAAATAGCTTACAGCATTTAAAGCAAAATAACATATAATTATAAAAAAAAAAGTTAAGTTAAAATTTAGTACTAACTGGATTTTGAGTGCACAAAAATCCAAAAAGTATTATACAAAGTCCTTCTCCTTCAGTCATATTCCTCATGATTGAGGGTTGTGGTAATTATTTGGAACGAAACTGTGACAGACTGTCTTGACAATGTTAATGAAGTGGTTTGTTATTGCCTTCATTTCATACACAAGCTGATAATTATCAACTAGAGTGCATGTTTCTATGAAAACTACCATACACACGTCATATTGGTATAAAACTCACATGGCATGGGCAGGATTCGAACCTGTGACCTTTTAACCATAAGTGGGCCAACCAACCAATAAGCCAACACCACTTTAATCCTAACTAATATTATAAATGCGAAAGTGAGTTTGTTTATTTGTTTGTTACCTCTTCACGCTTTATCTACTGAACCAATCTTTCTAAAATTTCTCATACACATAGCTGGAAGTACGGAGAAGGATATAGGGTACCTTTCATCCTGGGAAAAAGCACTGTTCCCGTGGGAAATTCTCGCGGGCAAAGCCACGGGCAATAGCTAGTACAAAATATTTTTGTAGTCTATCTTACCTGTGTACTTATTTCTAGAGGATTTGTAGTCTCTATCTCTCTCCTTTTGTAAATAAGAACTTCTGGATGTTGAGTATCCTCTTTCATCTGCCACATGAGCGTAGTGGTGATGCCCGTGGCCTGAGTGACTTGTGTGTGTGCTGTGACCGTGTGTGGACACATTGCCGTTGGGGGATCGAAGCGGTGTGTACCGGTTGTCAGAAGAGACATACTCACTAGCAGTCCTTTTTGAATTGTACTTCTGAGAAAATTGATTTCACACATAATTATTAATAGAAAATATAAAAAAATATTTTTTTTGATAATATTCAGATTGAAATAAAAAGAATTTAATAAACAATATTTTCTGTATTCTGAGATTCAGATTATATTGTTTGAAAACAATACACTTACATTAAAATAATGCTATGTAGAAAACAATATATACCAACATGTTTGAGTTACTAAACTCTAGATGTACTAACATCTGTTAAAATAAACATGGTAAGGTATGTTACAAAAAAACCTTCAATATTCTAAAAAATAGTGAAGGTACTGTTGCAATTTGTTTATCGCGCAAAACAAGAAAGTTATAAAATAATAGCAACAAATTCTTGTAATTAGATTAATAACTGTGTAGATTTAGGGCTAATATAACAATGAAATATGAGGAAATTAGAAAAATAGTCGATTTTTGTAGACACTAAATGAGGAAAAGAATGATCGGGAATGGTTATTACGTAGAGAAGTAGGTACTTGTTTCAAGCCAGAAGGAGCAAGATACAACAGAAGTACAGATTGTCCCACCTTTATTTCTGAATCTCCTTTATAGAACTTACCTGATACGGATGGGCTTGGTGCTTCTCAAAGTACCTGAAAACAGATAAAAGTGTTAATACCTTCACCTAATTTACAGCAAAACTCAATCGGCGACCGCCATCTACAGATTGTTAAGCCGAAGCATCTAAAACCATATCATACCCATCGCTTATTCGCTGAGGTTTCCTTGCATGCATTACCATCAATGCAAATGTACGATTTATTGCGGCCTCAGTAATAAAATGCAAAATGAAACCACTGTCATTAATACAGTTTTACAGGAGGCCGTGATTTAACTTGATGGACGCCATGTCACATTCAATTCAAGACACTCAAGAAAGAGTCAATAGATAGAGACGTGAAAGAGATAAAAAAATTATATCGACGAATGACCAACACAACGCCAACAACGAACAATACAGGTATTGTCTATGGTTGTAAAACTTGATGTATTTTAGGACGGACTTAAACTTTTCAGAACGGGGGTTTTTTCCCGTCATTTCGGTGCCGAATTTTTTTTCTCACTTTTAAATCCAAACCAAATCAGCGTAGATAATAGATTAAAATGCTATGAATCGAATAATTTGAAAGGTGCCTTTTAAATAAAAGTGCTTTTGAAGAAATACACATCATTTTACTTTTTTTTGCGCCACCGTAACGATGATAGAAGCCGCCCAAATTTTTTTTCATAAATCAGGTAATCAAAAATGTAAACAAAAATGCAGTAATTCTACTATAACATGTTTTTTTATTAATCAATATTTTTAGTAGGTATATATTTAACCCTCCATGGATGAAATCCTTGGGGGAGGCCTTTGTCCAACAGTGGACGTCTTTAGGCTGAGAGAGATATATTTAAAAGAGCTCGGTTTTATAATCAAAATAGCTTAAGACTAAAATACACCGTTATCTAGCCCTAAACTAAGTCACATATATATGTGTTTTAGGATAAAAAAAGTATTAAAAATTTACAATTGTATTTTATTTATACAGGGTGTTTTGCATTAATTTCACCACTGCTAGTAATTAAGTGGATAATTTTGGGTTTTTCGTAAAAAAAATAAAAAAGTTCCTGAATTTTTTCTCTTGAATTACTCTAAAATGGTCTATACTATAGCTTCGCTTTAAGGCTTTGTATCAAATTGTAGTTCGATACATATAATTAATTAATAATTCTTTTTATTTGTATTTTATTAGAGCAATATATGAAAATTCTATAAAAACATGTTTTGTGCATCTGTGTCATTAGAATTTATTTTTAAATTATTTTAAAGTGACCAAAAAATAAAATATAATTAGAGAATCCATTTTTACAAAGATTATAAAAAAATAACGGAAGGAGCTTTTTTTAAAAAAACCTTTTTAAAAATATTCTTGGTTATTGAACTTTTTAAGAGGTATTACTTAAGTGCATACCTTACAAAGTTTTGAATTTAGGACCTTAAAACCAACGTAAGGGAGAAAATTTATTTTTTTAGCTGAAAAAATAAACTGCATTTTTTGTTAAAAAATTTACTTTCACATAAGGAACGAGTGCAGAAAAGCAGAAATCTAAGAATTACTCTGCACGCGCAATAGAAAGCAATGATGTGTATACAAAGTGTTACTTAAAAATCATTTTTTAGGTAAATTACTCCAGACTTTTAGGGCACTTCTACTTCTACAATGGCAACATTTTCAAATCAAGAATCCACAGACCTTTTTCTATGATCTTGACATTTCCAGGCTTTGACTTTTTACAACTGACATTTCATATTATTCATTTGTACATAGAAGTGCCCTAAAAGTCTGGAGTAATTTACCTATAAATGACTTTAGTAGCACTTTGTACACATTAATGCTTTCTATTGCACGTGTAGAGTTATTCTTAGATTTTACACTCATTCCCTATGTGAAAAGTATTTTTTTTTAACAAAAATTTAGTTTAATTTTTCAGCTAAAAAAAATCAATTTCTTCTTTACTTAGGTTTATGAGTCCTAAATTCAAAACTTTGCAAGTTTAAGAAAGTTTTTTTTTTTTTAATAAGCTCCTTCCGTTTTTTTTAATCTGTAAGATTGGATTCTCTAATTTTTTAAAACTTTAAAAAAATTTAAAAATAAATTCGGATAAAGCCACAGAAGTAATTTTTTTTTTAAATATAAGGATAAAGCCTCTCACAAACAGACGCGGTCAGCGGGAATCGCGCGGATTTGTAGTAGTTGCCCGCGACCGCAAGCCACGCCCCCTCCGCCACCGCATTGTTCTGTTGAAATCCGCGGGCAGGGCGCGGGCGCGGTGGCGATTAGTTGTAAAAATTTACAACTGATCACGTGGACGCAAGTGCAAAATGATGGATCAAACGGAACAGTTGATCGAAGTAATTAAAAATTACCCTGTTTTATACGATACAATATTTAATAATTTTTGTAGTAAATATTACTTAAATAAAACTTTGACTGATTAATTTTATGTTTTATTATAAAAGTACTTACCTTTCCTCGTCTTCACATAATGCTAATAATACCAATACCTCGTCTTCTAAGTCTAGGCTAGGATGTCTAAGCATACTTGTTACTTTAAAGAACACCACCGAATGCGCCTGCTTGCCCACGTGGCCGCCATCCTTGGCCACGCCTGCTCCGCCACCACAACAGTCTGAACACCATGTGCCCGCGCGGCCATACCGCCACCGCAACCGTCCCGCCACCGTTGCTGTTTGAGTGCGGCTTAACACAGATGCACAAAACATATTTCTATAGAATGTTCATATAGATTGTATCTCGAATAAAGTAGAAATAAAAATAATTATGTTTTGCTTTAATTTCGCCACTGCTAGTAATTAAGTGTAAAATTTTGGGTTTATCGTAAAAAAATTAAAAAAACTCCTAAAAAAAATTGGTAACACTTTGCTTAAGAAAAATTTCTCTTAAATGACTCCAAAATGGTCTATACTTGCTTCGCTTTAAGGCTTTGAATCAAACTACCAAACACCTTGTTTAAATAAAAATAAAAACGAGTGCGATTCGTGCGGCGACAGGAGCAACTGCGGTGACTGCGGCGCGGGCAGATGTGCGAGGCCATCAACAAAAACGATGAATGCGGCGACTGCGGTGCGGCCAAGTCTGCGATCACCTTTAGAATCATCGGGAGCGAAGTTTTACGCGCGACCAAGATATATTAGCGTCTAAGTTTAAAAAAATAATAGGTACGAGGGGCACACCGAAATGATCGGGAATAGAATACTTTAGCTTCATATAGAATAAAATTCGATATTGATACATGATTAGATGAGTAGTCTTTTAATAAAATATTTTCATTTATAAAAGTACAAAAAAAAAATTGAAAATACAGACATAAACACTGACAGTTGGAAATTGATAAGTCGATAAAGAAATTGGAGCTTACGAAGGAAAATTTTCACGCTTTAATTTTTCACCATTTTACAGAAGAATAATACCTTGCTGAGTTTGTTTCTATTTATGGATGTGATGCACCTAATCTAACGACCATATACCGCTGGTATTTGTAATTCCGACGTGGACGTGCCTCTCTCAGTACTGCCCCTTCTAAAAGTCGGCCAAAAACAGCTCTTATACAAGAAAACATCACTGCTATGCACCAGATGATAAAAGAAGGCACACATGTGACATACGACCAGATTTGCACATTAGGCTCCAGTATGACAGCCATTTAAACAATTTTACTTCAAAAGTTAGGTGTAAGAAAAATTATTTCCCGTTGGGTATCTCAGGGCATGTTCCATAACAGGCTATATCATGAGCAGTTCCCCAAAAATCAGAAATAATATCAAAAACCGATTAAGACTATCATTATATTTTAGAAAATTAATTAAAGTAAACGTTCCTAACACATGTTACAAGCAATATCATAAAAACATATGTGTATTTCACATAAATAGATGAATAATAAATAAAATAAACAAATTCATTCCCGCGGGCACGTATGTAGTAAAAGTACATTTTTGAACGTCCCGGAAATCGGAACTGTCAAATGAAGCGCGTCAACGTCAAATCATAATAGGTGTCGGCCATTTTGGCGGAACTCGCCTAACCTTCATTACGATTTTGTTGATTTTGTTACCATAGAAATGCTACGAATTTATCGGATTTACTTATAAGGCATTGATACTGACCCAAAAATGAAAAGTTTAGATAGGTGCTTAATGATATAGCCGGCTCCCCATACATTTGTGCAACAACCCCTTTGAGTGAAGAACAAAAAGCGACTCAAGGGAAATGGGCTCTGCTTACTCTTCAATGGTTCGACAGAGAAAACCCAAATGCGGTTTCTAACATTATCTCAAGTGACAAATTCTGGATCTATGGCGTATCTGGCGTATGAACCCAAAATAAATCAACAATCGGCTGTTTGGGTCTTCGAAGGGGAGATCAAATCAAGCATCGAAATACAACTTTAGTACATAATATCTTGATGAAATCAAGAGATTTCGTTCTCGCTGCGTTCCTACGAAAATGATTGCTTCTTTCATTTCAAAACGGGCCAAGTTTGCCACAATAAAATTACAGGAATGCAGAATTTTTGCGGATGATTGGTAAACAATAGTTTGTTTGCCAACAGTTATAAAAGAATTCCGTAGAGATAATCCAAAACGCTACCATACCGCTCGAAAAGCAAGCTCTTGTTCGCAGCAGAAAAGCATGGAGTTGATGGACCATCTTCCGTACAGCCGTAACCTGAGCCCCAACGATTACTTCACATTCCCTAGAACGTGCGTTAGTACATAATATCTCGATGCCTAGAACCAATGATTTATTGAATGGTCAGCGGTTCCAAGACCCAGATGTGGTCGACGCTTTCAAATCAGTCATTTTGACAACGTCACTTCTGATTGAAATTGAAATTGCATTCTATGCTTATGTCTGAACGAATGCGAAAATGTATTAAACACAAGGGAGAATACATACTTAAAAAAACAATAATAATACACTTTATTACTTTCTGTTCACATTTTTTTCTATTCTTCCCGATCATTTCGGTGTGTCCTTCGTAGTAATGTTTTGTGTTTTAAAATAAGAAATGGAGAAATATCTTTTAAATGTGACATTTTTATGAAAGAAACATTAAAATTTCGTTTTACTGTGAGCGCTGTCTGAAGTGGGACAGACAAGCCTCCCAGGAGGGGTAGGCCTCCCATACAAGTCGGGTTTTCAACCGGGAATTTCTTGAAAGTTTCTAATATAATTGATCCCTAATTTTTATATATGGTTAAGCTACTGACATATATTTTGAGGTTCTGTTCTGTTCTGAGGGAGGATTTCCTCTTCCATCCCGAAAACTTACCGAATACATGTTTGTCTATGGTCTAATCAGTTCTACTGTCAATGTCGATTGAAATCAAAAAAGGCATTGACAATGACAAGTCAATCTCGAATTAACCTCTCTAAAATAAAACAAGACCGTCGATACACTGAAGAATAAAATAGTAATTGTAATACATAAAATGGCTAAACCTGTTGACTTGGAACTGAAAAAAGCCTTTTTTGAATTACAAGTTAAAATGGTAGAAACAAGTAAGAAAATTAAAGATATAGATACGCAGATAAGTGTACTAAAGCGCTACATGCAACATGTAGATATTACTCAGCGTGAGATTAATACTTTACCACCTGGTACAAAAACCTACGAATCAGTTGGCAGAATGTTTCTTCTAACTGATTGGGACACGGTGAAAAGTAATCTCAAAAACAGAGAATCACAATTGACGAACCGTACTCAAGAACTTGAAGGCACTAGACATTATTTAGAAAAAAATCTAAAGGAAAGTGAAGACAACATCAGAGAGATGGTGCAGCAGCGAAAAGGACAGAGCGATTCTAAGGCCAATTAGTTTTATAAATCTTTATATTCATAAGATCACATGCTATGCTTTTACTAAACAACATCATCCAAATGTATCCTTACATATAGCTCTAAAAATGTTTTTTCACAAATAAATTATAACTTACCAATGGTGTTTTCCACTGAACCTCCTTATAATATGTACCTGTCTCATCTCAGTTTAGGTGACAATGTTCAAAGACAAAATGGGACATTTGATTCCACTTGACCAGTTACATGATCTGAGTAAAAATCTTGACGTAAAAGTTTTAAAGGAGTTTTAGCTTGCATACGACTGCATGCATGTCCAGATATGCAGTATTGTGTTTGCATACCTATAAATATACTAATTTTAAAATGTCAAATTATTGTGCTGTGGACAATCATGTATGATGTGGATGTACAAGTCAATACTGAAATTAGAAGAAAGGAAAAGATTTTATTTTGTGTCTAAAGTATATAGTATTTTGTTCATATATATTCTTCTTAATGATTTAGATAAACATAATACCGTTATATAACATAGGTATTATATTTTCGGTAAGTAATATTATTTTATAGAAACATTTAAGTTAGTAATTTTGTGTAAAAAATCAGTAAAAACATTTGTTTCGTCAAATAACTACAAGTTGCTGGTGGGAAATTTTGTCTTTCTGTTTAGAAATATGATAAAACATGATTTACGCACGATGCATTTTTAATAAGAATGACTAAGAACTAAGTAAAACTTAAGCTGTACCTACTGCTTTTCAAACTTATTTAAGTTTGAAGCACAGTATATGAAAGATAAATATTTAGTAATACCACAGACATATAATAATAGTAAGTAATATTTAAAAAAAAAATTTACTTCTGTGAGTAATACTAATAAAATTATCAATCACAAAATTTTGTTTTTATTATTTAAACCTACCTTGGACAGCCCTAGCGCTCTTACTGGATTATAAATTATTCTGAAGATCATGCAAGCTGGCCTAGGGGTAAGTTTAAAAAAGCAAAGTTTGAAGTCATAAAAATAGGAAGCGCGCGTCCCCTTCAAGATCTATAATAACGAGCTGGCCGCTCTTACAATTATGTGAAGGAAGATGTCAATCTGATTTCTTGTATATAAAAACTTTTATGTAGTAGAAAAGAAACTTATATTTAAAAAAAAATATTTCTGTGACAAGAAATCAGATTGACGTCTTGAACAAAAACGCCATTGCGCGCGCAGCAACTTTTGCATCCCCGCCCGGCGCGTAGGCTATGTTAACCCTTCCAGTATTCAAAACTTCGGAAAAACAGCTGCGGGAGGGTTTATAGGCAAGAATTCACAAAAAGTTGCAGTAAACCATTCCGCTATTCAGAGCTACGAACAATCTGGATTCGAGTATGGTTTTCGGTACAATATTTGAAAATTCGTAAAAAAAATGCTTGCTCTATACTCAGAACCCAAAAAATTATAAAAGGTAGGTGCGATCTGACACGCAGGAGGGCTTTCTGCGTTATGCTCTCCGACCTCAGATCGCAAGCGCGAGGCGCGATCTGACACGTGGCAGGGTTTTCCGTGATATGCTCCCCGATCTCAAATCTCAAGCGGCACGTGCCAAGAGAGATAAAAAAACGAGTTAACGCAGACGAAGTCGCGAGCAAAAGCTAGTGTACTTATAATAATGTTATAAAGATTTTCAGCGCCGATCTCAAGAACGTTTCAGTATTAACCCATTTATCGGCGAAGGTTATAGCGTGGTTATAGCGCAGGTTACTAGCTTTCACCCGCGACTTCGTCTACGTTAACTCGTTTTTAACTATCCCACAGGAACTCGATTCCGGCATAAAAAGTATTCTATATGTTGATCCCGTTGTTTAGCCGTTTTGCGTCACACAGGAACTGAACACTGAAGGTTTTCGGGATAATAAGTACCCTATTGTTAATCCAGCTACCTACCCATTAAAATAAATAATAATTTTGTCTTTTGTAAGTTTATATAATTTATTATTTTTGTTTCCTAATAATTTCTAATGGCTCATATCGAGCATTTTCTGTGTTAAATTTTAATTCATATCTATAATTTTAGCCCAGAAGCACAGAATTAATATTAGTACTCCAGAAGTACTGAGGTTCTGAATACTGAAAAGTTATTCATATATGCAATCTTATTTTGCTTCTGTAATCTCCCTCATTACGGAACTGAAATCAGAGTAGCATTTAAGCCATCAAAAGAGGTGTTTCATCGCTTAAATGCTCCCGCAGCTCAGATATATGGAGGTACTGAATACTGGAAAGGTTTACACGGTTTACATACGCATCCCCGGCCCCCTCCCTCAGACCGACACCCCCGCTACCTACATCAATTAACATTATGGTTTCACTGTATTCTGAGTGTTTTCCATACAAACAAGTTCTTAAGTAATCCTAACTAATATTATAAATGCGAAAGTGAGTTTGTTTATTTGTTTACCTCTTCACGCTCTATCTACTGAACCAATCTTTCTGAAATTTTGCATACACATAGAAGTATTGAGAAGGACATAGGGTACCTTTCATCCTGGGAAAAAACACTGTTCCCGTGGGAAGGGAAATTCACGCGGGCGAAAGCTAGTTATTCTATATTTTAAGTTTTTTTAATTATCCTACATATATAAATTAATACATATAAGTTGTAGTTGACCGAGCGAGCGAAGCGAGCGAGGGCTATAATTCAAGTTGGGGCGAAAACAACATTGTATGTATGTATGTATGTTTGTTCCGCGATAACTCTCGAACCGTTGAATTAATTTCGATGATATTAAGAATACGTGTAGCAACTATCCATAGAATTTTTAAGTTCGTTGCGCAACAAAATCGGTTCAGCCGTTTTTGAGATATTTTAAAATAATAATCGCGAGGTCTAAGTTCGCGGCGAACAACTAGTGGTAGTAAGCTGTATGAATGTAAACTTTATCTGGGGTGGAGACCTGGTGACCTGTAATAGTCTTTGCCTAGCTTAGGCACCACTAGTTTCGAATCGGACTGTAACGACCCTCATGTAGACATGATTGAAACTTGAAACCCACTTCTACACTGCCATGATAACTAAATTGACCCCGAAAGGATATACTACATACTATTATTTCGAAAATCTTTATTTTCTTTTTTACACAAGAAGTTTTTTTTTTTAATATTCCTTAAAATAACTTCTTAATACTATTTTCATGAACTTAATATTAATTAAAATAAAACCTTATAAAGAAAATATAGTCAAATGCTAATAAAATATAGACTGTAAACAAAATAGTGAAATATTTACACAACAATCTAAATTAATTAATACATTATAATTATAACATAAAATTTAAAATTATTAAATAACAATTATGAATTCATGTGACCTTAAAAGCAAACATATTGAGTAAATTATTAAAGCCAACAGCATAGAAGCACTTTTTAATGATAAAATCTTGATTGTTAATTAATATTTTTTTATTATTACATAGTGATATAGCAGTTTATTTTTATAATATTTTTAATTGATTAAAGATAATTCCGTCATAGTGATACCTGATAGCTACACTACCACAAAAATATACACAAAACTGGGATTTTGGGGGTACATTTACGCATACAGACATTTGTTCGAGTTAGCTTACTGCTAATAATATATAACTATTTTAACTAAATAGATAAGTTTCAGGCTTAGGGTTCGTGCAGCATGCCAGAGACCAGGCACTGGTTAACACGTTCAATCAAGTCGCATGACCTCGTCGGCGACACGCTGTACGAGCTCTTCGGTATAATCCTCGTAAGCTCTGATAATTTTATTACAACATTTATTTTTAAAAGCAGCCGACAGTAGACAAAACATGTAGTCAAAAGCAAATTATAATAAAGAAGTAATAATTTGCCACCAATTTATATAAAATGTTACTACAACTGGTTTGGTCAAATAAAGGTTACTATAAGGCTTGTCATTTTCGGTAAGTTTACCTGCGTCTGAAACTAATAATGTCACAGGAGTATCAATAGTAATTCTTTTTCAATTTCCACCACATTAAAAAGTACAGGATTGATTTTTACTGTATGAAGTAATAGGTAATATAGGATTTACTTTAACTATTGTACTCACTGCACCAGCATAATAAAATTTGATATCTTCTGAATGAAGCAAATTAAGTCGGTATCATTAAAGAGAAAAAGCAAGTAAATATACATTTCAATGATTGTCATGATTGCAAACAATTAATAGTAAATATAAATAAGAAATATTAATAATAAATCTTCACAAAATGCTATTTCAATTCTACAAACAAATATAAATTACAATTTCCTATAACAAATGTCACATTCATGATTATAATAACTTTTTTTACTGAATATTTCTAAATTGGCGCTTAGAGCCAAGAGGGTCGGTTAATGGCGTCATAGGGCTGCCTGACGCCTAGGGAAGCGGGGTAGCCGGGCGAGTACAGGCCCATTATCTGCGCCCCCGTTTGGCGGAAAAGTTCCTCCTGGTGGCGCTGGAAATACTGTTGATACAAAGGCGACCCATCCGCCCCCACATACCCGTACCCTCCACGTACTTGAGAATGTCCTATAAAAGGAAAGGAGGTAGTGGTGTGGCTAGAGTTCTGATGTGCCGGCTTAACCAGTTTGTCCGCATTCGACTCTGGGTTGGTTCGTTGTTGTTGATGTGCTACAGCCGCTGCCATATAATTTGCTGCCATTAAATTAGTATTTCGAAAATCTTCTATAGAGAATCCTGCGTTATCCCCATACAGTCCACTGCCTAAACCCATATTTGTAGTAGCTCCAAAGTTAAATGCGCTACTAGGCATCATTCCAGTTTTAACAGAAGTCAAAACATCAGTGGCACATGGCGAAGAATGATAGGCTTGATTTGTCACAACTTGAGATTGTTTACCAGTGTCTGTGGTTCTTTTCCTTTTATTCTTTGCTTTTGAATCATTTGAGGTTGATGAAATACTGGTTGATTTTGGAATACTGTTATCTTTACTCATTGCAGCTGATGGTTGGGAATATATACTGACAGAAGAGCTAGCTGGATGCACGTCGGAGGGTAGACTTTTATTGAACATTTGCGCCATTTGGAAAGTCTTGTCGTGGTACAACGATGACGCTGAACCACCCGCGAAACTTGACAAATATCTTTCCTCATTAGTATACCGCTCTAACATTTGCGGAATCTTAGGTAAATTACGAAGACTGTCCAACGGAAGTGATGAATGCGCGCTATATGGTGCTTTGTATGGAATTGAATTAACCAATGGATGATTCTGAACAAGTTTATCAGTTTTCTGAGATTTGGCAAGTGTATCAATATTTTTGGCAATTTGTTCACTATCATTAATAGAGGAAGCTACACTTATATGATCATTCTTGAGAAGTCCTCGTGGGTTGGGGATTCTCAATTCAGCTGGGAGGTTCTGTTGCAGTTCTTGTGCTCTTTGAATGGTGCTTCTTTGAGGAGTATTATAGTTACTATACTGCTGGTGCTGTATATTCTTATTGTATTGTATTACATTTGCGTTTGTGCCACTCAAATCAGATTTTAATTTATTTGTACTATTCGCACTATAATTAGTAGGGTATTCAGGTGGTAAAACATCTTGTTTTCGAACCTGATTGCCCATTTTCCAATTGCCATAATCAATGGCTCCTGCTGATGATGTAGTATTACAAGAATAGAGTTTCTTATTAGCTAGTTCTATGTCATTCAAAGAGAAATTACTTATAGATTGGCCGCCTGACAATGCGTCATATTGATTGTGGTGAGCATGTACCAAGTTTTGATTAATTATCTCTGAACGGTCATGTGAATGAGCAGGCGGTATATTAATAGGATTCATACCAACTTTCGGTGTTGTAGATTTTTGCAATTGTTGATTATTTAATCCAAGGTTAATAGCAATGGCTTCCACTTCATAACCCTTTTGTTGTTGATTTATGGATGATTTTGGCAAATCCCTAATTAAAGTATAATCAATTTCTCCACTACTTCGTCTCTCACATTCTGGATTCATGTATCCCATATTAACCATATCAATATTGTCTTTTTTCGTGATTCCAATGGGTTTTGTTGAATCGAAATTATTTGTTTCTTTTTTACTGTCATGAATATTTTCAGTGTTATCATAGGTATTGTCCCTGTTTTCTCCTGAGCGTCTCTCCAAATAATCCATAGCACTTTTTTCACGCATACTATTTAATTTTGCTAATTCAGATTTTTCACTCAATGCCAGAGCAATGTCATCTACTGAAGGAGTCATTGAATGAAGCGATTGAGATATTTTCTGAAAGTCATTTTTGTTTTGGGGCGCAACTGTTGTTTCCTTGCCTTCTGGAATCTTTTTAGTTGGTACAGTTGGTACATCAGGTTCATTATATGCTCGTTTTTTTACAGGAAATAGAGAAGTTTTAGGATCTGGCATAATTTGTGATGTATTTATTGAAGGAGCTTGAGTTGAAGTCACTGACTGTGGTGATGATTGAACCTGAGAATAATTTGATGTTGACACTTGTGGATAAGTTGTGTGACCTGGAGAGAATGACCCACCGTACTGAGTTTGTTGGTAAGGATCTGGACCGAGAACTGTATAATCGCCTTGTGGGCCAGTAGGCTTGTTGACTGGTGGTACTTTAGTAGTGTCATAGTAGGGAGGCGGATTATTATTACTGTATGTTGGAAGTGGACTTTTGTTATGGTCAACAAAGTAATTGGGAGTTGTAGATCCTAATACACTATTAGATGCGTATACATGTTGGGAATATGGTGAATATGGTGACTGCGGGGCTTCACGTGGACTGCAACTTTTTTCGGGGCTGCTTTTTATTGACGTCGTGTCTTGGTAAAATCCAGCTCTAACTGTACCATTTATAATTGGATAAGTAATTTTTTGGAAGTCATCTGTCCTTGGGGAAGCTGGCGAACGAAGTAAAGGCGAAGTATGAGACATCTGATGCCTAGGTGAATCAAGGTCTTGACTGAAGGATGATCTTTCAGATACAGAGCTACCTGTGCTCGTGCGTCGTTGCCTTGGTGTAGCTATAGTATTAGGCAAAGGACTATCTCCTCCATCAGGATTTGGCGTTTCGGGATCTGTTGGTGAATCATACTTTGTAACATTTTTAGGACTCGAAGATTTATTTTCACTATTTGTGTTTTCAACCATTTTATCTTCAATGTCAGTTGCATCTTCAGTTTTTTCTTTGTTACAGTTGTTGTTGAAGTACTTTTAGGTGCACCAAATGCCTTAAACCATGCACTTAAATTGGGAGTAGCTTTTTCTTGACTTGGTTTTACTATTGTAGTTGGTTCAGTTTCAACCTCAGCATCTTTCTTAGTACATTGCACTATTGCATCATCACTTTTCTTTTCAGGCATAATTTCTTCCTTGTCTTCAATTTTTTCGTTTTCAACAATGCTACTATTATCTTTCAGATCTTCAGGTTTATTTTCATCAGCAAAATTATGATCATTTCCAAGAGCAAATTCTACAGTTGGTAACACAGATCCAAGACTAAGCTTAGGACTAGACTCTTCTGTTTTGTTGGTATCGCGAACTTTATTTAGGGACCCAAGAGGTGCAACTTCTTCAAGTTTTTCAGCGTTTTTATTGCTAATATTAGTCAGTAAATTTCCTTTTCCTTTGCCAGGTTGAAGCCTATCAATGGTTCTCTGAATCTCCCTCCTCTTAACCATTTTAGGCTCTCGAGAAGACGGCCTTTTTCTTGTTTCTTTTCTGATGAATATAGATTTTTCACCTTGCGAAAACTCATCATCCAGACGGCTATTATCGTGTTCTTCTGTAGATATTGTTTGAGCAGGGCTGTCGCAAGGTGAGCTCACAGCTGATCCTTTCGGAGCGTCATCTAACCATTTGCTGATATCCTTTACAGCTTGCTCTAGAGCTTCAGAAGCAGACTCATTTTTAGCAGTGTTCTTCTTATTACTCTTTTTAGTTATTATTTTACTTTTCGGACTTTCGCTAACATCGTCATCTGAGAAGTCATTATCACCATTTTTATTAGTAGTCTCCTTGTCATTGTTCGAGTCTGCCAGTTTGTCTACCTTACTTTGCCCTGGAGTAAATAAACTGCTAAATATGGAAGGATCTTTATATTTTTCATTCTTAGCTTTCAGTTTTTCAATTGTCTCTCTCAGTTTTTGATTCTTGTCCTTTTCTGGTATGTGTAGATTTTGTTTGTCTGCTGCCTTTTGTTTGTAATCAAATAGTGATTCCCAGGCATCTTTAGCAGCATGTCTCCTTCTTTCTTTGATTTTATCATATTTATCTTTGAAAAAATCAGGATCCGACAGCTGATCTGCCTGTTCAGGCTTCTCGAGTTCTGTGGGCGATGGCGACGGTGTGTGTATTGATGGTAAGGGGCTAGCGCTCCTGCTTCTGTTAGAACTTTCCAACGATTCCTGTGACGGCGCACGTTTAATAATCTCTTCAGTTTCAGACTCTGGATGTTTAGTCTTTTTTTTCTTCGATTTCTTTCCATCTTTATCCTTATTTTTGTTATGTTTTCTCTGTTTTTTAGTAGATACCCCATGACCTGATTTATGAGAATCTTTCTTGTGATTTTTGGAATGTTTACCATGTCGATGACTCTTGCGCTTCTTTTTTCCTTTACTATCCTTATTTTTGTGAGACTCTTTAGACTTCTTAACTCCCGAAGTTTTCGGGTCGACTTCATCTTCTTGTATTTCTTGTACTTGATCAGATGTACTGGATTTTGGATCACCTTGAAACAAACAGAGTTTTTTGAAATAATATATTCAGTCAGAAATAGAACTTTAATGGAGCAAATAGTAACGAATTTTTAAATGAACTTAAAACCTATTGCATAGAGATAACTAACTGGAAAGTCATACTTATTCAGTCATTTTGGGCTGCTGCTGTTATTTGTTGGATAAACGGTCTCATAGATTACACAATATAATTACCTGAATCTGAATGAGATTTCCTTTTTTTTCTTTTATGACGAGTTGGAGATTCGCTAGTTTTTAACTTATGTTTTCGAGAAGGTGTTGGTATTTGATATTCCACAGCAATTTCTTCATCTGACGACGACAGTCTATGTATATACTTCTCTGTGAGGCGATCAAATGCTGCTTGCAAGTTATCTACCATCATAGTATACTCTGAAAATTGAAATTTATTGAAACAAATACCTCAATAAATCAACAGTCAAGAGCATTACTTTAGCACTCAGATGTCTTGAACTGCAGCAGCTATGGGTAACAAAATTTGGCATTGAGATTAAGTGAGATGCACATGAACTAGACAACTACACATAATAGAACGAAAGTTTTATAGGAGTAAATTATCTGAAGTAATGTATTTATACAAGTTGTAACATACCATTATCTTGTCCATTAAACAGGCGACAGTTATTAACAATCAGTTTAAAATCTGCCTTAAACATAGAGAAATCTGTGTAATAACCACTGTCAAGCCGTTCCTCCATTTTCTTTAAGTCCATGGGGCGTCTAATCACTGCATAGTAATTCGGGGCAAATTTTTCATCAACTGGGTCCATGAATGGCCATGCATCTTCATGGGCTGTTAACTGCTCTAAGACTTTATACATATCAGTCTGAACATCCTCATCCATTTGACTAAAACTGAAAAGATGGAGAAATAAATAGAATTATAATAAATATAATTAATTACATTTTAAAAGATTATTAAAAATAAAGTTAGTTTGGTAATGAATTACATTTGCGATGTTTTAAGTTTCTTCCTGGTGCTGTTGACAGGTTCATTTTCGGGGATCAAGATTTGCCCAGTAGCAGATGCCAGAGAATTATTTGTTTTTCTTCCTGTTTTTATTAGAGGCTCTGGCGGTGGTTCGCCTTTTTGTGTAGCAGACGAGTTTTTTGACCGCTTGTCCTGGCTTTTGGACCGCTTTGAAATTTTTTGAGGCATTTCTTCTTTTTCACTTGCTGTGTTTTCCGACGAATCTGATGACTCCGACTTTGACCTAGAAAAATTTTTTTTTTCATATAATTACAAATAAATAGCGGTGGTGATGGTGGTATGTATATCTCTTAAAAATCGTTTTATCGTTAAGTTTTTAAAAATAATGGGAAACCATGATTTTGATACTACTTACTATACAATGTTTAGCTATGTAATGGTTTGGACTTTTAAAGCTTCAAAATTAATAACATAACTTTATAAAATAATAGTCTACAAATTAGTGGGTATCTATTTAGATTGACAATTAAGACAGCATCTCTCACATCATCTTTTCACTACTTTGAAAACAATTTGTATGTGGTAATACCCCCAATCCCTTCTCTCTCTCCCATCCACCCTCTTCTCCTATTCCCATATGTAAAGTTATGTATGTTATTTCTTGCTCTTCACATTGTAAATCCAGTATTGTTTATTTCAAACTCACTTTCTTAATTAACAAAACTTTTATTGTTTGTTTAGTTTAGCTTAAAATTAAACTTAAACTAGGTAATATAAGTATTACTGTATATTTATATGTAAGTAATTACTGTATAAATTAGTTCTAGAGATGGGCGCAAACAACTGCAACACAGTTTGAAACTATAGCAGTTGTTTACGATCCAAAACTGTTAGAAGCTAAATTTGGTAATTTTGATAAATAAATAAAATAAAATCTCTTTAGTGGTTTGGTTAGCAAGATTTGAGAAAAAGGTTACTTATTTATTTACATACGGCCAATCGTCTTTTAACACCATTAGTACATAGCCCTGTGAATTTCGAAGCTGTTGAGATATGTTTATCTTTATCAGTGTTTAGTTCATAAGACGAAAGAGTGCATCCGACGTGTCAACAGTTCAACTATAATTCTCTCTATGCTTCAGTTATTCTTGGGCCTAAATTGTGCTACTATATTATCATCATAGAGGTAAGTCGTTTTCCTCACATATTACAACATGATTTAATAGAGATTACAAATCAAGCGGCCTAGACTGAGAAGGTAGTCACCGACATAGTGTCGCAGTCGGATTGTATAATCCGCCGTATAACATTACGACTAGCAGTTTTACAAAACAGCGCCGTTTTGTAATACGGCGGTTCAACGATTAGCCAGATTGAATGTGGCTGAATGAAAATCCGCCGAAATGTATTCGGTACCATGCGTTCTTCAACGTTCGTTCGGGTCTTGGATGTTTATCTATATATGTATTTGTTATAAAATATAGTATCGTTGAGTTAGTATCCCATAACACAAGTCTTGAACTTACTTTGGGGCTAACTCAATCTGTGTGATTTGTCTGTATATATTTATTTATTTATTCAACACGGCTAGCCGTAATGTAATATAGCGGGTCATTGGCCGCCACTTTGACAGTCTTTAGTTCCGATTTTTAAAACTCGTGGCGCTGCCTGACGTAACAATAACGATGGCGTATAACTAATGATAATAATTCTTGGTTGCTAAAGAATATCGTAAAAAAAATCTGTTAGCATTTTCTTATTAAAATAGATTTTCATTTAAACATAGTTTTATTTTGTAAGTATGGTCACCCTACATTCTAAATACTTAGTAGTACGATGCGGCTAATCATTGAACCGCTGTATTACAAAACGGCGCTGTTTTGTAAAACGGCTAGCCGAATGTATTACGGTGGATTATATAATCCGACTACGACACCTACACCAGAATTAAAAGAGGATTGCAATCTTTCTAGAATAGAGGGATTTTGTTTGTACCGTATCAAATTCCTTCTTTTAGCTCTATTTTCGCGCGCAAGGTCCGTTGTTTCTTTACTGTCCCCTTCTTCCTCTTTGACTTCATGCGTGCTCTGCTTGTCTTCTCCTTCCTTCTGTTTGATCTTCTGGAGAACGCGGCTCGACGTGCGTCGTGGAAGTAGCTCTAATAACCTTTAAAAAGAAAAGTAGAAATCACCATCATACACAGTACACACAATGTCAATTAATATCTATTTAATTGTTTGACCGACATACTGTAGGTATTATAGAACATTTTATGTAATGTGAAAGGTATACTAGTTAGTGACACTAGTGTAAGCACCAGATGGGTGATAGGTTCTCACATTATGGGACCATTTCATCCAGGTTATGTGAAGATATAGTTTATATATCACTCACATTATGGGACCATTTCATCCAGGTTATGTGAAGATATTGTTTATATATCACTTTGAATCTGTCGCGAAATAGGTTCTAGAGTCTTTCTTAATAATGTTATTAAAGCATGGTTTAAAAAAGCCAGAACTTTCTTAGAGCTAAAGCAAGAAATCCCTAAAGTGGTAAGGTAAAGTTTTTGAACTAAATCGCTGTAGCATGACTATTACGTAAAACATATTGCAGCAATGGACAGAAAATATACAAGGAGTCAGATAAATTAAGGTTGGAGCAAATCCCGTTACAAAGAGCGACAAGATAATCGCTTTAGTGTCGGACTATGATTGTTCCTGAAGAGCATGATGCGACTTACATTGTTGTTGATTGATCTATTACATGTTTAATACCATATGTCCCTGGCTCTAGCAGCACCCCGGGGCTCCGGTCCGAGTGAAGTTCAGTTTGAAACACAGAGTTATACCTACCCACAGTACTCACATTTATATACACACCAAATTTCACTAAATCTGTTTAATGTCTAGATTATAGTACTTCAATAAATTATGGTGGCCTGTAAGAGATTGCTTAGGGGATAAGGCTGCCATTTTTACCCTAGATTAAATTTTGTCTTTTCATAATAGCTTAAGTTTAGCTGCATGTAACTTATGGTGCAATAAAGTATACAAAACTCACTGTAAATTAATATAACAGTTTACACATACAAACAAAATATATAATACTAGCCGGGCTACGAGGCATGCTTCATGTGGGAATTTCAGGACAAAAAGCCTCCAAACTTACGCATTTATAATAAGTTTATTATATAACAATAAAAATATAGTTTAGTAAATATGTAATCCATTAGCTTAGGCAGCAGCACATCAAAGAGATCATGGCGGGAATTAACGCTTAATTTATGGCAATAAATATGGGGCGCAGCTTAAGGTAGAAGTAAATATGTATATTCAATTTGGTGGGACAAAATATGCAACTATCAAGGTTTGATCTTGATAAAAATGTAAAACATTGTCAATGACCTTAGTTTGAACACTATAAATTCGCATATGCTATTTGGCATAATTTATATTAGTTGACGAAATCTGAGTACGAAATCTCATCAAAATCCCCTCAACCACAATATAGATTTAAGTATGTCTTATACTATGTTACTCACTTAACCAAACTTTTAAAATATTAAATACTAGCTTTTGCCACGGGCTTCGCGCGGGTGAATTTCTTACAGGAACAGTGCTTTTTTTTGGGATGAAAGGTACTATATGTCCTTATTAGTACTACTAACTATAGGTATGTAAAATTTCAGTTCAGGAAGATTGGCTAAGTAGATAAGCATGAAGATGTAACAAATAAACAACAAATAAATAAACAAACTCACTGTCGCATTTATAATATTAGTTAGGATAGGATAACATAGGATATAAGGATATTCATCACCATTATCAAAGCCACAAGTCCAGTGTTGGAGGACTTAGCAATTCAAAAACCTATAAGTAGGTAGTTCCAACAATAAAATAATCTTCATAATAGTGTATACAATTTTGTCAAAATGCATATAGCGACTTTTGCATGAAATAGTAAGGAACATATAGCAACTTATGCATAATATATAGCTATTAATACAATCGCACGGCATTGCTTGCAAACAATTAAACAAGTTGAGCATGTATTTTGCTTTTTAGAATAGTATAACATTAGATAAAATTATCTTATTTTTTTCGCAGTTTTGCTATAACAAATGCATTGTAACATAAAACATTCACATTGCATCAATATACCATTACTACAAGAAATAAAAATTAAAAAAATTTAAGTATTTTATAAACTACTATTATTTACTAAATGACCTAATGTTATATTGTTATGATAATTCTAAGACAGGATGTCTTAGCCCATGATCTCTCTTTTACTATGACATTCTAACATAGGTAGTAGTTTAACTTTGATACCAGATTAAGTGGTGAAAGCATGTGCTGAAAATAATACACTTTTAGTAGTTTTTATAAGTTTGCCATTTATATTTAACAATGCAGCCTGCAGCTGCAGCAATGGCACCTGCACAATGCAACAGTGATGTACCTACCTTTTTCGCTGGAGTCTCTCTTTCTCTTGGAAAAGTCTGGGTATTTCTGGCAAGAAGTTCTGTGACAATGATCGGTACAGTTCTTTTTCGACTTTGCTTGTAGCCTTACTGAACTTTTCTGTCAGGTGGCTCCAGTCCTCTTCTGTGAAGCACACAACTTGCCAAACTCTCTCTGTGTCGTCATCATCAAGCCAATCATCACCATAAAACCAACCCCGCTTCTTACTATCTTTATTTTTTTTCTTCTTATTTTTCCCTTTTGGTTTTTTTATTATATCCTCTCGATACAACCTTGTTCCATAAAAGTACCAATATGCAGAAGAGTTGTCATCCCATCTATTAAACATATATTTCTTTTAAATGAAGAAATTCATCAAACATGAATTATATCTATTTAGCAACCAAAGATAAAGGATAAACATTATCAGTTACACATATCCAAACTTATTCTAATAATGTTTTTGGCAGTTTAAGGGAAAACAATCTAGTTTAATATTTTGTTAAATAAGCTCCGAAAAACAAACAGAAAGAAAAAATCACACAGAAAGTGGTTACTTACCCCAATGGTTCCACTCTCAAACTCTCAGCTTCAAGGTTTTTGAACAAATCAAATACATCTTCTGCCTCCAAACGAAAATCACATAATGCATACAAAATCTCAACTTTAGTGCGCAGAGGCAGAAACTGAAAGTCAATGTCAGTATTGAAGGGGTTGTATCTTCCTGTGTCTTGACATTTTCGTCTGAAAAGACGCCTCAAATACATCTGCAATCAAACATTATGTAGGTATTAGAAAGTGTATTAATGGGAAACAAAGATGTTCAATCAATTAATTTAGGTTATGACCAAAATATTTAGCTACAGTAGTGGACGTCTTCCGGTTGAGAGAGAGAGTAAACAGTATGTAGGTACAAAATATCAGTATTTACAAATAATTGACAATTAATGTTTGTTGTGTGGATTGGGCATGTTTTAGCAAAATATGAGATAGTGTCCATGTATTACCTGATAATTAAAGGCGGATATGTCATTGTTGCCTAAACAACCGTTGAGAAGGCGAACAATCAGTTCGGTCAGGAGGGAACTGGCAGACTCTTCTGTCCCATCTGTCAAAAGAGCTTCTTCCAATTCCTACAATAAAATATCAATTAACACTACTGTTCTTATTAAAACTAACATCGATGATGACCGATAACTTTATATTTAATAATGTAAATCTTACTTCGATGTCAAAATCCAGAAGATTGAATGCTGTCCTGAATAGGGAACAAAAGTACGCGATGCTGGGGACTTCCCACCATGATTGAATGTCTGAAAATCGTGAGAAATTCATTCAGACAATCAAACATTACTTTTACGAAAACTGTCTTCAATAAAAAGACATATGTTGGTATCCTGTTTCACTGAAACCCACCTAAAATACCAATAAAAGATGGAAACATAACCTAAAAACCTTACACTTTCACTGTTACTTCTTTTTATTTTACAATTTGCTTATTTCCATAACAGTGGCATATAAATAAGACAATTCAACCACCATAAACGCAATTTTCTGTACGATACCAAGCCGAGATAGAATAATGCGTTGTGTATCGAGACACAAACGCCATAACAGTTTACAAAAGTTATACAAATGTATCACTCATAAGGCAAAGAAAATGTTGTATTTTGATATAAATTATTTATAGGTACACTGTAATTGCAATAATTTACCTTCCATTTTCCTTGTTTTTATTTAAATCAAAAAGGCTTCATTATCAACATACAAAACTTAAGAGAAATTAAACGATTGCTTTCATAACGGAAGTTTATGCGCCTACAACAACTCCATCTTTTTGCTTTTTGTCTATTCCCAAGAGTACTTCAACTTCAAGCCAAAAAAATTACATTTTCTTAAGGCTTCAACTTGCTTCAACTTCAAGCTACTTCAAGCATGGAAGTAATAAGTACTTATTATTTACTTTGTTGTACAAAGTACTTATTACTTCCATGCAAAATTCAAACACAGCACAGACTAAAAAAAAATATTTCTGTATACGACAGGTACTGCATCCATAGTCTTAAAGGTGAACGCAGACTTGTGCCGCACCCACAGACATATAATTATAGTAAGTAGACTGAACATGTCATTTGAAATTGCATAGCAAAAACACACTAAGATTATTATTCACACAACGACAGAATACAGGGTCGGATCTAAGATTATTAATTATATTCAGTACAGTGTAGCAAAACCAAAAATTTTGAGACGCTGAATATTGTGCCGTGCGCGGTATGCGGACGGATCTGCATCAGCTTTTTAAAATGGGAAATTCTATCCCTTTTGGGAAAAAATACTAGTCATTAAATAAATAAAATTTATTTTAAATTATTTAAAATCACGTGCAATGAAACATTGCAATTATGTTGATGGTTGCTGGCGACCATTCAATGTCCTGGTACTCGTAGTACGGAAGAGAAATACTCCCCATAGCAGTTCTCTTTCCTGAGGTATTATTTTCTGGCATATTTTCCTTGTCCTGAAATAAAATTCACTGTCAGTATTTTTATAAAATGTGCATTTTAATCTTCAAGAAAGAATTCCTGAGATTTTTATAGAATAGGTACTAAATTCGTATATTTGCCTTGATTCGGCCCAGCCATAGTAAACAAAACTGGATCTGTCAAATGATCTATACTATTTACGAAATTATTAAATTACTTGTAGTATGTATTTCTTATGAAATGGTTATAATTACTACTTTATAAAATAAATAATGATATTGCTGATAAATAGCATTCAAAAGTCTAATAATGGTTATTGTTTCAAAAATAATACGAAATTGTATATTATCATTGGGCACGTCAAAAAAAACATGAATTGCTTACCGAAGGAACGATATTCCAGGAATATTTTTATAAGAAACATTTCCACACATTGTACACGTTGCATTTTATCATTTCTATTGAGTTTAAAAGCACAAAACAGTAAAAATAATTTTAAATATTTATGACAACTGTGACAACACAACAAACATGACAGTTAAGGAACATTTCGCATGAAAAAACCGGCTCGGATGATAAATCTTTCAGTGTAGTGGTTCGTGTTGCAATACATTACAATGCTAAGGAAGGAAAGGGACAGAGTTATGTGACAGTCCTTATCATGAACAGGATGCAAATATTGTTAAATATCATCAGAGTGTGTGTGAGCTGATGACGTCACTAACGCGTACGTAATTACAGAATGGCTCTTGACGAACGATGTGTTATCAGTTGTTTATTAATAGCGGAAGGAGAAAATCAAATGCCAACAAGAGTTATTAAAGTTTGGCCGGCCTCTAGACGCGAATGACGTCACCCGCGTCGCAGTGTCCGATGTTGATAGGCCGACGTTAGTGATGTCATCAGCTGCGGCTTGGGGAATGAGAGATTTTCAGAGACCCAAATTTAAAAAAAAATAGTTCCAGATGACATCATAGATGGCGCTTGAGCAAAGGCGAGAGAAAAAGTTCTATACAAAAAGCAAAAATTCACGGGATTGGCATTTAAATAAAAATAAAACTTAATAAAAAAACTTCTAAAAAGTATCAATAATGTGATTTGTGCAACTGTCAAACTGTTAGGTGATTTTTTTCTGCCTTTGGCTGCCAATAAAAAGCGCACAATATAGGTACTACAGCCATTATTACAACGGCTTTCAATAAAACTCCATCTGTTGAGATTTTTTATACTGATTTTTTTTCTTAATTAACTGTCAGAAAAATCTCTCATTTGGCTATGTCAGGGACTGCGATGCGTGCGGTGCGGCACAAGTCTGCGTTCACCTTAAGTCTGTAGCATACAATGCGACAAGGATCGTTTTGCACATGACCTACGTTTTAAATAAGAAATAATAGTTTAGACATTAGTTTAGTTTTCTACCACGTGCAAAAAGATCCTTGTCGCACTGTACTTATGAATATTAATTCTGTGTCTGTGGGATGATTTTGAAGTGTTTTGAAGCTTCGAGCAACAAGGACTTTCAATCGCGCGCGGCCCGGAATCCGTGTTGCTCTATGGTTTGGAAGACATCAAAAATACAATTTTTTTTTTGCTCAATTTATGGTATTTTGCCAATGCTAAAAAAATTAAATTGACAGCTTGTGTCTCGTGTTGACAACTAGATCTGGCTGTCACGTAGTGATTTTAAACTGTTAGCTGGCTGTCATCATTTTTACATAGATTGTGGCGCCGCCATGTAATGAATGAAAGTCACATCTTGGTCACATCATATAAGATTATTGTTTAATTTTGATATTATTGATTTAAGTTTTCGATTTTCATATAATTGGGGTGAGTAATAAAGATTGAAATATAAAGAGTAGTTAACTATTTATAAAAATAGTGGCACTAGTGAGAAGGGAACATATTTAGACTTATAGAAATAAACAATCGATAGAAGGTCATACTCCTACGATATATCGCTCTAATTTAATTTATATTATTACATACTTAACAAGATCCTACATAGTGTATTACTGTTGCAATATTCAGGCTTATTGTTTTATTTTATGTATTGCCAGTTGGCAGTTCTGGACGTATAAAAAGTACCAATGTAATGATTATTGTGGGTAGTATTTTCATTCTTCACTTCAATCATTGCTGCTTATCGTCTGAAATTAACCGACGCAACACATAATTAGGTGCCCTAAACATAATTACTTAGTACTTATGACAAACATTACTAATGTGCTGTTTATTTACAATTACCTACTTACATTACCTACAAGCATTATTATTGTTTTAGGTGATTCTATTAAAGTGATCGAACTATGTGGCATATTAGGTCGAGATGCCGCGGGATATATTGAGTGATAGTCTTGCCGTCCTCAGCATTGTTGAAGTAAGTTTTTTAAACTAGTACTTTACTTTGTATAACAAGACACCTTCTTATTCAAATCATTTTTAAAATTGTTTGTAGTATCATATTATATACATACTTATTTGCCATTTTGGTGCGTTTGGCCTTTGTTGATGTTACATGTGCATGTTCCTATTTTTAACCCATGTTGCATAGAGAGAGGTGTTATAAATTTGACATGTGTCTCACTGTGGCACTATTGTGGTATACTGATCACACATCAGGACGGTACACAATATGAAAGAACCGTACAATTGGGTAAATACTCTAGCATGTTTCAAGGAGAAATAAACACAATCCTGGAGTGTGCGAACACTATAAGCGAATGGCCTGACAATACGGAAAAAGTCATCATGTACAGTGACAGTCAAGCAGCGCTAAAAGCACTAGACAAAGAAGAAACAATGTCGGCGTTAGTTAAAGAATGCAAGGATGCTCTGAACAGGCTGGCCAACGATACTGCGGTCACTGTGGCCTGGGTTCCAGGTCATAAAGGCATAACTGGTAATGAAAGAGCAGATGAACTTGCTAGAAAAGGAGCAGATGAAACCTTTGTGGGACCTGAACCCAGACTTCCCATAGCTTATGGGATAACGAAAGGCGTCATCAAGCATAGAATGAAAGTAGAATCCAATAGAAGATGGAGAAGAACTAGAAGTCTATGACAATCTAAAATCTTCATCAAAGCAGCAGACCAAAAGAAATCAAAACACCTGCTCAAATTGAGCAGGAATAACATTAGAATCATTATAGGAATCCTCACAGGACACTGTCAACTGAATAGGCACTTGACAGTGATTAAGCAAATGGACGATCCCATTTGTCCCAGCTGCCTGGAAGAAGAGGAAACTAGCTTTCACTTTGTAGCAGAATGTCCTGCATATGCCGCCGCAAGGAGAGAAGTATTGGGCTCAGATGCCCTATCTGAGGATGATCTGAGCGACATTACAATAGGGCAGTTGTTAAAATTCTGCAAAGTAACAGGTAGATTCAGTGGGTTGCCACCAAGTGAGTTGGTGGTTGGTCTCGGGGAATTGGGTGAAATGGTCCCAGCATAAGTCTGATCACCCGTCTGGTGCTCGCGCTGGCGTCCCCATATAGTAAATAATAATAAAATAATAGTGGCACTATTGTTCTTAAACTATGGACCATCCAATTTTGAGCAATCAATTTTTTTAGATGTAGGGTTTGTAATTTTTTAAATCTTACTTTTATAGGGTGACTATAATAAACAATCCTCATAACTAATGTCTGTGATAATTTTCACTAGTAATGTCTAAAAAGCCAGAAACAAAGTAGGTAAAAAATATTAGGGTTTTCTTATACAGTACATGGAGTTAACTACCATGTACGCATATCTATTGGGAGGTGTTTTAAGTAGGTTTTGAGAAGGTAATGTAAATACAAGAATAACTTAAAATAAGTTTAGTAAGTGTTTTGTGATTACGAGTTTATTTATATTAAATATTATTTTACTAAAGAGATACCACTTGGCCGTGTACAATGTGGAAAAGCAGACTTTTGCTGAAATAGTGATGGATTATAGGGTATATACAGGGTTACTGGTAATTAGATGCGAATCTCTCAGGGGGTTGTAGGTAGTGTTATTTGGATTGATTTAAACCTGTAATGGGTTATCCAAAAGTTTACCGTTTTCGAGATATTTGATATTTTAATGTTTTTTTCCAATTAAGTTTCAATCTTTTTTTAACAAAAAAGTATTCGTCAGAATCAGTTTATTTTTACAGTTTATAAAGGGTGATAATGGAGCACTTATTATCAATCATAACATCATAGAAATTCTTAACCAGTTCGTAACAGGACTACAGGTAAACTTTTGGATAACCCATTATAGGTTTAAATCAATCCAAATAACACTACCTACAACCCCCTGAGATTCGCATCTAATTACCAGTAAACCTGTATAGAAATGACTATGGAAACCTATTCTGCTCAAGGCTGACTCACACTTATCCAGGTTTATATAAAATTGTTTATTTACCAGCATGAAGATGAAGAAAACTGGCCATTGGATGAGAAACCAGCATGCAAACAAAATAAAAAATTATCCTGTGTGCCTCTAAACAGCCAACCTATACCTTACACAAAGGATGACTGTGCCTGCTATTATAATTATGCGTAAGTACTTATTATCAAGTTTATAGTTGTATTGTAGTACATATAATTTTGTAGTTTGTTTTATATAATTTCAGTATTTCACCCTTCAGATCTGTCTACATTATTGAAAGTTTGTATTTGTGACTAGACCATATAGAAATCTATTATACATATCTAATAACCATTGGTACCCATTGGTAACCATTGGACCTACATCTGGTAAGAGGTGTTAGTATTGGTCAAAACTAACTATTTTCACCCCCTCCCCATATCCTTATCCAAAAGTAAACAGTTTCAGAGATATTTCATATAATAGATGTTTTTAGAAAAAAGTCACTTTTATGGTACTACTACTACTACCTAGGTTTTTAAATGATTTTATTATTACAAATGTTTGATCTAAATTATTTTGTAAAGAAAACTAAAATCTTCAACAAGGAAATGGATAATTTAGCCTCATAACCGTATTTTGTTAATATTATTTTCTATGACTTTCAACTTTAGACACAATTTTCTCAAAAAAAAACTAATAATATAAAATATTCCTGCAGGTATTACAGAAAACATCCTTGCTTTATTAGCTTTGCAAAAAGGTATAATAATCAGATAAAATATTTGTGATTCTTAAAAAATACCTTGACAAAGTAGGTAAGGGAGGGAATGGATAAGGTGCTATTCAATTAATGTATTTTTACCGAAATAAACGGATTTTATTATTTCTAGCTGTTGCCCGCGGCTGCGCCCGCGTTAGTTTCTCTTAGATGAAAAATCTTTTTGTGTTCCAAACTGTAGTTACTTAAACTTCAGTACTTAAAATTTCAGTCATTTGATTATCCCGTGTCCCGCGGGAATATATAAGGTACTCGTAGTACAGTCGCGGCGGATATTTCATTCAATAAACGATCTTCGTCTGCTCGTTATCTACAATTTTCCGTGTACCACCACTCCCATCCCGAGTCCCTCTTTGTCCTATCCCGTGTCCTATTTATATGTCAGTAGAAAATGCTCATCAGGTTGAACGACTTTTGCTGAGGCCCCATTTCAATTCATTTTATAGAATAGCTGATCTCTTGGAGTTCTTCATCAGATGTTCCATAATCTTCAATTTTTATACGTCAACAGAAAATGCTCATCAGGTTGAATGACTTTTTCTAAGGCGCCATTTCCATATTTCTTATAGTTTAGCTGTTCTGTTAAGGTTCTTCATCAGGTGTTCCAGTTTTCAACATCCATTATAGCGTATATGTTGCCCAGGCTTAATAGCTATACAACAAAAAAAGTTTCATTCAAATCCGTCCAGTAGTTTTTTGCGTGAAACGCGTACATACATACAAACAGACAGACAGACAAGAAATTCCAAAAAAATTTTTTTGCTTTCTTTTATTCTTTTTAAGTGTCCCTCTATCCATTTCAGTCACAAATACTATATGTACAGACAAAATATTTTTACTGTTTTATTATATGTATAGATTTATTTTTTGAGAATAAGGTGAAAAATGAATAAAAGGGTAATGAATTCACCTTATTCCCTTTCTACCACGTCACTCTTCAGCTGTCTTTTAATTTTTTGAGCCATTTTCTTTCATACAAATATTTTATTTAAGGGTTTCTTCATTTAGTAGGGAATTGAATAATTGGAAGAAGAAATATGTGGCTCCAACATGATGGCTATCCTGGTATTGTATAATCTGTGGTCCTGCGCACTACATTTGGTGGGTTCGAGATTGAGCGACGTGGTGAAAAGTGAATTAAGACGTCCAATAAGTTTTTGTATTAGAAGAAGAGGGGTAGTTATATTGAAAACAAATTGTTATTAATTATTAAACTTACTTTTTTACCCTTTTATTCATTTTTTTACCTTTTTCTCAAAGCACCTTATTATTCCTTACCTACTTTGTCAAGTTATTTTAAAGAATAACAAATATTTTACGTGATTATTACACCTTTTTGTGAAGCTAATAAAGCAAGGATGTTTTCTGTAATATCTGCACGAATGTTTTATATTAGTTATTTTGAGAAAATTGTGTCTAAAGTTGAAAGTCACAGAAAAAAATGTTAACAAAATACAGGTTTTGAGGCTAAAGTATCCATTTCTTTGTAAAAGATTTTTGTTTTTGTTACAAAATAGTTTCGATCAAACATTTGTAATAATAAAAACATTTTAAAAACTAAGTAGGATTAAAAAAAAAAAGAAATACTAGACAAAATCTACGCAAACGTGCCTTTTTTTCAAAACATCTAAAATGTGAAATATCTCTGAAACGATTAACTTTTGGACAAGGTAATAGGGGTAAAACAATTTGTTTTGACCAATACTAACACCTCTCAACGGATGTAGGTCGACTTACCAATAACCCTGTATAAATGGAAATGGAAGTAAATGCATTTATTTCCACTTGCTTTTTATACCTAACTAGCGTTTGCCTGCGGTTTGGTCTGCGTAAATTTTACACCAAAACCTTCCTCTGGACCCACTCCATCCATTGGTGAAAACAGCGTGAACGCGGCGGAGGAATTTATTTTATAATATGTAATTATTTATTTCCAGTTTATTCCGAAGTTGAAGTGTGAAATAGTTTATACATTTTTCAATTTGTCTTATCAGCAGTTGCCACTTAACCACTAAAATTAACATTCCAGAGACGTTTTTTTTTGCTGTTATTCAATTATTAAATAAACTAGTTTATATTTTAAGGGTTTTGTATTTTCTCTCGGTATGACAGTGTAAATAACTAACCTAAGCATACTTGAATTATTTCTAGGCATGGCGATAGTGGGAACAATAGACCGCATGATCCAATATACCAGTACAAAACTAGCAGCTTGCCCGCCGGAGCGTCCTCCCTTAGCCAAACATGGGACAAAGTGGTTTGCTCAGCTTTGCGGCTGACCCCTGAAGATATTGCCAATCAACTCACTTTGCTGGACTTGCCTTGTTTCAAATCGATTCAACCTGAAGAACTGACTACTTGTGGATGGAATAAATCCAATAAGTTGACAGTTGCACCCAATGTGGTGGCATTCACTAAGAGATTCAACAGGGTACATTGAATCTTCATTTCATTATTTTCTTTATCTTTTCTGTAATAATATCTACAGGTCAATTTTTATGGATTGATAATATCAATGTTTGATGTTGGTATTTTTTAACATCAACTACTGAGACACTACATTGTTACCAGATAGTATTGAATATCTATGACGCGCATTATGTTATTTTAAAATTGTGAATGTTTTAGGTCAGCTTTTGGACTGTACAAGAAATATTAAACGGGCAGTCGCCAAAATCTAGGGCTGAAACAATGACACATTTCATTAAAGTTGCTAAAAAGCTACATGATCTGAATAATTTGCATTCTCTTTTTGCTGTTATTTCCGCATTGCATAGTGCCAGTATATACAGGTTGGTAATCCCGCTTGACAATACTGCTGTATATTTTTGTTTGAAATCATGAGAGAGATCTTTTAATATTACTTATTTTACCAGGTTAACAAAAACATGGGCTCTTTTATCAAAAAAGGACAAGCAGCAATTTGATAAATTAGCAGAGTTATTTGGAGAAAAGGACAATTGGACTGCACTAAGAGAATACTTGAAATCAATATCTTTGCCTTGCATACCTTATCTTGGTAAGTTAAACTATTAAAATACTACTTGCAACAATACCATGTTCAGATTATACACACATTTTAATACTGTATATGATAACACGTGTTATATATCAATGTGTCACCATTGAGTAACTTTTGATGACATCAGTATCTAGCTATCTATTATAATAATAAAACTGTAACTAGGAGATATTTAATTAAGAAAATAATGTTTGAGGGGCCTAGCTAATAGAAGCCAAAATGATTGTTTTTAGAATTTTTGTTTTTATGTCCTGTATACAGGGTGATTTTTTATCCGAAGGACATATTTAATCCTACGGTAGGTCATGCTAGCATATAACTAAAAAAATATGAAATAATAAAAACACTTGTAAATAACTGAGAAAAACTTTGTTAAAGTTTCATGAAAATTCACCGAACGTATGGACACCGTCGCGTGCGGTTTCCACTTATTTAGGTAGGTAGGTAGGATCCGTTTTCCCTTCATACTTTATCCTGGCTAAAGACAGGCAAAAATACCTAGGTATGATTAATAGTTAGGTATTTGTTATTTTTTAGTCTAATAAGGACAAACGGATCACTCGTCACGTGTCGGTATCGTGTGATCTTTTCGCGCGCGCTTGGTGTCCATGTAAGCGTTATTTAATTGAATAAATGTGCAAAAAAAAAAGATTTTTTCTTCGCTAGTTGGGTCGGGAATCGAATACCAAATACCCTCCTTGAATATGTCCTTCGGATAAAAAATCACCCTGTATATGTTTGTACGTACACGCGTCACGCATAATCTACTGAATGAAAAATGACGCGTTTTTCTCGGGTACTGAAAGTCTCTTAAAATAGGCTTAGAATCTGGGATATTAATAATAGTAAGATTCGCGTGGACGAACTCGCGGGCAAAAGTCAGTCTCTTGATACGTTCTTAGGTTTAGAATAACTTTATTAATTTCTCATAAGAATTCACTTACTGAGAAAAACTAGTTACATATTTACAAAATAACTCAATGGGCATGCTTTTGTACAATAAAATAAAAACTTATCGTTACATATTGCAAAAGAAGTATGTTAAAAATATAAATATTTGGTGGGTAGCTGGCTTCTTGATGTTTTGATACTGCTGTTATATTCAGTTTTATTGATATTACTAGCTTTTGCCCGCGGCTTCGCTCGCGTTAATCCTTTCTTAGCGGATGCCTACGTCATAACATCTACCTGCATGCCAAATTTCAGCCCGATCCGTCCAGTGGTTTGGGCTGTGCGTTGATAGATCACTATGTCTGTCAGTCAGTCAGTCACCTTTGAGTTATATATATATATATAGAAGAAGATAGAAGATGATTGTTTCTAACAGATAATAATAAATGTTAAACAATTTTTGTTTTAGGTTTATTTTTGACAGATCTTACATACATATCCATAGCACACCCTGACGGCTCCCCGCATCGGATAGCTAAGATGGCCGTGGTTTTGAAAGCAGTAGAGAGGTACCAGAACTCAGAATATGATATTACGCCTCTACCTCAAGTCGCGGATTATTTGAATAGCGTGCGGTATATTGAAGAACTGCAAAAGTTTGTCGAAGATGATCAATACAAGTATGTTGTTTTTTATATTTTGATTACTATTATTACATTAGCACGCAGGCACGTAAGAAGCATAGCCAGTCGCCATAGCCGAAAAGGCCGGGACTAACATTATAACGTCTGTAAAAATAGCGCCATATTAGGAACTGAAATATATGTGTTTGGTTTTAACCGTTTTAACCTACTTTTATATTGTTACTAATTTTATTACAGACTTTCCAAGAAACTTGAACCACCATCACCAGTGGGAAGTTGCACAGGCTCCAAGGAATCTGTAAAAGAAGTTGTCCAAGCAGGAACTTCTACCCCCTTTTCTCTATCACCATCCCACAGACTGGGCTCTGGATCACTGCGCCTACAAGGGACGTACCAGCAGTCAAAGTTTATACCAACTCATCGGAAATGTCGTTCACTTGGCTCCAAGTATGTACACTCTCTTCCATCTCAACAGATACAATGTTGCTCTAATAATATTATTACTAACATAAAGTCATAATGAGTAATTGCCCAAAGATAACGGTGTTGCACTGTTTCGTTTAGAATTTTATTTTGCTCACTCTAATAAAATCAAACCTTAACTAAATACAAATTATATGTACTTATTTACAAAAGTAGTTAGCGGAGCCGTGTAAGTGAAAATATCTTGTAGTTTTGATGTATTTAGTTGGGGTTTAGCTCAAATAATAAAAGGAATCTGAAGTATACAGCTTCAGATATCTTTTGATATCTTTGTTATTGTCTATTCTACTCATTCTATTCATGTACTTGTTCTTTAAAAAATACTAGTACCTATAGAAATTGATATGTATTTCAGTTTAAGACATAATCATGTTTTCAATGATATTATAAGTGGTCTTTTAAAATATATTTTTCTCATTGCGCTCGGTTACATAGGTTTCGTAGTGCGAGCTTGCCAAGAAATTTTCACAAGGTCAATTTTGGTGTGGGGTGAGTGAATTACTATGGTTGATGGACACAATGGCTTGTATAACGTAGATGGCTAAAGTATGCCGGATGTTGATATAAACAGGGGCCATTTTAAAATGATAATATATTTCCCTACATAAAATAAGTTCAATGTGTGTGTACTAAGATATAAAGTTGTGTAATTTTGTTAACATTTTATATACAGTTGTAGAATATTAAAAAATATAAATTTTTCACCAGTATTGATTATCTATTACTAAAGCTTTAATGCAAGATTTTAATAATAAATATTTTTAGTATAAATTAGGATACATATATACATAAACTATCTTGTGAGTGATCACAAACGTAGCAATTGTGGGTTGAATCATCTTAATAATATAGGTATCGCCATACGCTTGGATTAATGAAAATATCTTCTCAATAACGTCTATATCTCCTCGCGTAAATGGCCCCTGTTTTAGTAAATTAAAGTAAAATGATGTACAAGCATGCTTTGTGCTCAATCGTGAAACATGAACAGTAAGGAGGCACCTTGATATAACATTGTAACTGGAATGTGCATGGTTTCATATTCAGGTAGGTGTTATTTTATACTTGCGTGTGCTGATTTTGTATAAATATACAAGTCTCAATATGCCTTCTTTGATCATCCTAATAAATTAGTTAACCCGGTTTTTATTTTAAACATAAATATTAAATTTGTTGCGCTTTTTCTACTGGTTATTGATACATTATTTTGTAGTGAATTTCGCATATTTTTTGGACAAAAATTAATCCCTTCAGTACATACTCGAACCCAAATCTTGAATGGTTATGACGTATAGGTTATAGGTAAGTGACAATGGCGGGATTTCTAAAGTACTTAGGCGCACATTTTTATAGGAGATTTTTGGTTCGAGTTAGGTAGCATTCCTACCACATCTTTGCCTGATGGTGCAAAAATGTGGTACGAATGATGATGGGTACGACTTATGAAGTATGATTATGTCTCCTGAAAATTTATTAAAATGTTACTTCTAAAGAGCAAGCATGTTACAGCTTTTTTTCACAAGCATTATGATTTCCACACATATTTAAACGTAGACGATAGGACTGCTTATACAAATCAAATGATTGAACCCCTTGTACTAGTTGTAATAATATTTATTCAAAAGAGTTAATAAATACATCCGCCATCCGCTATTAAAAACATCCTCCATGTCTCTCAGGTACACTGAAAACTGAAAATACCTGGGAGTCATGGTGGATATATTTAATAGCTACCTTATACCAAATACTATATAAACTCTTAATACGTGCAGCTCCGGCTAGAAATTGGCAACTTGTGCGACACTAGCGCCTCTTCCTGGACGAAGCGGTTGTTTGATGAAACTGTTAAATTTCGCGAATTTATTTTGTTGTAACACAGTGTATTTCACAAATTTAAATGGAATTACACATATATAACATAGTTCTATTATTTAAATATTAAAGGACCAACATATAACATGTTAAAATGCAAATAAACGGTGTAGGGTCACCTCCTGCCACCAGATGGCTAGTTGCCAAACGAATGTATGGGAAATGTCAAGAGCTGTGCGTATTAACTTGTTAGAGTTTATATAGTATTTGCTTATACCGCCAGCCATACTGAAAATACCTGGGCTTCCTCGGTAAACAATGTTTGCTAAATAAACGTTTTAGTTTTGAACGCTTGGGTGCTTTTAACTTAGGAGCAAAATATATGCATTTACATATTAACCTACAAAAAAAAGATATTTTTTTAAATTTTAAAAAGCACATCGTTAATATATATACCAGTGCCACTGTGCACATAGAGTTGCATGGCGATATTGTTGCTTGCTACACATAAAAATGTCCACCTAGCTGCAACGACTAACTGTTGTAAACTCTCAATAAAAATAAACTCGGTAATGTGCTCACTTTTATATACGCTATATAAAACCTTCAAAATTTCAAGTGCCAATTTATATTCGCCAGCCTCATATCGCAACGTTATAATGATATGTAATTAAATGAATTAACTAAATAATTCTACTAATAGTTACTATTCTTGTAAAATCTATTTGAAATTATTCAGATTTTCTTGTGCAGTGTATATAGAGCGAGATATTTTTTAAAATGTCTAAAAAAGTGTCACGTATGAACGGTGCTTTTTTGCATTGTCCCATTGGTGCACTGTAATTAAGAGTTGTGTCACTATTGACGGCTTCGGAAATTTTTGCCGTTGCACGCCAATATTTTTTATTTTTCTCATGAATCGAATAGTACTCGTATAATATTTTTTGACGGCATGTTGATTTTATAAGTCGGGGAAACGGTTTGTAATGCTATGTATAGAAACGGCGCCATGTGCGTGCACTTCGGCTCTCTGGATCACACGCGTGCATTTTCTCTATCTATACAAATTGAATTACAAATATATACTATTATAATTTGATAGCAATATACCTACATATTATAAGTAACATAAAGTAAATTAACTCTTGTATGTAATAGTATTTTTGCGAAAATCATCCAGACTTTAAACTTATGTATATGGAAATTATTTTATTTATTTTTGTTTTTATATTATTTTGTAGATAAATGATTTTATAAAAATAACGTATGTATGTAATGTTTACAGCAAACTATACTGCCTTTGCACTTAAATAAATTTAAACTATCTTGACATGCCTCTTTATTGAAATATCCACTTTACAAATCAAATCTTTGCACATAACAAATTAATTGTTTTATAAATTAAAATGATTTAATTTGTAATGTGTAAAGATATTGATTTGTAAAGTGCATTTTTAATAAGACATGTCAAAATGGTTTACATTTATTTAATTACCTACCTATTTCTAATTTTTACGATTGTATATAACGGCTTCTAACTGTTACATTTACCATTGGAGATGAATATCGGGTTTATGAATTACAGCATATTCGGCAAGAGTCACACGGATGACAAAATGGATGAGAAGACCCCGGCAGGGTCGGTCAACTTGCTGGACGACACTCTGCTGGAGTCGCCCGTCTCTGTGGCCTGTAATAAAATGTCACAGTCACTGCCGCGCAGGTAAGCTAGCTCACAGGAGTCTGGCGAGACTATTTCTCTCAAGAAATAGTTTCAAAGTCAAAGTCAGATTATTTATTGAAACTTGGCCTTCAAAGAAGGAGGAAGGCTCTTTTTCACGTCGAAAACTAATTATTTATCATAAAATATTATGTCTCAAAGCTACAAACTACTAGCATTTCTCAAAGAGAAATAGCACAGAAATAAATCAAGATTTATGTTCCTGTGCTATTTCTTTTTGATTTGTTTACTAGCGCCCGGCCCCGGCTTCGCACGGTAGGTACACACATAAATTGTACCCTATGTCACTCGGGCATAATGTAGCTTTTTATTGGTGCAAGAATTTTTGAAATCGGTTCAGTGGTTCCGAAATTACCCGGTACAAACAAAGTCACATACAATCTCGAAAGTTACAAACAATTCTTCTTTAAAATATTAGTATGATTATGACTAATTTCCGCTGCTTACAATGTGATAAGGTCTAAAATTGTATATATCCATACTAATATTATAAATGCGAAAGTTTGGATGTGAGTTTGTGAATTTGTGAGTTTGTGAGGATGTTTGTTACTCAATCACGCAAAATCTACTGGACGGATTTCGATGAAATTTGGTACAGAGGTAGATAATGACCTGGAATAGCACATAGGCTACTTTTTATCCCAGGAAAAAGCACTGTTCCCGTGGGAAATTCACGCGGGCGAAGCCGCGGGCAAAAGCTAGTTTGATATATGTATATACAATTTTATAAAAAAAAAGCCTTTATTCTATCCTTAGTAACAAATTAAAATTAAAATCAATAATCAATAAAAATATTTTTTTTTAAATTTTGATTTAATTTGAATTTAATTTTAATTTGAGATTTTATTATTGATTATTGATTTTAATTTTAATTTGTTACTAAGGATAGAATAAAGGCTTTTTTTTATTTTTTATTATGCAGGATGTTTTTTAAATCATTGGCATCCTTTCTACTGGTGAAAGTACTCATGAACATGAGCAACTTTTTGTATGGGACCGACTCAATCCGATGGAAAAAAAAATCAGCTGTTCCATACATTTCGGGTGAGTAGGTATTGGAAAATAGTATGGAACAGCAGATTTTTTTTTCCATCGGATTGAGTCGGTCCCATACAAAAAGTTGCTCATGTTCATGAGTACTTTCACCAGTAGAAAGGATGCCAATGATTTAAAAAAACACCCTGTATACAATTTTAGACCTTATCATGACTGTACAATGTTTTCTTATAATGTTTTTTCCTTTCAGTGACTTGTCAAAGTCAGATGATATTGAATGTGATTATGAAGGATTTGTCCGAAGAAAAACGATTTTAAAGGACGGCAGAAAAATATCTCTGTCGTCTTGGCAGAGGTATTGGCTTCAGATTTCGGGGAACATCCTAATATTCTACGCTTCGAAGTCATTTAAAGGGTGAGTAAGAGAAATATGAAGGTGGTATTTCCAAGTTGCTTTCTTAGTGCTCGCTTACGCTATTTAAACAACCTCTCTGCAAAATTTCAAGTTTCTTGGTTTCGTCTCAACGTTGATATACCAATCGTAAGTCAGCGTCCAATTTATTTATTTATTATTTATTTATTTTATACATTCGGAAGACCAACAGCTAGATTAATATAATAGTAACAATATACAAATTTCAAAGCCAATTATAGGTCTTCACATATATTTATATGTGTATAGGTATACAGGATGTTTTTTTTTAATGAGAGACATTAAATCCTACGGCATTCCATGATAACACATGATTTAAAAAAAAATTTACTAATGAAATAACACTAATAAATATGTCCTTCGTTTAAAATACTCTGTAATTGTTCTTATCAATTTGAATTCGGATATCTCAAAAAAATCGCTAATCTACATCCTGAGGTCATTGGAAAAGGTGGAAAATACCCGCTTCAAAAGAGTATGATTTGTTGTCTATTTTTTTATTAAAATAATTATTTTGTCGGCAGTACAAATCGCAGCGATTTCCGCATGGAACGGTGTAAGATGTTGCCGTTGGAGGGCTGGGCAGCCGCGCGGGACGGGAATTCCCCTCTGGCCTTCCAGTTAGTCAACCACCACGCAGGCACACTCTACAAGTTCAAGTGAGTTATTCTATTATTTTTGATTAATTTCATTTAATTTTAACTAGAAGAAAGAAATACGACACGATGACTTCATTAGAAACATTATAGAAGGAAAAGTAAAAGGAAGAAGAGGACCAGGAAGACCAAGACAAGGCTACATGAGGCAAATAAAGGAAAAAGTGAGCGCCGGGTCGTATCAAGAAGTAAAACAGTTGGCAATGGAGAGAGAAAAATGGAAGGAACTCCACCGACAAGAGCCTCGCTGTTAAATTTGATGATGATGAGAAGAAAGGAAATATTGTTTTAGAGTTTTTTATTTAAATATAATTAAACAAAAAAATATAAACAGGCTCCAAATATAGAATCATAAAATAAGTTAAAAACTAAAATGATTTTTAAAACTCATTAAAATGCCGTCCGAATCCTTCAAATGTAATATTCGCAGTAGTATTACCGAGTTGGACATGAACCAGGAACGATCTCTATTTGTCTCTCATCTGGGGCCCTATTTTTGAAAGTGTGACTCACCAAAAAAGCGTGAGCCGTATTCCGTATTTTTGAATTGTCTATGTCGAATAATTCGCAACGAGTGGTCTAGACCACTCGTTTTCGTATGAGTTGGTAGTCGAACGTTTTTTACGTCAAAATTATGAATGACATAGACAACCGGATACGGATATAGATGGTGTCTATTAGAATTTAATTTTTGCGTTCCGATAACACTTACGCTCTTTTTGATTGAAAATTTACGAACATTTTTTTTACGATTCGTTACCGATTCGGTTTTCGTTGCGTAGAATGGATCAGAAATTATTTCTCGCATTATTTTCATATCACTGGCAACATTGCTAGACGAGTGATTTCAAAAATACGGCATTTATGTTTTTAGTGACATAGTAAGACGAGTGCGACATAATAGTCTATTCGTTTTCGGCGGTATGTCATACTTTCAAAAATAGGGCCCCTGGGGCCCTATTTTTGAAAGTGTGACTCACCAAAAATGCGTGAGCCGAATGATTTTTCATTCGATATCAATTATTCCGTATTTTTGAATTGTCTATGTCGAATGATTCGCAACGAGTGGTTTTCGTATGATTTGGTAGTCGAACGTTTTTTACGTCAAAATCTTGAATGACATAGACAACCGGATACGGATATAGATGGAGTCTATTAGAATTTTCATTTTTGCGTTCCTTTTAACGCTTACGTTCTCTTTGATTGAAAATTTACAAACATTTTTTCTACGATTCGTTACCGATTTGATTTTCGTAACGTAGAATGGAGCAGAAATTGTTTCTCGCATTATTTTCATATCACTGGCAACATTGCTAAACGAGTGATTTCAAAAATACGACTTTTATGTTTTAGTGACATATTAAGAAGAGTGCGACATAGTAGTCTATTCGTTTTCGGCGGTATGTCACACTTTCAAAAATAGGGCCCCTGATCGCTTTCTCGGTTGCATCCTCAGCGTACGCGTCGGAGCCCAGGGTCCGCTGTCCTACTTTTTCTTCTCCACTTCGCACGGTCTTCGGCATCCTGAATCAGGAACGAACACGCTCTAAAACATTTCCTTCATGTATTTTGGTGACGACGTACATCGCATACATTGTGTATTTTTGTTCCAGAACCGTCACAGAATCTGCATCGAAGCAATGGGTGTCATTAATAGATAATGTCTCGAATAAAATGGTCAAACCTTTACCGGCCAATTTGATGTCATTCGAATAATTGTTGCAACTATATACAGCCAGCCGCACTAGCATAGAAAAATTACAAGACTATCGTGCGACGACGACAAAATCTGTACGTAGAATATTTTGCTTTTACTGGGATCTGGCATCCTGTGGCTGACTTTTTTTAAATTACTACACTGTGATCTGATACAATCTCGAACAACTTTTTTTACTTTTCTAACAAATGCTGTTTTGGATTTGAACAATTTTGAAATAATTTTTCTATCTGTAATTAATTATATTTTAGTACTATGTAACGCACTATCTGGAAATATCTATACCTGGACTAAGCGAAAATTTATTATCATATAAGACTTGTAGTTATGTTATTAGAATACACACGCAGTTTTTGAAAATATTTCATAAGCAGAAATTATTAATACTTATTAGTCACTCTTCGAAAAAAGTAATTAAATTATAACTTAGAATATCATTTGACAGGTAGATATTTGCAGATTCTCTATATTACAATAAACGATAAGTATTGTGCGTTGTTTTTCAAACAATAGAAGCACATTTACTCAAATCCGCCGAAAATAATTATTTTTACTTGTAAGGCTCCTGCGAAAACGAAGCGTTTGATGCGAAGACGGTATGTTGTGATCATACATTTTATATAGATTTTGTGCGTGTATTGTGTAATTTTATTGCTTTATCAATTTTCTAACAAAATATAATATTCCTGTAAACTCTTCAGGCAACAACATGTTGTAGTATTTTACTAAGATTGGGTTTGTTTCGCATTTCTAATTGTAAGTAGCGCTTTGGTAGTCCACTTTAGTTTTTTATTCTGTCTCAAGGTATCATCCCACTGTTTCATTTGAGTGAGCTATATTTTTATACGTATAGAGGCTACATATTTGCGTTTTGTTTATTTTTGTACATATCAATTAAATTGTGTTATTTCATTATAGTTAAGATCAGTAGGTATAGTAAAAAATATTATCAGTTTTTGTTTTCTTGTCATAAGTGATTAATGAAAGTTTTTTCGATGATTCTTTCTTCAGATTCAAAACTTTCGTAACATTGCCATTCGCGCCGCAAAAGGCGCTATTGAAAAAATATAGTTTTTTTAACAATATCCCTTTTTTTCTATATATTTTTTTGTTTTAATACCTAATAAACATTTACCGTTTTTTATGATTTGTAACTGTGTATTTCGATGTGGATGAGGCACTAGTCAACTAAAAAAAAAAAAACAAACCCTCCCATGGGGGTGTTTTCTTTTTCTTTTCCTTTTTTCTTGGTTTTCTGTGGAACGTGAGGTCCAGGCAACTGTCAGGCAGTGTCAAAATAGATTTGACAACTTGATCCTGCCTCTAAGTGCTGACATCGGTGTGTCGCTTTTTTGAATACCTACCCTCATTGGTTGTTCACAGCACTGTCTAGTCTAAGAGCAGGGCTGTCTACTTATTTGATGGTTCCCAAGGAATATATAAGATCGTTCCACTTAGGCATGGCAATACCTCGACAGCCTGATCTGAAACCTTGAAGTTATTTCTCTATATATTTATTATTCCAATATCATAGATCGGATTCATTTCCCTTTAAAGTTCTATGGCTCCATCGTTTAGTTAAACGATGATTTTGCGTTATCAATACATATTATAACTTAAACATTATGTTTAGTTTACGTCCTAACACTGTATAATGTATATGTCCTTAAGGTTAATTTTAATTGACTTTTGAATATTTTTATTGCTATTTAGCTATTAATATCACTTGGTACATCTTCTCTTCTTCTCTCAGCCGAAAGACGTCCACTGCTGGACAAAGGCCTCCCCCAAGGATTTCCACAACGACCGGTCCTGCGCTGCCCGCATCCATGCGCAACCCGCGACCTTCACCAGGTCGTCGGTCCACCGAGTGGGAGGCCTGCCAACACTACGTTTTCCGGTTCGTGGTACATCTTACTTTCTTTATAAAATAAGTTTAAAAGCTATGCATGACAAAAGAACTATTTATCAGATATTTTATTGTTAGTAGGAAGATGATTTAGCAGGAAGCAGTAAAACAGGTCTTTATATTCAATATGAGACTTTGGAAACAAAGTACTTAACTAAAGAAAGAAAAAAATCCCAAGAAAGAAAACCATATCTCCTATTGTCAGTTAATTCAAGCCGCATTGTCTGGATAGGCACGAACAATCATGGCATTTATAAAATCGTAGATTATCGAAATACTTATTACTTCCATGCGGACAATAGACAACAAAAAATAAAAATATATCAAGCTCGGTGCTACGTTCAATATTTACTACAAATAACAGAAATACTACAAATATTTTTATTTGCTATTTAGATTTCGTTTCACTAGTGTGAATATCGTTTAGCACGATTGAGCTCTATTCATTTTCAGTTTTAATTTTTAATCCACCTAAAAAAAGACTGTTTATATGTATTGATTTTTTGGTCCCGTGATTGCTAACTTTTATTTTTTTTAATGCCGCCTGTGGAGTTCACATATCACAGTATCACATATTTTATAGATTCGGTAATTTAATTAAAATTTATTTTACAAAATTATAAAATGTGCGATGTCGCTTTTTTCATTCAAAATTTAATTAGGCTTCAATACAGCGCTTAAAATTGCATTTAGTATGGGCTCCTGGATATAATGCTGTTTATTCTGTTATTTTTCGTTTGTTATTTTATGTTTTTAAGGGCATTATTGAAGTCGGTTAGTTATGTTTGGAAAAAGATTTCTTTTTAGGTACTCTTTTCTCTTAGAACAAGATATTTGTCCCGTTATCCCGTATATCCTGTATATGTAATTTTGCAAAGCTGCAGACAATGGCTATTATAAGATTGCAAAAATCATATTTAAAGTTTCGAAAATTCGAATACGATACGTCAATTTAAATCTCAACGTGACCAAACTTGACTCGTAATTAATTAACTTAATTCGCTTTCTAACACGTCACTCTTTAGCTGTCTTCTAATTTCCTGAGCCGTTTTCTTTCATAAAATTGTTTATTTAGGGGTGTCTTAAATTTTCTTCATCATCATCATCCACAGCCTTCCGTGACCCACTGCTGGGTATAGGCCTCCTTCTGTCTACGCCAACCTTCTCGGTCCTGGGCCATCCTACTCCAGTTGTTGCCAGCAATATTCTTAACATAAAAAAAACCACAAACATTGTAGTATTATGCAAATTGTCAAAATTCACAAAAATATCTTATAATATCGTAATAATACAGAGGTCAGCAAGTCACTCGGAAATAATATCTAATATCCGGTGTATCGCACTATCAAGATAGCTTCGTAACTGCACTACCCTATTATACTAAATTGGATCGAAATTGCCTCGAGCGAGCATTTCCAGGAAAACTAGACGTCCATTTATTCACAGGCGCAAACCTCCGTTAATTAAATTACTAAAGCTCTGAAAACGGCAGCTGAACGTCGCTTTCTAAGAGTTTATCAATTTATTTCATACCTTTTCATTAAGAAAATACTGGACGTTTTTAGCGTAATTGTTCGTGGAATTTTATCCTATTAAAGTTGTTTAATTAAAATAGCTTATTGTAATAGTCTCATTTGTGCATTAGTGAAACTAAAGAGTCGTCAGAACGAAAATGTTATGTTTTTATTCGCAATAGATAAAGTTATGCCTGTGTCCTACGACTTGCGTGTCTGGTGTTCTCATGTTCACGCTCATTTGTTTTTTTCACATTATCAGCAATAACTATCAACCAATTATAATTGGCCCATAATGGACATGACATTACACCAACAAAGCAAAATGTAGCCAGGGTTTGACAAGCAATGGTCTAGTCGGGAAATGATTAATACATAATTTCAATGTATTTCAAAACTACTGTGTTGTAGCGACCTCATGGGAAATCTAGGAAGACAACTAGCTTGTGATCACATAAATCAGATAATTAGGCAACTAGAAATGACGTCTGCTATTTGTTATGTTATTTGTCGCCCTGTCGCATACTAAAAATCTAGCACTACATAATAAAACTTTATATCAAAGATTAGATTTAAATTTCAATTATGAGTGTGTGCGTCATTTTCACTTGTTTATTTTTATTTGTAATGTTGTGCTTATGGCATTTCTCTTTGATTGAGTAAAAGTGTAGTGTATTTTTCTTTGGCAAAAGTGAGTAAACATTTTGTTTATATATTTTATATAGGTACAATTATACGATACAAATAAACGATCAATAAAGTATTTTAATCCTTCAAGGCGCAAGCTACTGGATCCAGCAGTGCAGCCATTGTTATTTAATTGTCCGCGTGGCTTGAAGGATTTTACCATTTATAGCTTCGAATAAAGTCAGATGAAAAGTAATGGCAATTTTAATTCGTATGCTGAAACTTCTGCCTTATAGAAATGTCTACGTATAGTACGGATGCAGCAATTCGTGAACTGCGTTATAATTATATCATCACGGGCACAAAATTACATAATAGTAAAGTCATTTAAGTCTGTCCGATAGTTATTTCTTGCGAGGGATCTAGCAAAACGGAGGGGTCAGCGAAGCCATTGAATTTTGCTACTTTGATTAATTGGCTTAGAACGTTAACATCTGACCTAGCCAGCCAGCACAAACTTCATTTGTATCATTATACTGCAATCGTTATCTGGGGAGGTTATACTCGTGTTACTGATACAACATGCTGTCTTTGTGTTTATGCTAACGAGTATGAATATAATATCTAGTAGTTTGATGATAAATTAAAGTCTGTATTATTCAATGCAAATTTAACATTTACAAAACTAGATATTGCCCGTAATTTTGCTTGCGTTATTATAGCGTGTATTTCAAATCAATGGGTTAGATTTTTAGGTTTTTTGCTACAGGAACCTTTTTTTTTTAGTTAGATCCCCTGAATATAATATAAATTCGGTTATTGTAACTTGAAATACATAAATATTACATACAATTTTTTTTATTAATATAATGGAATCTATGGGTGGTCGATATGATGACAAATAGGAGATGTTTTTAATTTTATACAAGTTCCCGAAAATGGTATCATGTCATGCATATACTTAAGTGAGTTTAAAAAGTGCTGTCAAATCTCTATCCTTATGGGAAGGTAAGGTAATCGTCTAAAGTTTTGAAACACTATCAGCAGTTCAAGCGTGTACAATAAAATATGGCCTAAGCCTATACTTATTTGACGTCTTCGAACTTGGATGACATATCGTATCGATCAGTTATTTTTAAAATTCATGAGCAATAAATATATACTCGGAATTAGGCGTTTGCCACTAGTTTACTCATAGCTATTCATATGGTTTTTTATACAAAATTATTAAACGGGCTCAAAGTTTTCTAAAGTTTATTTGTTTGGCTGTAATGTGCTTTTTGGCCGTGTATAAATTTATTAGTATTTTACTCGGAATTTATTTTAGAAATATAATCAACGATATATGTCAATTCAATGTACGCTCGCATACGAAATATCTCGTTTATAAAAGGTATCTATCAGAGCATCGATTCAAATAGCACTGATTTCAATAGCAAGTAAGGTATTCCACTTAGATCACTTATAAGTTTATTTTTACCAATATTTTATTTTATTTTATGAACGAATGATTGATTGGTGCTCCAAGTCCTATTGAGTCGGTGCTCAGAGAGGAATACGTTATTTGAGATCATATAGGTAATAGTAATATTGATTATTGTCTATAATTGAGTCCATATGGTTCAATTACCAATACATGAATAGTTATAGTTAATATTACAAAATTCGACATGACAATTTTATAAAAGTATGTGGTCATTGTAAATAACACTCTTCAATTCATACGACTGCACTTTTTATATTCTATGTTATTTCTTATATATGTGTTTAACCAAAGTTATAATTTAAAATGTTTTTAATATAGATTAAGACTAGTTAGACATGCTGAGGCTAATGTATTCGACTGAAGTTAAAGTTATCCTATATAAATACGATATATGGTAAGGTGGAAAACGCGAGGTCTTAAAAGTACTTTATTTGTTTTGTTTTGCGAATATAACGGATGAGTATGACGGAGCCTGTATTTTATATAATCTCTTAGCAATAAAGATCTGTAATTGTATCATCTTGTATTTTAGAATATTGTTTGCACTAAACCTTCCTTAATTTTGTTACATGGCGTGCTATAGTAGGGAAAGCCAGTTGTGAAACGACAATCACTCATTTCTATTGACCCAATGTTACGGTTCCCTATTTAGCAGCAATAAAACTATGATATTGAGCTTTGTAATATGACACACTGTGCTCTCGTGTTCAATAAAAATATTATCAAATTACTTGGAGTTTTATTTTACACTAGCTTTTGCCCGCGGCGTTCTCGCGTTAATCCTTTCTTAGCGGATACCTACGTCATAACATCTACCTGCATGCCAAATTTCAGCCCGATCCGTCTAGTGGTTTGGGCTGTGCGTTGATAGATCACTATATCAGTCAGTCACTTTTGAGTTATATATACATACTAGCTTTTGCCCGCGCTTTCGCCCGCGTGAATTTCCCTTCCACGGGAACAGTTGTTTTTCCCAGGATGAAAGGTACCCTATGTCCTTCTCAGTAGTTCTGACTATGTGTATGCGAAAATTCAGGAAGATTGGTTCAGTAGATAGAGCGTGAAGAGGTAACAAATAAACTCACTTTCACATTTATAATATTAGTTAGGATAGATAAGCTTTTCTACGGGTTCTTTGCTTATAAATGTCCAAGTATGTGTATACGGGACAAAACGTTCAACGAATTGTTTTTATTCTATCGCTTAGTTCTTCATTTATTTATTTACCTATTTATTTTATTTTAATCGGAAAACTTACAGTACTATATAACTTAATTACTAAAAAAATATAAACATCTTAAGACACAGTTATTAAGTTTTCATATATTACTTGCTTGATCAAAAATGAAAGTATCACATCTGGTATAATATTGATCGAACTCACTTTACGTGGGCAGTGCACATGTTTGATATTTATATTTCAGTTCTTAGAAGCTACCTAACCTACACTGTTTTTCGTGTCTGTTAGAAGGTTCTTTGTAATATATACGCTCTTAATCTTGTGTAAAGACATGAGTAGTTAAAAGGGTAAAAGATACGATAACCTTTATCTTTTTTTAGAAGTGTTGTTGACAGCTAAGTGAGAACGAGATGTTCAAAAATAGAATTTCCTGACGTGAGCAATCTCACAGTCTCACCTGTGGTGGTGGAGTGCCCTCTCCACCCCCTCCTCCCCATATACTTGCATGGAAATAAAGCGACGTAGGCTTCATTCACCTTTTGTGCTACTGTTCCAGATTTAAAGCCGAATAATAAACAAACTTCGTATTTCTATGCTATATGTATGTAACACATAATTTTTTGTACAGACTTTTTTTCAGTTGTCTTGTGAGTGCTCTGTTTTTGTGGATATCACTGTGTATTATCTTCTTCTATCATACACAAAAATGTTTGTTCAATAACCTCGTTCAAACAAACTCTTCAGTTTAAAACAAAGCATGGCCCATATGTAAAGTGATATTGCCTAATTAGAGTTGCACAAAATGTATTTATAATTACAATAATAAAACTAAACTAGTCAATGTATGTTCGGTCTGTTCATAGGAAATGTCAAAATGCAATTTTTTTTCTTAGAATTTTTGTCATTTTGTCTATTTGTTTGCAGCGTATCACGCAAAAACTACTGAATCACATTTGACGCTGTTTTACAACAACATACAACTGGTATTGCTGGAAGTACAATTTATAATCTGGTGGTTTTTTGGCAGGTTTGATCTAAGCCGCCGCTTAGAGCCTGTGGTATTGACAATATTAAATTCCTCACAGACGAAGTCGTGGGCAAAAGCTAGTAATTGAATAGTCTGCGATGGTGGCGATTAAGCAACTTTCTCAACGTCACGTCACGAGATGGGTGATCAAAAATGTATTATTTAAAAGTTCCTCCGTGCTTCGGAAGGTGTCGTCCCGTTGGTGCTGGCTGGTAGATGTTATGTACACTGTACACTGCCAAAACCAAATTAAAATATATAGTTAAGCGAGTATTTTTGAAGAAACATTAAATGTATCAATTATTTATTATTATATGACCAACATTACAAAATCTGATACTATTGTTTGCTTTCAAACTCACAAAAGCATCAGCAGAAATCCCTCTATAGTTTACAATCCCTTTGTTCTTTGAGGAAGCTTGTTCTAAAACAACCTGACGACAGAAGATGAATAAGAGGAAATACATTATCCTTTAGTTCCTGTGGTCCACCTCTATAGCAGCCATTTCCCAAAGTCATTTCGAAATGTGGCTTGCCGTTAGCAAAATCAAATACTACATAAAGTCTAAATAGAGTTTATATGTTATTTGGCTAAAGTAACAACATATTTCAAATGGGTTTTCGAAAACCGAATATTGGATATCTACGAGAAATATCAGTTATATCGGTGAGCGAGGAAATGGTTTCCCCGTGAAGCATGTATGTATGTAGCTATAGCTATGAGTGTGTAATACTATATGAAGCTAAAGTTGTTTTACAAAATTGCAATAACAGATAGCTTTAAAAACTGGTATCAAATTTAGAAAAGACTTAAAATTATAAAATTCAAAAATTGATTGTGGTACACAGGTGTGGTACCTGTGTATACATAGACATATAATATACTTCTATGGGTATAAATGATAATAAAAGACAATACATCTATATGAAGCTAAAGTTGTTTTACAAAATTGCAATAACAGATAGCTTTAAAAACTGGTATCAAATTTAGAAAAGACTTAAAATTATAAAATTCAAAAATTGATTGTGGTACACAGGTGTGGTACCTGTGTATATACATAGACATATAATATACTTCTATGGGTATAAATGATAATAAAAGACAATACATTAGTGTGCTGTGACCAGTCTGGATAAGACGTACAATAATAAAAAACATTATATTATTAAAATTAATACAAATATACTACGCAAACAGGCTACTTACTATTCACAACTCAATCATATTACATCTATAGTTCTGGGGAACACCATTTTTGTTGAGAGCAATCCTAATTCTCCTTTAGTTCCCATGGTCCACCTCGTAGTCCATCTCCCACTCCTCGAGGGTCTCGAAGCGGTAAATCAGAGATAAAAACCCGACCTTGGTCGAGATGAATAAACTTTCTAATAATATAATAATTATTTTATTTTCATAATTGATGACTCAAAAATGAAGACAGAAGAAGTTTTCCCATCAAAAATTTGGAAAACCAACATAAAGTTAAAGAAAATGTATGTCCTACTTAGTAAATTAGGTGTAGGTACTTACTTAGTAAATTAGATAGACTTCGTCGTAGGCCGCGCTGATTGCAGACGATTTTGTCGTAGAATTTATGTTTGTACTCGTAAGTACTGTACACTGTAAGTAAATAGATATTAACTAAGTAAGTATCTAAACAGAGAGCAGATACAAAAATATGTATAACTTTCCTAATTATGAACATATTCCCACCTGTGGCGGACCCTGAGGCGGATGATTGGCGAGTCCTTGTATGAGTACATACCTGAAGGATTTCGATTCGGCCTTGCGACGGCCTCGCTTCAGAGTCGGGACTTGTTTACGGGGCGCTCTTCCCAGAGCACTCAAGAATTTCCCTACTAAATAAATTAGAAAGACGGAGATCCGAATGATCTATATACATATAATAAAACAGTAAAAATATTTTGTCTGTACATTTAGTATTTTTGACTGAAATGGATAGAGGGACACTTAAAAAGAATAATAGAAAGCAAAAAACATTTTTTGGAATTTCTTGTCTGTCTGTCTGTCTGTCTGTCTGTATGTATGTACGCGTTTCACGCAAAAATTACTGGATGGATTTGAATGAAACTTTTTTTGTTGTATAGCTATTAAGCCTGGGCAACATATAGGCTATAATTGATTTTGAAAACTGGAACACCTGATGAAGAACCTTAACAGAGCAACTAAACTATAAGAAATATGGAAATGGTGCCTTAACAAAAGTCGTTCAACCTGATGAGCATTTTCTGATGACGTATAAAAATTGAAGATCTGGAACATCTGATGAAGTACTGCAAGAGACCAGCTACACTATAACATATATGGAAATGGCGCCTTATTAAAAGTCGTTCAACCTGATGAGCATTTTCTGCTGACGTATAAAAATTGAAGATCTGGAACATCTGATGAAAAGCTCCAAGAGAGATTTTTCATCTAAGCGAAACTCACGCGGGCGAAGCCGCGGGCGACAGCTAGTTTATATATATATTTTTATTTACATTATGTGTGGTAATGGAAATTCGTGAGAACTACTAAGTCCCTAGTCCCCGCCCAGCCTAGTTGTATACAACTACCTAGTCCCCGCCCAGCCTAGTTCTATACAACTACTTGTTGTGTACTAACTGTGTTTTGTTATTTAATCTCTCGAAAACCTCTCAGTTTGACCGGGGCAGAATATTTTAATCTCAAACAAGAGTTGGGCCTCTGTTATAGAAACCTTACTTATTGTGTAAGATTGTAATTATTTATCTAAGGAATTTTAATCTTTTTATCTTCCGATAGATCTTATCAAGATAACAAAGGGGATACTTATCAATTTTCTTACAAATTAAATTCTGAAATATGTTAGTAAGTATATTTAAAATGAATTTTCACTACATTTGAGCTGAAAACGTAGTAAAAATTCCATGTATTGAGAACGTTAACTGGATTATCCGGATTGACGTAAGGATCACAGAAATATTTTGTTCTGATAAAAACAAAAGGTTTGGTTTATACTAACATAGTATTTAATATCTGTGGTTTAAAAGTGGTTAAAAGATACAACAATAATAGTTTATTCGGAGTAGTTTTTCAGGAAATAAAAAAATGATTTTGATGTAAGATTATATCAAATGAGTTTATATAATATATATAGTTTTTGAAAAATATTGCACTAAAAAGTGTTTAAAGGAATTCATAAAAAAGCAAATTATAAATATACGTAATAGTGTGATAAATGTGTAATGAGGCGCGTCATTTCAACTAGACGAGGTCTACTCAGAACTTGACAAGTAAATAGATTCAGTAAGGCCTGTGGCCCGTACCTGTATTTAATTGACACGAAGAGATTCATCCTTTATTCCGTAAATGAATTGTTATTGGATGGAAAATGTTTCAAAAAATACCATATAGGAGGTTTCGCAAATTCAAGATCATGGATGTTTGTTCCCCTTTCACGGGAAAACTACTGGACACATTTAGATGAAATTTAGTACAGGAGGGGTAGAATGAAACCTGGAATAATACATACTTATTGTCCCGATCTTTGCACGGGAGCAGAGCCTGGGGCGCATCTAGTATAAAATAAATATTTCATATAATATTGCCAGTATAAAATCTAGTTTGCCGATGTATTCAGTATATACCTTTTATTAGTCGTTTGAAAGGATCTTATCTGTTACTGTAAATAAACACGCAATTTTATTGGTATTTACGGAGAAACCTGAAACGGAGCGAGGCAGCTACGAGGAACGCTCCAAGCATTTCTTAGAATTTCGTAGACGCTTAGCGTAGAGTTCGTAGCTTTCGTAGACGTCTGTAGCCAGACGATTTTCTGTCTCTGATTTTCTTAAATGTTTTATTTTTCGTGGTAACCGTTTAAATTTACCTTGTTGAACAAGAAATATTTGAATTTCGCCTAAATTAAACAGTTGTTATCCGATCTAAAGAAATATTTGAATTTCGCCTAAATTAAACAGTTGTTATCCGATCTAAATAAATATTTTAATTTATTAAATCAAACAATGAAATTTATATGCGTATAAAATTATATCAAAATCGGTCTATCGGTTTAGCCTTGAAAGCGTTACAAGGACAGACAGAAAGACAGACTTTCGCATTAAAAATATTAACATAGATAGTGTGGTTTTCCGATAATTTGAAGTATTATCAGCGGGCAAGCAGTTAATTCAATCGGAAGTGCATAATTGAGCTTGCAAGTACTTCATTATGCATTTCCGCCACAGTGGCCACTTTCAGCGGATAATTAAGCTAGATGGCTAGTTCCGAAAAGTTGCACGGCTGCGTCGAAAACTAGTAGAGTTTAAAATATTCTTATGCCGAGAAAATATTATTTGTTAAAAAAATATAAGAGATATGTGACTTTCAAAAAATCCGATATCAGTGAAATAGTTATAGGAGGAACACATAGAGCAACACGGACTCCTTACCCGCGCGCGGAAGTCCTTGTTGCTCGAAGGATGAACATGAATTTGAAACATGAATTTTAAAACAAAATTTGTTTGTAAAATCTTATGATTTGAAAATATATATTATTTCGAGCTGCAAGCAGCCTCATCGCCAGATGATTCAGATCTTTTAGATTTACTTTTATAAATTTATTAGCCTCTTCACGAAAAAATGAGTAAATAAAAAAATAAGAAATTCCCTTGTCTATTGTATATGTAATGGCTTTATTTCATCATTAGTAAAGAAAATATATGCATGATAAAATAAAAAGTATATGATTTCTGAAAATATGGTTTGCAGTAATTGAATTTGTGGGCGAGGGTATGCAGCGGGCGTGCACTGCATCGATGCGACTGCACCGTGACGCAGCCGCGCTCGCCCGCCCCTGCCGAACTGCCTTAGGCTTTCTGATTGAGGACTCTCCAGTGCGTGAATCGCAAGTGACCTAAATCTTGGACTTGAGCTTTAGTTTCAGTGATAAAAAGTGGTTAAACGATGAATCGATGTCGGAGAGGTTTTGCAGGGCGGCGTAGAGGGGAGCGCGGGCGTTGCGCGCGCCGCCGTTGTCTCCGCAGTAAGCGGTTTTGGTACAGTCGACGAGAAGTGGCACGATTGAGCGAGGGTGGTGGAAGCCGACGCGACGCCGGTCCAAGCGTGCCTACGGACACGCGAACGCACGCAGCGTTACACTTCTATATCACACAAACCTTTCAATATGATTTTGAAGTAAGTTTATAACTTTTAACAAACTTTACACGTAGTTTTAAACTCTTCCACAAACTTTTTACGAGATAAATATTTTGGCAATGTTCGATGCTAACCGTCTCCATGTCGTTAAGCCAAAGCCTGTGGTGCGTTCTCTCTCATATTTTTGGCAATTATCTGAAAGCTTCAAAGAATTGTCTTGCATTTGGCGCCCAGCTCAGCGAATATATTTTATCGAGAAATTAATAGTATCGAGGATTTTGTTTATAAGGGTATCACTAAGATTATGTATACTACATGCTTTTACCATGACAAGTAAATAAAATCAATATTTTTTGTACACTGAAAATCAAAGAAAGAAAATACGTAATATGCTGTAATAAAAGTAATTATTTTATTTATTATTCACATTAGGCCAAGCCCATATTAGATATAATCTTGTTGCTTTATTTCAGTTTTTTTTTTTAACAAATTTATAATAATATATGTAATTTAATTTATCTTTTATTGTAGGTTAGTACTTGTTAAAACTGTTCAAGGAAATCCAAGAAAATGTAAAATCTTTTTCGTTTTAAATTTTTATTTATTAATATAAAATCTATTATTTGTCTAAAATTTGAAATCAGTCTCATGTTTTTACAAAATCAATCTAGGCAAATTGATTTTCACTCCCAAAACCCTCATTTCGAAATGCCGAAATCGTTTGAGCCATTTTTATGATCTAAAACATATCTGCTATAAATATAAATATTCACCACACCAGTAATAATAGAGAATGCATCAAAAGTATTGACATTTTAAATATTCAAGTTGTTACTCAAATACGTGCATAGGTGAGCATATAACCGGAAATACGGTAAACGGGAAGGGATTAACCTATGTTAACGAGAACGAAAAATCATGGGTGGATTCACGGTTGATTATATGTAAGCTATATCTTTTTTTTATTCCGACAGTATAAAAAAAGTTATTTATGTTCTTCACACATTTTTTAATGTTAAGGACATGCTTTTGTTATATCGAAATAATTTTATAATAGTGCATTGAATACGTAAAAAAAATTACCCCCTTGCTTTAAACCGTTTGGAGTTCACTCAGTCTTTGTCTTGTCATGATTTTTGAGGGAGTAGCTGCCTCTCAAAAATCATGACAAGACAAAGACCATAAAAATGCATTGTCATCGAAACCAAAATTATAACTCTGTGCGATAGAAGGTTTGACAGACACACATGGCAAGCTTGTAAAAACAAAATTGTATTCTGATATTGCTATTTTGAGTGAGAGAACTTTTACGATAACCTATTCATATTTTTCCAATTCATTCTGTTTTTTACATTTTTTAATTTACTTTTGTTGCTAGTACTAGTACTAACATATTTGTATACTAGCTTTTGCCCCCGGCTTCGCCCGCGTGTATTCCCACGGGAACAGTGCTTTTTCCGAAATGAAAGGTACCCACCCTATGTTCTTTTTAGTACTTCTAACGATGTGTATGCGAAATTTTAGAAAGATTGGTTCAGTAGATAAAACTGAAGAGTTAACAAATAAACAAACGAAAAAACTCACTTTCGCATTTTTAATATCACTACTACGTTTCGTTTCGTATAGATACTACGTTTCGTTTCGTATAGATCGAAATACAACAGAAAGTATTTATATTTTTTTTATTAAAATTCATATATTATACAAAGTAGGTAACAAAAGCTTCGACTCAATATCCTAAAGCCGTAAACACTACCTGAGATGCAAGCCTTATTATCTTGGTGTTCCTATAAATAATTAATATTAGTTGGGGTGCTACCTTCTACAGGCAATCTTCTTAAACGTATCGTACATGTAGCGCTTAGAGCTTTATAAATATCTTATCAAATTAAATACCGGTTTCCTTTTTTAACAAAGAACATTTCGGATATCTTCCCTAAGAGGCGGAAACTTACGGTACTTGAATTCGTAATGAAATAATTTTAGAAATCAGAAAATAGAAACCATTGCTAGGTTTAATATAAGTAATTTTATTACTTTTAGTGAGGCAATCAGCACACTGACTGTTTAATTTACTAGTGTGTATACGACAACTGTTGCTACATGGCGGTAGTTGTCAAGTCATGTCAGATTCCGGCGACTTAAAAAAATCTGACACTAGTGTTATCTATCTATAACACACTTTATAGGATAGAAGTAATTTTCGAAGTATAATTCATACTTTTAATTTCGGATGGACAGATTTCGTGAACCAATCTTACTTGTAAATAATATGTCCATAGAATATGTCATATGAATTTGCTAAAAAAAACTAAAATACACAGTGTATTTTTTATTATTTTATTACAAAAAATAAAAATAAATTTGATTTTTTACTATAAAACAAGTGATCACACACTCCAAGAGTTTCACTATGTATTTCGAGTAGCTCCATCATCAACCCGCGTCCCCGTTGTGCAACGTAGGTAAATAGAAATCGGCAAAACCTTTCAAATGAACCCAAACAAGTATCCATTTCCTGGCATAACCACAACTCGATGGAAAAGCCTATTTTTTTCATAATGTCATCAGTGTTTGATAAAGAAATCTAAATAATGTTTTAGACATATCTATTAATTTACCAAGTTTGAAATCGATACAAAAGAAGTTAGTTTAAATTCGACTTGTAAGATTTGTTTACACACGTAGGTAATACAGGGTGGGCCATAAAGTTAAGCGGATTATAAAAAATCATATAAAAAAAACTACAAAGCCCAAGATAGAAAAAATATATTTAAAATAAAGAATACAAATGGGAATTTTATCTTATAAAATTAACATCGCCGAGATGTGTACCAACTAAACGTACACACTCTTCCAAACTAGTCCTCAAATTCGGGAAAACTCGCTGGCACATCGCTCGTGGGATAGCAGACATTTCCTCGCGAATGTTGTCTTTGAGCTGGGCAATTGTCGTCGGTTTATTGACGTAAACGCGACTCTTGGGATATCCCCAGAGAAAAAAATCTAGTGTCGTGAGATCTGGGCTCCGGATAGGCCACGGAATCTCCCCTCGACCCGATATCAGTTTTCCATTAAACATTTCGTTAACAACTGCCAAAGACTCATTGGATGTATGGAATGTCGCGCTATCTTGTTGAAACCAAGTCCTGCTGTTGTAGGCTTCAAAATTATGCAGTTATGGAAACAAAAAGTTACGTAACATTGCTGTGTAGCGATCAAAATTTACTGTTATTGCCTGCTGGGGATCGCGCCATACAGATGCCGCAACTTCACTTACATTTCCCTCCGTTCTTATCGACCTTGGACGCCCCGCAGGTTTTTCATTTAATATCGAACCTGAAGACTCAACTTTCTGACCCACGATCTGATCACAGTTTCACTCGAACATTGGTTCAAATCATGTAAACTAAACTTAGAGCGAAATAGACGCCGCGAATAGAGCAAAAATCGACATTTTTGTAATACGCCTTTACACAAAACGCATGCTACTCTCCGGTGAAAAGCTCCATGGCAACGAATTTCCGAGAACCAGCTACCTATTCCCACTACCCACATCGCGCTCCCGCGTTCCTGTCACGAATAATGCGATTTTGAAATTCGTACGCCTTTCTGGCCCACCCTGTACTTCCTTTGTTCCAATCAAGTCATGCTTATATAAAAGCATGTTGCTATGCTTAAAAAAAATGTTGCCGGATATCTGTTTTTGTAATGAAATTTTATATCTACGGATATTTTCAATTTAATTCCAAACGAGTTTAATTTGATATGAAAAATTGTTCCATTTTCGCGATTTTTAGTATTTGTAACACTTACATATTACGTCTGCAGAATGAAATAATAAAATGTTATATGTGACATTTTTAACCGTTACCATCAGATAAAAGTATTTGCTGCGTTGAAATAAATATTGTTTCAGAATATTGTAGCGAAGCAATATCAAAGTAAATCCTATAATAAAATGTCCATTTATCAGAACAACCCTAAGTCGTTCAAAGGGACGTCTATTCGAGCTCGAAGCCGCATTTATTTATCTTTTGATCAGTGACCCGTCCCGGAGGCATTGTCTAGCCCAGGAGCTGAGAGGACGTGGAGTGGCGAGGCGACTGCATCGCGAATGGCCCATTTACCGTGCATTTCATGCAAACATTCCATGTATTCATTTCATGGATCGTGCAAGATTATTTATTATGCAAAATAAAATAATATGAGTACCTTACAATTGCTGTATTCATAAGATTCATCTTAGAAAACTCATAGAGTTACAATAGTACCTACTCAGTTTTATTGTCAATAAATATTTTGGAAAACTTAAAATTTTAAGTTTTTTTTTGTTTCTAAATGAAAAGTAAGTAGAGTATAGAAATTGATTCCTTTCGATTCTTGCTTAACATTTGCGCAAAACCAACCACAGCCATAATACAATACGAGTTCTACAACAAAATGCACAGTTAACAAATTGTCTAATATATATAACACTGCCCTGGTCACGGCATTGACGGTTTATGAAATGATGAATCAATTGGCATTACATTAAATAAGTGGACGTTTAATCGGTCAATTTTGGTGTAATTAAAACAGATTGTTTGCGTTATTTCCGTTAATGATTCATTTATTTACTAATATAATCAGTATCTGTTCAAATAACTAGGCAAATATAAAATAGGCACACAATTACCCGCGGCTGTATTCTTGTCGAAATAGGCCATTGGGCTAGCGACCGTGACTATTTCTGGATCTTCATTTTCATATGCAAGCGCTGATGAGAAAAGTTACGCCTAGCAACCAAAAGCTTTGTGTCACTTGACTGATAGAAAGAAAGAAAATACTTTATACGGCAAAAAAAAAAATATTCATATACAAAACTTAGTATAAATAAGGTACTAAGGAGAACACTGCCGAATAGGTTACAGCTCAGCTTTATTTATGTGGCATAAGCGGTTTTCAGCTGCAACTAGGCATTAAGAATGTAAAAGAATAAAATTACCTATACGCAAATAAAAAAGTAATAAAACCAAAAATTTGAGTTGTGAGAGAACTGCGTGATAGTTTCGTTTTAAACTCACATTCTCTAACTATATGGTTATATCACACATAAATGGAAAACCAGCGACCTTATTATAAGCATTAAGCAACGGTTTGAAACAACTATATAAATCAATACAGTCATATTACATACAGTACCTAGAGTCGCTTCGCGCGTTTGCCTGTCCCGCTGTAAGCAGATCTATTTTTATTTTATTTTATTTTTTGTTTATTGGTAAACCAACAGCGTAATATAGTAACTTATTTATACAAATTTTATATAGATTTATAACTAAGGCCAAAAAAGGTTTACACTAATAGCTATATAAAAATATAAGAGTTGATTGCAGATTAAAGAAAAAAAATATATATATTTATATATACCTAACAATAATAAAATAGCGCAGTATGATAAAACAAACATAAGCCAGCACGAATACAAAACAATTTAAAAGAAAGGTTTGGGGGAACATCCATTTTATTTTCTGTGTATCTTAACAATTTCGTTTTTGAATCTGGACTTTGATAAGTGAAATAGAAAATCTATAAAACGCACCAGTATAGATATAAATAATTGTGTTAAAAGGGGTTTACAAGGAACAATTTAACGGTACTGGGGTAACGACGTTTTTGGTACTCCGTCAATTCCAACAAACTAATCTTTTCCTTCACACCTTATTTGTACAGTCAACGGGACATTAAACTACCCGAATTCGTTACTTTAGCGCTATTACTGCCGCATAAAGGTCATGCATATTTACTTACATGCATTTGACGAGTACACGGTATCAAATGCCGCGCTGTCGTCGCCGCTTCCGGTAGATTAGTTTCCAACCAAAAAATAAAGACATTTTTAATCTTTAAAAAATGTTCAGATACTAAAATATAAATAAGAATGTAGAGAATTCACGTTCGGAATTTGTTATCGATTGTGTGAGGCGAGGGGCGGGTGCCAGGCGACCTTGGAGCGCCCGGCCGCCAGCGAAGCTCCCACCGGCTAACCTTGACTCCCCAATACCGCGTGCGCCGCCACACAGTCCGCAGCTTGCGCCAACAAAAACACATCGTCCTTATACTTTGTCTCGCTGGAGCGCGATAATGTCACAACCCAACTGACGTGAAAATCCATCGTGATAAAAATTCGCGATTTCGCAAATTGAGTGATCAAGTTTCAGCGACAAACTTGTTGGATTTTTACACCGTTTAATGGCGACAAGTGGTACATACAAATAAGGTATTTTCATATTTGAAATATATTTCCTATCTCATTCTGTGTCCTATAACGTGAAAGTGGCGAAGTATACCTCACGACTGCATCGCGATCGACATCGATGTGTTTATGATTCTCATGTTATATTTTATTCAATTTATTGCTTTGCTTTAACCAGTTCCTCTAACCTTGTTGTTGCCCAGGGTTCAACTTGACCTTCAACTATTGCATCTGCGCAATGTGGTTCTCTTTACAAAACTGCATTCCGGAGAGAGCGTTCAACTAAAACATTGAATAGAAAAATGTGAGTTTTGTGGGATAGTTTCAGTTTATATAGAATAAGTACGGGAAATAAAAATAGGAAAAGTGATTTTCAATGTGGTAAGATCTCAGGTCCGGGGAATAAGTGTGTAAAGTGGTATAAAGGATCATTCCTATACTCAAGCATACGTAAATACCACTCAGTGAAATAAAACGTAAAAAATATTGAATATAAATTAGTTTATGTGAAAATTCCTTTGTTTATTTACGTCTGAACGAATCATAGACTTATTATGAAAGCAAGAAACAAACCGTGATTTAGGTAAGCGAGTGCTTTGTCGTAGCTCTACGAGAATCGTTCAGCTACGAGCTACGAGCACGCGCTCTGTAGCCTTCGTGTCAGCGGCTACGAACTATTGAAAACTATTCAGGTAGCAAATAACTTTAAGAAAGTGCTTTTATCGGAACTAGTATGTGCAATCGTGACTTTCGCGGATGCAAATACGAAGCTATTATATTAGTTAGCCCATTAATATATCATTATTGTCTATATTCATTTACTACTTCATTCTGTTTCTATACAAAATGTTAAATGTAGATAATTTCTTTGTTTTTTTTTTTCAAATCATAAAATTAAAAAAAGATTATTTGACCTAGTTTTTCTTGTAGAATACGATAGATAGTTTTTCTTGTAGGCAAACGAGCTTGCGGGTTGCTATTTGTGGTAGCTATTTATAGCCCTCGCCAATTTCCAATTATATTGACGAATTTTAAGAATACTTCTGTTAAGAAAGCCTTTGGTTTAAATTTTATATATCTAATGTTATAGAAGTTAATGTATTTCTTTTACTATGGTTTTACTAAGGTTTAACTAAATTAAAAAAAGGGAGGAGGTTATCAGTTCGTCGCGATATTTATTAATTTTTCAGGTGTATATTACGTTTAGTACGAAATCAAAACGCGATATCGAAAATCGTGTTACTTAAAAAGTTTCTCCATTTCATACTCGTACAATATTAACAAAAGAATAAACTTTTAAATGTTTGCTTTTGATGTGTTTTACCTTACTAAAAAAGGAACATCGTTTAGTTGAACTTGGAAATCGAAAGTCCGATTTTTCCAGGTAAATGCAAAGCAAATGAATAATGAAAAGGCCATTATTGCGAATGACAATAGAAAAACTGTTAAACAAAACTGTGCGAGCGCCGCGCTTTCTCTCTTTGATGCGATTTTCGCTTTTTATACGAAGTATTTTAACTGGATTTCGCAACGTAATACATCAATAAAAGTAACAGTAATGTGTGAAACTGAAAACTTGTTACTGTTACTATTTCACATTCTTTTGTACTATTTCTTTCTGCCAATAGTATCTATAGGGTATTTTATGAAACGGTACGTTAGTTAAGTACGGTTTTTGTTTATTTGAATTTTGTGGTACATTAGTTAGGATTTATTTTTTTACAAATCATCCATCAATTTATTATAATAAGTATTATACTAAGTACATATACACGTAAACAGATTTATATATGTATACAATATATAAATGACAGTAAGTTAAAACCTAAGTTATGCTATGCGTGCTGGAGGCAAATATCAGTTTAATCCGGTCGCCCCGTTGAGACTGCTGGCCCCGAAGCTAAAAGCTTCATTAGCGAGACAGGAGGGCGCCTATATGACCAAGGTTTTCATTCACCACCACCGCTCCGGTTGGTTCCTGGCTCAGAGAATATCCATCGCAATTGAGAGAGGAAATGAAGCTAGGTGGTGGGTTCCTTTGAGCCACTAATATTTGTAGGTCTTAGTTGCCTTAAAACGCAGCATTTTTATGATAAATCGTCGTCCTCTAATTATATATCCATACTAATATTATAAATGCGAATGTTTGGATGTGAGTTTGTGAATTTGTGAGTTTGTGAGGATGTTTGTTACTCAATCACGCAAAATCTACTGGACGGATTTCGATGAAATTTGGTACAGAGGTAGATAATGACCTGGAATAGCACATAGGCTACTTTTCATCCCGGGAAAAAGCACTGTTCCCGTGGGAAATTCACGCGGGCGAAGCCGCGGGCAAAAGCTAGTTTTTTATATCCAGGCAATAAATAAAAAATTAAATGATCAAAAACTCTACCCCTGATAGCACTCGGCTCAAAGGAACCCACCACCTAGCTTCATTTCCTCTCTCAATTGCGATGGATATTCTCTGAGCCAGGAACCAACCGAAGCGGTGGTGGTGAATGAAAGCCTTGGTCACATAGGCGCCCTCCTATGTTAGCTTAATAGCTAATTTGGACTTGGTCCTCTCCGTCAGTGCCCACATCATCGGACACTAATAAATAAATTCTTTGTTTACAAAGATGAGTACAATTTTGTTAAGTTAGTAAGTACACATAATAGCACAAATTGTTAAAAGCTCTGAGATCCAAACCTGATCCAGGCAGATGCCTGTATCTTGGAGTCCAGTGTTTGAGTTCGACTGTGTTAGGTTAGTTGAAGGAGAAATACATTTTGGCGCTTAAATTATAAGAGAGAAACAAAGGCTAGAAAAATTAAAATTAGAAGTAATGTTAAACCCATAAAGTAATGCTAAACCCAAGACACTGAGGGTCACTTGCCACCGCCATCAGGATCCTGTTGATGCAATATAATGTCCTCTGCGTGCTGGGGCTTCGCTCCCATGGGAACTTCGGATAAAAGTACGCATTCTGCCTATTTCGGGTATTTTTCTAGCCGTATGCTAAAAATTCCTTCCAGAAGATTTTGCGTGATACAAGCATGTAGTGAATAAACATATTCAAATTCCCAAACTTCTCATTTATATATTAGTAGGATAACTAAACTTGATCCGTGAGCATATAATCTATTGAATAATTAAATTAAATGTTCTCTTAACTTAGATGAAAGAGCGAAGTTGCTCGCGACACGAGGCGACACGACGCACCCACTAAGTTAGGCGACGTGGGGCGGGCCTAACTTGGCGGACTATTCAGATCAGTTGACCTATTTTGGGGTTAAATCATATATCGAGTAATCAACTATTCGTGAGCTTGTTCGATTTATATTCACATGTTGCGGTTTATTGATGAAATACAATGGCTAGTACCGAACTCCCGTAATCTGCTGATAGGTGGTTATACATACATAGAATCACGTCTTTATTCCCTACGGGGTAGACAGAGCCAAGAGTCGTGAGACTGTCGACTGTGTGAGCTGTAGGTGGTTATGTCAATAAATAATTATTTCTTGTCATATTACATATGTGTTATGTTTTACGTATGTGTAGTGTAGCTTCATTGTTTAAAAATTAAAAATGTGGCGTACTTTCGCTACTATGGAGAAATAGGTAAGCTTTATTTAGGTCGAAAAATACAAAATCTCTTGGGAATCCATTAGACACGCACCGCTATTGACACTTTAATTTAGAAAGCGCCTTTTTGGAACACTTTAAATTCTTGTGCATTGTGGAAAATTACAGTCCCGAATTTTTATTTAAGGTGATGGTTTTCCTAAAAGATTTTATGATACTATGATTGCTTTTAATTGTCCACCTCCATCGACATCTAGGTGACGCTGTTGCCAATATTAATCGCGTTATGGCTTCAGCTAAAATAGTCTATTAATTTATTGATGACTTTGTAGATTTAGTGAATAATATTTATTTTTCATCATTCATTATAAATATTATTTTGAGAGAAAACCGCTACTCTCTTGAATTCCTGTCGAAAACATATCTATTTCGGCGGTGTTGAAATAAACTCATATTAAATTCGGTTGCTGTAGTCTGGCCTGATTCCGCAGGTCATTGACTTCTGGATGGCTTCAGGGGAGTATATTTCAGTTGCAATCAGATACACAAAATAGTTTTACTATCACGGTATGGTTTTGAATCCCAAACTTTGTAATTTATAAAAGCAAACGCGAGTATTATTTTTTTTTTGTCGCGTTTCAATATGTTCCATCAATAATTTTATTCAGAAAGAGTTATATTCACTTACACATATTTATACAAACTAAAACCTAATTTATATAAAATCATCAGAATAACATTAATCATTTTTGAAATTGTATGTAATTTAATTATAAATGTTCAATATTACCCATCAAATATGAGTAAATTAATGTAACAGAATTAATAATATAATTGGTGTGTGTCATAGAGATACTGGTGAAATAATATTACAAGTAAAACTGTTCAATACGGGACGCCGCCGCTCTGTCATTTATTGACTTTGATCTGGATATATTTAAGTCTGAATAATTTCCTTCCCAACTGATTTGAAAAATAGTGAATTTTCTATTGAAAAGATCTATTGAAATGGTGTGATTTTTCTGGAAAGTGAATTTTCACAGGCGTTTCACAGACGATGTTATTTTTGATAAAAACGGTATTTATTCGCTTGTAAATATTGGTAGGAATTTATGAACTGCTTCTTCAGGTGGTGGCCAGATTTTCCAAGTATATTTCTGATTGAAATGAAAAATCTGAATAAATAGAATATCCTGAAACTTTAACATAGATAGGTACATATATATATCATACCTAATTCAAGTAACCCGTTGAATGATTCTGATATCTTCATTTCTAAATTTCTCGTATTTGGTGTGTATTCAGTCATGGTTAAATGAAATATTTTATCAGAAATAACTATTATTAAGCTGCGATAACTGTTGATTAACTTTAAAATTTTAATGGTCATCGAATCGTGCTGAAATAATATAAAATTATAACTGAATGTGTATATATTTTTGCAGGTGGAATAAATCGCAGCGTACCCAGTTTTCCAGCCATGGCAGGATATCCCTTTAGGCTTCACTTGCCACAGCGCCGACATTAATGGTAACTCTCGTCTATTTATAATCAACGGTATTCAATGCGCTCGAGCCGCGTAGTGTATTTATCTTTGCTCAAGCCTTTCAGCTTACGGTAAAAACAGGCAGGGTGCATTCTACTGATCTGTCATTTGAATGTAAATGTTTGGTCTCATCAAACTCTGTATTTTACATCAAAATAGATATCATCCTTATCATCCATGGTTATAACTTTTTCTGTAACTTCATTGACCAGAATCACGTTTATGATAAAACTAGCTTAGAATTAAATGAAAATATGAAAACAGTAAAAAGTTGCGAATATGAGCCAAAAACCCTTCGATAAACCCATAAAACATTTACTAAAAACTTGTACCTACTTTTTATATCCTAGGAACAGGTATTGCCGATGTTATTATACAATATTCGATATAAGAATATATTACACTATATTCTTACTATATGAAATATTTGCTTTGGATGCGACCATCACGGCGCAATGTTCTATGCAAGAGGCTTAATGGGGCTTATTTAATGTAATTGCGAGTCTGACACAAGTTCGCCCTTTCGTTCGGGAGGCGGACGGGCAAACTTCCGCGTCTAGTTTGCTGTATCTGTGGTTCTGTGAACTAACCACCGCATTAATAACTTCATAGAACTCGGGACAATCATATTCACACATATGTCAAGCATTCAAACTTTCAAATTTATAATATTAGTAGAATAGTAGGACGCGTCAAGGTTAGTTACGGCCAGTGCAGTTCAATATCGACATAAATTTATTATAAGCTTATCATAATAACTATCATTGGTATGTATTTACGTAAATTCCATTGACTGATGAGGGAGAGCTGTGAACAGATAAATAGGACATTCAAAGCGTTGACGCGAAACGTTTGGCATCTTAGTTAACCTGGTTTGAGTTGACCTGGATCTTGCTGGCTTCATTCGTACTATTGTGGATTAAATTCCTTTCTGCAGTTTCACAATTCAAAGCGGTTCTATTGAACGAATCATTTACACTCCATAAGAGACTGCCCGTACATACATCATCATCATTTATAGCTTGGTATGAAAGTATTCTATATCTGTGAGCTCGTACTAATATTGTATGCGCTTTTTATTACGAGAATTGTAGACAAAATGTACAAAATCTGGACATCGTCTAGAAAATGTTGAATATTATACGTTAATACAGACTGTAGGCAAATTCCCCATTGTTTTTATTTTCTATTAGTTTAAGTTCCATTCGCTTTATTCCCCATTCTTTTTTTACCAACTGAACAATTATCTAAAGCGTTTTTTCCCATTATCATTGTTCTCTATTAGGTTTAATTTCCATTCCCTTTATTACAAAGGAACCGGACTTGAAGGGGCGGGATGCAATCTCACCTTGACCACTTGACCGTGTCCTATGAGCTACAGCCGCCGCATGCCTCTCATTCTATGCAGTAGTCCTTCCTTTCATCCGGACTTATTTTCTGGAAGACTTATCGTATTATTTTTCGCATTTAAGTAGATATCTATAATGCTATATAGTTATCGATAGCCTTTTAGTTGTAAAGCGCTCATTCAGCTGTATTATTCCAGTTCAGTGAGCGAGGGAAACCAATACCGGTATTTGTTAATTGCGATAAACAATTGCGTATTATTGTAAAAGATGTGAGTGTGTTATATATCAAGCAACCGTAGTCAATAGGGGAGGGATATGGGCGATGCGGCGAGTGGCACTGAAAAGTATTATGTATTCTGTGACTGAGCTCGATAAAACTGTTTGAATACGTCCATCTCAACAGCCGACATGTCCGCTTAGCTATGATACTCTTTCAGATAAACATCTCTTATATCCGATGTACTCCTTCTTTCGTCTTGCCTTTTGTAGAATGAGAGATTTGATGATACCGGACAAGTGAGAGTATGAGAACTGTGAAAAAATATGTAATTTTATGAGAGAATGCATATAATTAAACACATTTTGTGACTTTTCAGCACGAGTTTATACTCCTGAGTTAATTTATTAGAGCTCAAACTTTTCAGGAAAGCCCATTTTCTACGCATATAAATGTAGGTACGTTTAGTAAGAGGCTGTGGCGTTC